>LPNX010907481.1:172115-216174 GCA_001517045.1 Pseudotsuga menziesii
AATTCAAACTTCCTCATGTGGATTCAAATTTCTTGTGTCTATTAAATCCATTTTACATCATTGTAATTATTATCTGGATTACTTTTTTGATTAATGAAAGCATTCACAGCTGCAAGCCTTTTGCACTGTTTCATTCTTCAATGGCTAAGTAAATTGTGAGATCTTCTTTGTGAGTTGTGTGTTTGTCTACAGATCTATATGCTCAAATTTAACATGGTATCAGAGCCTCGGCGGACAAGGGACTTCTCCTCCTCAGATCTCCTACTGGATCATTTTTTTTGTTTTGCAGGTACAACTTCGAAATGATTTCATCTCTGATGAGACAAGGTCTAAAGGAACTCTGGACAAGATTGGACATAACCTTTGGAATTGATAGCAGATGGAGCACATCCAGCACCATAAGCATCCTTGATCCAAAAATCTCGGCCTCCACTCTCTCTGATGAAGTTGTTCAAGATAAAGAAGAAGCAGAAGCTTCTACACAGTCAATTCGAATTGAAGACAGTCTCTATGCAGTGACTCCTTCTCCTGATGCTCCGGAAGTTCTTGAGATCTCTGATATCTCATCTTCTCATATTGCTGAAACAGAAGAAGACATTCGAATCTCTGATATTGAAGGAAAATTCTGCTGCACTTCCATGCAAACATTCACCGGTGATTTTCCTTTAAATTCTGTGCAAAATTTACTAGTAATTGCTTCCGAAAGTGAAGAGAAATTTTATTTTTCTCCCTCTAATGTTGCTGCTGGTGTGAAAATATGTGATACCTTGGATATTTTGGAATAAATATCATATTACCAGAGTGATCCATTCACTCCCCATGATCTAGTTTTTCCAGCAAACTCCTGCAGGATTGCATGCACCAAAATTCAGAATTTTGAAGAAGAAAAAAGTTGTGCATCGACCGTCACGGTTAACCATTTATTTGAATCTGATATTAACCTTATTGGATCTGATATGATCTTATTTAGATCTGATGTGATATTTCTTGGTTTAATATATCAAATTCATAATCTTTCAGTACTGCTTGTAGCTGTTCTCATCAACGGTGTGAAGAAACAAGTACCGCAAGTCTCCTACAAAACTATTGCTGGGGATTTGATTCCATTTCACAGTTTTGGATCTGTTTTGAACCTGTTTAGATCTGATTTACTTTCTGATCTGATATTATTCGGTTCATATTTTAAAATTCAGTCATGCTTGTAGCTGCTCTCACCAATTCCGGTGTGAAAAATCAAGTACCGCACTTTCTCTTCAAAACTGCTGATGGGGATTTGGTGTTAGTTTCCTCATATGAGGTTGCTGATATTTTATTATGTGATTCATTATCCATTTCAGAAGCTATATCAGACTATGGAGCTCCAGCATTCGCTCTCAACAGTCCCAGTGCTTCTCTACCATTGATCACATGCTCATCTTCTCACAGAACTAGGAAAGAGGAAGATTTTCTGCATCCGCCTGGACACCTGCTCCTAACACTTGGGGCTGTTCTTACCACTCATGGTTTGCTGTTCAAGGCTGCAAAATATCAGTTTCTTGAGTGTTCTTCACATTCTCTGAATTCTCAAGAACCTTTCCTCACTTTTCAGTTGACTTCAGTTGCTCTACATGGGTCCAGTCTTCATCCGGCAGCTGTCTATATTTCTAATTTAGTTGAGCATATCATTCTTCTTCCAAAGAGGAAGATTCCTCCAGACATAATGATGGAGAGGTTCACATGCCAGGCCCCAGGATACCTGTGCACAGAAGAACCAGATTGATCCTGATTCTACCTGCTTAATTAGAAGGGGGGTTTTTTTCCCATGTGGTTTTTCCCCAAGCACCTTATTTTTGAGCAGTTACTTTACTTTACTTGATGTAATGGGTGACCTATGGTCTTAGTTACTAGGGCCCATAGTTTGTCCAAGTTAGAATTTAGGGGGGGTGTTAGGATTATTAATCCACCCTTGTCCAAATTTGGTCATATGTCTAAATCGGGAGTCATGTCTAAATCGAGAGTCCATCCATTCTATTTATAGTCATTAGCACCATTGGTTAAACTTAACCTAATTGGGGCACATGTTTCAGTTACCAAAGTGTGGGGAACACTAATTGAGGCTCACTGCCACTTATTGCACTTGATTGCATAAGTTTAGGAGTCTCCTAGATCAATCCCTACAATTTAGGAAGCAACTGGGAGTGCCGAAACCAACCAAGGTCAGTTAACTTCAGTTGATGACTAGTCAAGCCAAGTTAGGAGTCAGTTACATTCAGTTAAATAATGGTTTAATTAATTGCACACATGTGGGGCGTTTTTCTCACCTACCACAGTCAGTTAACCATTATTTAATACTAAATGTAACAGTTGGTTGTGTTTTAGAACTCCGGTTATGATTTAGACAAGGACAGTTAACTACTGGGTCCTTAACTTCGGTTGATGACTAGTCAAGACAAGTTAGGAGTCAATTACATTCAGTTAAATAATGGTTTAATTAATTGTACACATGTGGGGCGCTTTTCTCACCTACCACAGTCAGTTAACCATTATTTAATACTAAATGTAACAGTTAGTTGTGTTTTAGAACTCCAATTGTGATTTAGACAAGTCTTGGTTACCTACAGTCAAGTAGAGTCATCAATTCAAACTTCCTCATGTGGATTCGAATTGCTTGTGGCTATTAAAGCCATTTTACATCATTGTAATTATTATCTGGATTACTTTTTTGATTAATGAAAGCATTCACAGCTGCAAGCCTTTTGCACTGTTTCATTCTTCAATGGCTAAGTAAATTGTGAGATCTTCTTTGTGAGTTGTGTGTTTGTCTACAGATCTATATGCTCAAATTTAACATGCTGAAGCATTGGATGCCATAGAAAAGGATGACAACTTCCACCTGGATGTTGATGCGCTTGTCAATGTATTTCAAGACAAGGACTACAATCATGTGCATTACACACTTGTATTTGGTATAAGGATAAGGTATCAAGGTCAGGACATCATAACAAGATAAGGTATCAAGTTCAAGACATCATAACAAGATAAAAAATAAGGCCCATGAGGCCCAACATAGGAGGCATTCAAGAGGCATTTTGGCTAGTATATATATTAAGTCTTTACTTCTTCTAAAATTTCAGAAATTCTAGTGACAAAGGTTTCAATAGTTGTTTTATTATTGGCAAAGTCTGAAGGTGGTTGAATATTGACATTGGGTTTGCTTTGAGCACCAAGCATGCACTTCAAATAAAATATTTGTATTCATGTCTTTGCTGCACCATATTTGATCATTTTCATAAACCATATTTTGTTTTACTATACAGTGTGCTTCTTATGTATAGCTAGTTTGGTAGCCATTGATGAAGTAGCAGTAACAGGTTCACTGAAGACATGAATATGGATACAGGAGAAATGTATGGGTTGCATACTTAAATAGTGTCTTCTATAATATTCATATAACTTATACTAATTGCTTTCTCTTATGAGGATAAATCTCTACCTATTCAATGGGAATACTTGTTACCAAGTGTTTGAATCTCATGTTTCAATGAACATGTAGCCTAAGTAATAATTAATACATAAAAGGTTATGAGAGTAATGGGAATCCATATGGAAAAAAATTAGAATTAGTGGCAATAAATATGAATCTCATCTTGTGTTGCTATTATGCTTACTTACTCTACTTGTTGCTTTCTCACTATGATCTTTACTGGCTCAATTAGGGAAATAACGTGGTGTAAAAAATAGTTATTACATAACCATATTAGATTAAAACAGATACAAGTAACTTATAGAAATGGGGTTAAGATAACTGTCATTACAGAGGTGTTATGACTCTTATACCCTCCATACCTATGGGAATATTACATACATGTGTAAACATCAGCACACATACGCTATTTGATACCGTGTTTCATTCTTAGTTAGCTCTATTATAACCATTACTATCACTATATGTGTTCATCAGATACTAGTAAATCATAACAAGTACCGCTTACAGAGACCAGTAGTCACACTAATACAAAATACATGGACATAGGAGAATAGCTTTTGTTTACATAGTAGTGATCTAATCAAGTGAGTATTTATTACACATTCATTATGAATAAAGAGCTTAGTGATAATAAGAGATTAATACGAGTAATAGTTATACTTATAGATAAGCAAGAGATCAATTACAACCATGTTATTGCACCAGTATCAGTATCAATTATTGGTTAAAATTTAATGTTAATGTATCCTAATCGAATTGGATAACACATGTATTATGAGTACTAATCCCATTGTTCTTGTAAGATGCCAGGGCTTACTAGGTACTTGTAATAAGGGTTCACTTACACTAAGCAGCTTGTTACTATTATGGAAAGTTCTATTACACCCAATGTGATAAGCTAACCGAAGTAGTGATGTTTTACATGTTATGATTACCATTACAATGGAATAGCAATATCCAACCAGTCATGACAGTAACATAACCTTTGCATAACTATGGTGATCTTAACCTTATGAAGCTAATTGGCTTTTGCGGAATATAAAGCATTTGAAAATGAAGGAATTTAGACCAACCCTCCATTACTGTACCTCAACATTCATTACTAAATTATGTTTCGGAACTCTCAAGCTGAGGTAAGTTTATTGACATCATCAATCAGTCAAGTTCTTGTATATTGGAAATTTCTTTCAGAATTTTGTTTCTCAAAACCGTTCGCTACATCTTATGACCGCAATCCGAGTAATATATCATTTAGTCAAGAAGGAACCGCAGAACACTATTAATCAAATAAAAGTTGTTTTAAATGTTTGGTTTCCTAAGAGAATTAGGAAATTCCATTCCCCCATTAAATTCGAGTATCATCTCCTTCAACCAAGATAGAAAAAAAAAAGACATTAGCTGATAGCATCAAATTTCTCTCTCCAAACATGCATCTACACCTATAGTCATCCCTTGTGCTCTTCATACAACCAAATTAGTAGCACATGTTAGAGTTGTAACACATTCATTGGTTTTGAACTAGGATATGATTTTTCACTCCTACCTTGTACTTTATCTCTTATGTACTCTTCTAGTCCTATTGACATACTTTTGTCATCATTTATCCAACATTATTATACTTATCTCATCTTCTCATATATATAAGATGTGGGATGGCACCAAAGGTCAAAATTGTGGTCAATATTGCATGACAACAACTAAGTGTCAAAAAGTGAAATATGTAAGCTTATAAATGCTTATTAAGTAGGAAGGGTGCACTAATTTTCCTATCTAGTGCAACCTGCAAAAGGAACATATTTTCAAATTTCACCTATTCAGTACACAATGGAAAAGTGGGAGTAAAAACATTTATCTTATGTAAGCTGAAGAGAATAAAACTAAGCTCTCAATGGTGATAATAAAACTTATGATAGAGTAACATTTGAGGTTAAATATATGACCACAATGACATTGCTGCTTTAGAGTGATACTATAATATCTCATGCAAGCAAATGAAACACAAAATAATGGGTTAAAAGGTAAAGACTAAAACCAAAAATCAAACATTTGAAAGTAATACATTCTAATGCTTCCATTTCAATATAGAATAAGGTCATCATACTCCTTGCAAAGAAATGTGTATTCATCTCACTGCCCAATGCCCATTCAAAGCCATAACAAAATACTAATAGGGAATTTTCAAATTATCTATTCATATTCAAAAATCAGAACAACATAAGTATTATCTCATTCTCACTCAATCTACGAATGGTCTTGTTTCAAAGAATGTCACAATAAGATTTGCAAGGTGATAGACAATTAGGTCCACATTTTCCAAAGTTGTAAGGAGCAAAAACAAAGAAAAGACAGAATCAACGATTAAAATAGAGGTAGAGGAAGGATAGGAGAAAGATAAGGACATTAAATGTCAGAGGTCATTCAGGACAAGGACTATAAACAAGAAAGGAAAAATGTGTCAGGAGTAAATGAGCCCAAGACAAATAGGCTAGAAGATGAATCCTAACATGTTTATATGAAGCATTTGCCGCCGAATGTAGTTTTGGTTCAGTTCCAGCTTTAGAGTACAAACAATTTGTTGTGCACAAAAGAATAAGAAGAGCCAATGACAAAGTGCAAGAAAAAAATGATGAAACAGAAGAAAAATTGCATGGACAAAGAGATGTGATTAACTAATTAAAGCAGTTTTTATGTAACAATCAGTTAATTCCATAGTTTAGATCAACTATCTAGTGTCATACATTGAGGCTATTGAAACTAGCTAGTAGTTTGCATAAATGCATAAAACACATTGAGGCTAGTGAAACCCTTTCTGTTGTTTGGAATTTCTTTTGTATTGCATCTCTTATATAGAGTTTCTTACCACTTGGGACTGCCATTAGGGGTTTCCAACTACGTCCAGCAGTTAGTATCAACCCTCAGGAATTAACACAAGTGAGTTACAGTTGGTCATAGATTCATACTATTCATTGGTGTGTTTTCTGTTATTGTAATTATTGAAATCATCTATATTTTTGCAATTAGTATCTTTGTTGTTGGTATGTTTGGGATCTTAGAATTCAATTATAAATGTAATCTTCCAAATTGATATCATTGTTGTAATTGTGCAATGGGAAAATTTTGAAGTATTCACCCTTGATCCAAGCAATATTCCAAGCAGAATATGATATATGAATTCTAGACTTGAATTTTGAAGTAAACATGATCACACTCACCTCTAAACACAAAAAACGTAGTTAGTGATATTCTAGACAGTCAAAGAAATAGACTTGAAAATGCAAATTGTGAATGAATTAGTGGGTTTCAGCAAAAGTATAAATCCAAGCAAGCGAGCACATTAGGAGGATATAGCAAATTTTTCTAGTCATTCTAAAGGGGATATTGCATCTCTTTACTTTGTTGTCCTTCCAATTTAGGTTTAGAGTGCAGGGATGCAATCTTGAAGCTTTAAAGGGGCAATTTACCTTCATATTTTATAGTATATTCTCTCTCCCAGGAGCTAAGGCAGATAGTAATTAAATTTGTCATCTGATAACTACCAGAGATTCCTTCTTGTTGAGATGATTGGGATTTGAGTTACACAAACTCCACTGTAATCAAGTGACTAATTGTGGGTTGGTATTACTACATGTTTCTTATAGATTCTTGTTTTTTTTATGGAGATTTTTTCATTGATTTCCTCCATTTAGTGTTGTAGCTCAGTGCTAAAGTGAGTACTTAACAAGATTATTTGTTATCATTGCCCTATTGAATTTATTTTTGCATAAGTTGTTCAATAGAAATAGATCAGCCTCCCTATTCATTAGAAAAAACAAATTCTCTTTTCTTCTCCCATACCTTGTGTGTTAAATCATTTTGACTCCATGCCCATTGGATACGAGCACCAACCAATTGTAAATACAAATACTTGAAAATATTATTAAACTCTTTTACTTCCAATACTTCAATGAAATATTATAAAAGAATTCATGCACGCAAACCTTATTGAATATCCAAAGACACAATAGGGACAACTACCATGAATAATGGAGGAACCCACCCATCAAAAGTCAGTAACAACAGCTTTTTATCAAGGTTTCCATTAGTACGTGGAAGCCGTTATTTGCATTTTTTAAGACCTAAAATGTAAAATGTAGAAATCCCTCGGAGTATTTAAGAGGGATGAATGTGGCAGGATCGTATCAATTGAGTGGAAAAAGGGGATAGAAATGTGTACTTACCGAAGACATATTTGTATTCAATTTAGCACCAGTCACAATGAAGTCCTGAAGCCAGTCACAGTGGGTCAATCACAAACCCATGTAGAGAATATTGCAGTGAACTTTGTGAAGGAATAATGCTGAAGAAACTGACAGAGCAAACAAGTGAAATCACAAAGTATCAACTCGTGAAGGAACCGACAGAGAAAACAAGTGAAATCGTAGAGCATCAACCCGTAAAGGAACCGACAAACAATTGAAATCGCAGAGAATCAAACAGTGAAGGAACCGACAGAGAAAACAATTGAAATCGCAGAGTATCAACCCGTGAAGGAATCAACGGAGCAAACAAGTGAAATCGTAGAGTATCAACCCGTGAAGGAACCGACAGAGAAAACATGTGAAATCATAGAGTATCAACCCGTGAAGGAACTGGCTTTGCGAGGGAACTCGAAATTTAAGTAAAAATGGAGTGTTTTTTTTAACGCACGTGAGTGGACTTAGCTGGAGGTAAGAGAAAAATGAGTGTAGATGTGTATTTTTATATGTTTTGTTTTATTTTTTATTTTATTTTTTATGTTATTTTTTATTACTTTTTTATGTATTGTTTTATTTTTTATTTAATTATTTATTTGTCCATACACTATTCAAATATTTAGAGACTAAAGCTTAACATTGTAGAGAGTCTTCTGTTGAACCATAATAAAGTGTTGAGTTATGATTGTGATTCTATAGTGTGTTGATACTTTAATTAATGAGAATGAGTAAATATATTCTCTTGTGATTGTGTGATCTATTTTGTCTTTTATGGGTAAGGTAAGTTATTAAGAATTCAAGGTGTAGGTTGTATATTTGTTCTAATATTTATGTGTAGCAAGCTACTATATTAAATTTCTAGATTTGTTTGAGAATCAAGATCATTGTTCCCCTCGCTATACCACTTGGTACCACAATATGATTGAAACTTGAGTAGAAAACTAAGTGAGAAAAAGGATAAGAGAAGATGAAAATGTTGTCTAATTTGAAGAAATGGCATGGAGATCCTAAAGGAGAGCTACAAATAGATAATTGCAAGGGACATGAAGAATATATGAAGAGTTAGAGAACAACTAGTTGTTATAACACTAATTAGCACTTTAGTAACCCTAATGGAACCCTAATGGTCCTAATGGCATCTGGGTGAAGCTAATGGTATCAGAGAACCCCTAATGGCATCCATTTTTCCCTCATTGACCTCCAAATGTCCCTAATTCCATATGAATAGTCCTTAATGTCATATGAAGATTCCTTAATAGCTACTATAGGCTTTAAATAATATATAAGAGTCCTTCATAATTGATGGTCCCTCCTCATTACAAGTTACCAACTCAATCTATCGCAAAATCCATTGAAAAAACATGGTTTTGAGGGCATACACAGATTTCCTTAAGGAAGGACAGGAGCATGTGCCTTGGAAAAGGCACAAAATATATAAAAAACACTAAATTTCTCTAAATTGAATGGTTGGAAAAGTTGTTCTTTGAGTATAACATCTTTAAAATACCCTCCAACTATATCAACCATGTCTAATATTGCACAAATAAGACATTCATAGAAGATATGAGGGACATAAGCACTCATAATGTGGTTATGTTGGAAGAATTGGTCCTAGTTCACTAATTTTTTATGTTCATTCCTCCTAAGAAGCCCTTATTTATGATATTTCCTCATCCCTTACTACTGGATTTATATGCCTTGTTCGATCAGTTTTTCGTTAGATTGACGTCGGTTGTAAAGTTGGTGAAAATTCCATGGATTTATGTCTTCGACAAAGTCAAAGACACGTTTGTTATGCATTTATTCACATCCAAAAGCACCATTATGTACTTTTAGTGGAACATCTAAAAATTGAAGTCCCTTAATGTGGAATGAACGTCCAAAAACACAAGCTTGCAACTTGGACATAACGTGGAAAGAATGTATAAAAAGCGACATGTCTAACATGGAACTAGCATTGGATGAACATCCAATAAGCCATGTCTAACTTGGAACTAACATGGAATGGACATCCTTAAGTGAAATTTCCATCGTGGAATTATCATTAGCTAAACGTCCCCGATAAGCCATGTCTAACTTGGACCTAACGTAGAATGAGTGTCCTAAAAGGGACGTTTATAATGTGGAACTAACGTCGTCTAAATGTACGATAAGACACATATAAAATTGCCTTGAACAAAAAAAATGTGCATGTTCCATTGAACTATCATTGCTCATTAAAAAGGTGAAGTAACAATAGTTTATAGGAACCTCAAGTTTCAGTCATGTTTGATAATGAAGATGACAATGATGATGACGATGACAATGATGATGATGATGAAGATGAATATGGTGATGATGATGAAGATGATGATGATGACGATAATGATGACGATGATGATGGAGATGATGAAGATGATGATGAATATGATGATGATGTCAATGATGACGATGATGATGATGATGACGACAATGATTATGATGATGATGATGACGATGGTTATGATGATGGTGATGATGTTAGTTATGATGATGACAATGATGATGATGATGATGATGATGATGAAGATGAAGATGGTGATCACGATATTGATGTCATATGAAATGATGAAGATGATGACGATGATGATGACGATGATGATGATGATGATGATGATGATGATGATGATGATGATAATTATGATGATGTAGTTATGAACATGATGATGACGATGATGATGATGATGATGTTTGAGTCTGTAAACCCTCCCACACCATCAATGCATGTGGCTAGTCTAACCATGACAATTTTTAGACCAAGCCGGCACATATATAAAAAAATTCATTTTTTTCCCCACATAGCACATTAATTAATCTACAGGTATGGTTTTTGATGCTCACATTGTTAGTGTCAGTCATGTTTGACAATGATGATGACAATGATTATGATGACGTTAGTTATGATTACGACAATGGTGATGATGATGATGATGTTTGAGTCTAGAAACCCTCCCACATCATCAATGCATGCGTCTAGTCTAACCATGCCAAATTTCATACCAAGCCGACACATATATATAAATTTCAACGTTGTCCCCACATAGCACATTAATTAATCTATAGCTATGGTTTTTGCTGCTCGAATTGTTAGTGTGAGTCATGTTTGATGATAAAGATGATGATGATGATGACGATGACTATGATGGTGATGATGATGATGATGATGATGATGGTGATGACGATGAAGATGACGATGATGATGATGATGGTGATGGCGATGGTGATGATGATGATGATGATGATGATGATGATGATGATGATGATGATGATGATGATGAAGATGATGATGAAGATGGTGATCATGATGTTGATGTCCTATGAAATCATGAAGATGATGATGATGATGATGATGATGATGATGATAATGATGATGATGATGATGATGATGATGATGATGATAATTATGATGATGATGATGATGACGATGATGATGACGATGATTATGATGATGATGATGATGACGATGATTATGATGATGTTATTTATGACAATGATCATGATCATGAATATGGTGATCACGATGTTGATGTCATATGAAATGATGAAGATGATGATGATGATGATGACGACGACGACGACGACGATGATGATGATGATGATGGTGATGATTATGATGATGATGATGATGATGAAAATGATGATGATGATGATTATGATTATGATGATGTTATTCATGATCATGACCATGCCAAATTTCAGACGAAGTTGCCACATATATAAAAAATTTCAACATTGACCCCACGTAGCAGATTATTTGATCTAGGTATGGTTTTTGATGCTTGAATTGTTAGTGTTAATCATGTTTGACAATGAATATGATCATGATGATGATGAAAAATATGATGATGGTGATGATGATGAAGATGAAGATCGTGATCACGATGAAGATGACGATGATGATGATGGTGATGACGTAGCACATTAATTAATATATAGGTATGGTTTTTGTGCTCGAATTGTTAGAGTCAGTCATGTTTGAGTCTAGAAAACCTCCCACACCATCAATACATGCGTCAAGTCTAACCATTCCAAATTTCAATCCAATCCAAATTTACACATACCAATAAAATTCAATATTTCTATTGCAATATTCAATAAAAATATATAGAGTAGATATATTACTACATACCTCATACACTTCAATAGATTTCATCATCTTCTTCATCCAATTCATCATAGTATCATCGGATCCAGAGTCAACATTGTAAGGATTGGGCATATCATCATCGCCATCTATGTCAGTTACGATCATCATGTCATTGTTGATATCATCTTCGTGGACATTATCTACTACATCATCTGATTCAACTAATTCTTCGACATCTTCTTCTGGAACATGATCATCTAACTCATGTTGATCATGATATTCATCATCGTCTTCTTCTTCAAGACCCTCTTCATTACCTTCCTCTAGGTTATACTTTACCGGCCTTCCCCTTGGATCGTGTCTCACAACAAATGACCAACCCTCTTTACCTAGAACCTCAGAGTAAAATGCCTATTCACATTGGCTTAGAAGAACATAGGGCTCCATTCTTGGCTCAAACAACCTTGTATTTACCATGGTAAATCCATTATTATGTTCAATAATAGTTATATCGGGATCACATTGATTCAACCGTAACTTGTACCATTTGACAACAAACATAACTACCTTGAAGGAGTTAAAGTCACACTGAATAATATTTTCCAGATACCCATTGTATCGAATTTCTGAGAGTTCTAGATTTATGTCACTTCTAGAGGAAACATTGGTCACCTCAAATATTGCAAATATTCCACAATATGATGTTCTCTTCATTTCATTCAAATTTTTGATGTGATATCTACAACCATTGCACACCATATCCTTATGGTTTTTTACCTACAACAAGCCATACACAAAAATATTACATAATGATTCAATATTTATGATTAAGTGCATGTTTATGCCATACAGGGAAAAAATCAATGTGTACATCAATATGTAATTTGCAAAAAAAAAAATAGAGTGGTTGATTAATATGTTTTCATGCTTATCTTTTAAACCATATGTTAAATCGATTTTCCTTTGTGTGAAATTGGTATCTCTATTTCAATGTGTTGCTTTAACCAATGAAGCCACACCTTTCCATGATATTCCATGACCAGATTATTCACATCGTTGAATCCATACCTTCATCCAGTCAAGATTTTTTGCTATGTATAAATGAATTGCATCCCACTCTCGGCCAACTACTTGATGACAATAAAAATTAAAATTCAATACAAATGTAAAATATCTTAACAAAGTATACCCTCTTAATTGATGCAATATATAGAATATAAAAATAGAATATGTATGATATATATACATAAAAATCAACAGTAAAATGTATTATATTAATTAATATCCACTAGCTAATAATTACCTTTCACCTTCCTTGATATACCTTTTCCCTTCAGGTACTCCCCTTCAAAATTGTTATTGGATTCTGGATCACAAATGCGATGTAAATTGAGCTTTGACGCTAAATTAGGAAGATATTCATTAATATACAACATGTTTTTGTATATAGTATATCCCTCCATCATAGAACCCTCAGCACATGCTCGTTGTCTAACCAAACCCTTCATAAATTTCAAGTTCCTCTAAACCATCCACATGGACCTTGAGTGCATAGGTACACACAATTCAATATCCTCGACTTGGTGTATGAGGTAGTGTTCCTGTGCATTGAAAAATACTAAAGGTAGATTCTTCTGCATTTCACACATGAGATGAGGAATTTCTCTCCTCCAATACTTTATATCTTCTTTATGGATTTATTTATATGACAACCATCTACAAGTGATGCAAACCAATAATGAGATTTAACAAAAAAACATTATATTACATAACATGAATGAGTGCACAAAAACAAATATAAGTTCTACGATGAATTAAACAAACACTAAGCACATGCAAAAAATCGCTACTTACCTCATGTATTTCCCAAGATTATATATAACGTGTTTGAAATTATTGTCGAAGTTGTCCGGGAGAGGGAAAGGTAGAACATACTGTAACAATATACAAACCACATCATTTTTTAAACAAAGAGTAGACAAACAAAATAACAACAATACGCACTGGAATAAAAAAAACAATAATTATATGGATACCATAATAATTACCTTCATGAAGACATGTCAATCATGCGTTTTCACCCTAGTAAAATCACCTTTCTTTATTATGATGTTCTTCATGTTTGCACAAAATCCAGTGGGAAATTTAATTTTTTGCATGACTTCTTTTACAACATTACTTTGCTGCTCCGTTAACATCCATGGAAGTGAGTTTATATTAATTTGTTCTCCGGTGCTATGAAATTGAACTACATCTTTCATTGCATGGTTGCCTTCTTGAATGTCTTTGCAAATTTTGACAATTTTTTCTATCGCTCCTTAGATCCAATATTCGCCATAATGTTCTAGTCACATTCTTTCTGATATGCATTATATCAAACATATGAGCAATTTGTAGGTGATCATAGTAGGGAAACCTACTGAATTGTTTAGGATAACTTTTCATTCCTCGTGGAAGCCCATTAATGCCTTTATGATCACGATGGACATCATGAAATGTAGTTTATTAAGAAATGATAGAAATCAATATCAATTATAGTAATCAACACACAATAAAAAAAATACATAACATTTCATATACGATGATTCATACATACCAGCTTGATGATTTCTATTATGTTGCAACTTCCATAGGTGAGGTGTCATTCTCTGTGATTTTAATACTGTCTCTTGCTTCCCATTGAATAGATTTTTTCATTTGTTTGATACATGTTATTCTTAGAGAGGAAGTGCATATACTCATCAAACACCTCCTTTCTTAAGCTTTTTGAGCGACGAGATTTGATCTTAGGACCAAAAAATAGACATGCAAATTTTCCCTTTCTTTGAAGACCTACATAAAGAGATGGAATATCTATGTCAATCATAATTATATATATAATTAATGGAATATTTTTTTTAAAATGTGTGCATAGTACTATATTAACTAGTTCATAAAATTAAATGCAATTAAAGTGGAACTTAAAATATGAACCACAAAAATCAGTTAACCCTAGGGCATCATGTATTGTCCATACAAGCATTGCATGGAATTGAAACTTCCTTTGTCGTATTGGTCTAGATACGTCATACATAGTGATGGAATTCCATAACTTTAGTAGCTCATCTATAAGAGGTTCAATATATACATTCATATATTTAACTTGGTACTTACCGGATTGATTTGAACATATAAAATATATAATTATGAGTACCATTTAGATATATAATTCATGCACAAGAGAAAAATAAAATATATATATGTGACATTAGGAAACAAAATACGACAAATGATATGCCACAACTACATTAAAAATAAAACAGTTGTAGACATAATATACCTATAATAATCATCGACAACATTATGTGCTCCCTCTTTATTGACAACCATGGAGGAATGTTATTGTTGATAACAAAAATAGTCTACACCGTGTAAACGGATATCATCTCTGCAAATGGATTGACACCATCTATTGCCAAAGAAATCCTAAGATTATGGGGTTCTTCTTTAAAGTGAGGCCACTTTCCCTCCATATCTCTAAATGCAGAACCATCTGTAGGCATTCGAATAATGTCATCCTGACTTGTGTTCCTTGCATGGCACTCCATAAATTGCGTTATATTTTTGCACCTAAACAGTCATTGCAAACGTGGAATAATGGGAATATAACGAAGAACCTTTCGAGGCACCTTTTTTGTTACTTGATCTATTCGATATCTACTTATATGACATTCTGAACATTCTGTTGCAAATTCATGTTGATTATAATATATAACATGGTCATCGGGGCATGCATGAATTGCTTCATAATGCATTCCAATTTCTTTCATGATGGCATATAAATATCGATATGTGCAAGGTAAAATATTTGACGGTGGTAACAAAAATTCAGCTATCAAGATACAACAAATTAAAAAAAAATCTAGTTAATATAATATATAAATAATATTAATGAAACACATTTCATCAATATTAATTTGAATTATGAATTAAGAATACAATTATTAGAGGAACAAAGATAACCTTTATCACGATCATATATATGTGATGGATTATTTTACATACCTTAACATCTATGTGATTGATATGTTTGAAAGACCATTCATAACCTTCAAGTTCATCATCAACAATATAGTAGAGAGAAGATTTGTGTTGGAGCCTTCATAAAGGGGTTTGTATGCCTTCTCAAGAAGAGGTAAATCGTGAACATCATCAAATTCATCAACATTTTCATGAGTCATTGTCATCATCATCGTCCATTCTAACCTTAAATGAACCATGGATCAATGTATTTGTACCAGCATATTCAACTACATTATCAGTGTGATCATCTTCTTCAATAGGATCATTAACTTGTTCTCCATTAATCATAGCTCCATGTACCTCTGGTACTTGTTCTGAAAGCACTTCCTCTGGACGATATGCTGTAGGATGTCTTTCCTTTATAATTACATGAAAACATCAATAGATATAAGTTAATATAAGAAACATTAAAATAATACATACATTTACCAAAGCAAAAAATATAAAAACTTTGTAATGCTAATATTACAAATGGATGGTATTCATTCTCCCCCTCAGCATGTCCATGTTCCCTACAATTTCTTTTGGCTGTTGTGATCAATATTCTTCTCCTCTTAAATCCCCTGCATTGACTACATGGACAATAACATTTCCCATCACCCCTTCTTTTCGCTGCATCCCACAGTCTAGCAAGAAATTGTCGATTTTGTTCGTTTGGATCAGGAATATTGTTATTTGACAATTTGTCACAAAAAGCTTGAATGAATACTATTGACGATCTTAAAAAATCAAGGTCCACACATCACTATTTCCGCAAATGGCTATTTGTCGAAGAATAAAATAATTTCCGCAAACTGTATGTCGAAGAATAAAATGATATCCGCAAACCATCCATCTAAAACAATTCCTCAAATCGTCCGTCGAATAATAAAATAATTCCGTCTATTGAGGAATAAAATAATTTCTGCAAATCATTCGTCGCTTCGATAGCAAACATGTCAGAATGTTTCTGTAATTTATATATTTTAAAATTCAACAATCATCGGATAACCGACGATATGGAGACTAGTTACCGTTGCAATAAGCCTAGTTACCATTGCAAAAAAATATGCCAAATACATCGCAAATCAGACGAAATGGCGTCACATATCCGATAGCTGGGGTTGTCGTAAATCCGACGACTGTGGTGTCGAAAATTCGATGATTGTGGTGACTGTGGTGTCGAAAATCCTACGACTGTGGTGTATATAATCCGAAAACTGTGGTGTTGAAACTCTGACAAGAGAATTTTAAGTCAAAAATTCGATAACTAATTCTATGATTTTAAAAAATAATAATAATCAAAATTCGTAATTTGAAATTGAAATCCGACAAAACAGTACTTTTCATCGGATGCCTTCGAATTTTGTCATCATATTTTGGGTTCAAATCTTGTTGTGATGCCTTTTCTCATTGTTCAATGCAAGATATAATCCCCAAGCATAGCTAAGTTCTTGAATTTCCTTCGAGATTGATCATGATCCCCATCCTCCCCTAACCCATGCACCTGCTTCACTTGATGAGATGAAAGCATGTTATTTTTCCAAAACTATATTTAGAGGAGATATCCATGAGAAGAATGCATAATCAACAACAATCAGAAAATAGTTTTAATTATTTTTTATCATCCTAAGACAAAAATCTTATTTAGTACCTATGATTTCCAATGGTCTTGTAGGTTTTAGGTAGATATTTATTACTATTTAATAATTTCATTGGGATAATTTAATAACATAATCACTTTGTTAATTTTTCTTCGGGTTGCAGCATCAGGAAGAAATTCTCCCAAATTGGTCATGTTGATTTGACCAAGGGGGGATGATACATTCATCAATAGTAAATGACCATGTTGATTTGGCTAATGGTTAATGGCCCAGGAAGGGACAACCAATCTCCCATATTTTGCATTGAATGGTGTGGGGAGATTGGCCCCAAGGTGCTCTCACATTACCTACTATGTGATAGAGTGATTTATTTTATATTAGAGTCATTTGACTTGTTTATTTGATAGGGGCTTCCATCCCCTTGTGGAAAATACAAGTCTAGTCTGATGTTGAATTGGAATATCTCTAAGATGTGTTTGGTACATCTTAGTGGGTTAATTCAACATTAGAGCTCTATGCGTGAATAGACATGCATGTGAGGAGATGATCATCAACGTGGACAAGTTTTCTAGTGAAGAAGAAATGACCAAGAAGACAAGTGAACCATTGAAGAAGTCCCAAATAGCTTTAAAGAATCCTAGGAAGTGTTGAAGACAAGAAGAGAAGTCGGCCTTGAAGGTAAAATGAATATTGAAGACCAAAAAGGACATGTGGGCCCCATAAGTGAATTAAAGTTCACTTGAAGTGTATAAATAAAGTGCTTGAACATTTCATTTTCACTATCATCATCACATCTTCTATCCTCATCTTGTGTGCACTTTCCAAGAAGGCCTAGCAAAGGCACAAGGAGCAATTTTTGGGGTTTTATTATTGTCTCTAGAGGTTCATTATTCTTGCCAGGGTTTCCTCATGAAGGAGGTTCCCTATCTATGCTAGGTTTTTCTTCATGATTGGTAATGTACTTGAATTGGACTGATTTCTTTTAAGAAAATTTGGTTGCGTTTTCTCCCAAGATTGGGTTTCCCAGCCTTAAAATCTTTGTGTCTATTGTGCATGGTTTTCCTTCTATGATCGTGTGTTTCTACTGGAATTTCAAGTTGAAATTTTCATTGTACAATTATTCAACAATAACAGTGGGATGAAATTAATGTTTGAAAATCATTAGGAAGTAATTATCAAGATCTAAAAATTGTAGTTCTACTGCTATATGAGAAAATTTTAGCACGTTTCTTATGCTTCTTATTGTGATAAGTAAATTAGTTTATTTAGTATTTTGGTATTTTTTCACATATGGAGGGGGGAAGGCCTAGAAAGAAGCATATCCACGCTGCAATCAATCAAACATTATGTTAGTAAAATTCACCACTAAATAATTGTTGATGGTATTCTACATTTAACTGCTTAATCATTTTCTCTAGTAGAAGTTTATAGAATAAGTGGTTTACATTGTTATGTGTTTATTATAAATTAATTAAAGGGTTTTTGTTTTACTATGGTGGTTCAATATCCTTTACAAAAGTGTATTTTAAATAATAATTTTAATTCTAAGTTATAAGACTATTCCATAAGGGAAATTACTTAGAACATTGTGTCTCAGATCTAGTATGAGTTGCATGAGCAAGTAACTTCTCAACTCACAAAAATGATTGTATTTCTTGGAGGTTCTATGCGCTTGCTTTGGTGTTATTGGGTATAAATAAGTCTCCCCCTAGGTAGAGTCGTTTCGAGGAGAAAATATTAATATACATCGAATTGAGTTGTGAACTTAAGATAAGATCTTCCAACAGAGGATTTGAATGGTGAAGGGTAGGAGAGGTTGAGGTGGAAGAAGCAGTCGAGGAAATATGGCACGTGTAGTACATGATACAAAAGACAAAGGCATCCAATCCATTCTACAACAGGTTTGTCTCAATCCCTAGTCTGTGACTGATGGATAGTATGGAAAATTGGGTCAAGCAAGAGCAAGATGTTATTGATTTGAATATGATTCAATCTAAGGTCGGTCAGCTAGTTGAGGATGTAGGTACATCCTGCACTCAGGACACCAAGTTGATGAAGATAATAACTCTTTATTGGTGGATGAAAACCCTCTTAGGAAAAACCATCATGGACAGTTGTGAAGAATAGAAGGAGATCCTCCTTCAGCTCAACGAAACTTGGGGTCAAACTCACAAGGTGGAGTCCACTCTGAAGTTGATAGCTAAGGTACAAGTTGAGCTAGGAGCCAAATTAAACATCCTATCCAAGGAAACCATGGGGATGGTGTTTAAGGAGTGAGCACACCCGAGACAACCCAACACAACTCCGATGGTGCCAAAGGTGCCCTCCACTATTTCTATCTCAAATGATGTTTGATCCTAGTTTATGCAAGTATGTTTGGTCTTTTGTATTTATAGATATAGTTGGTTTTGAAAGCCATCATTTTGGATAAACCTATCATGATAGCCAATATAATAGAATTAATAGCATAGATAGGCACAACTCTAGTTCCACCAGGTAACATGACAGGTTTATTTACTTTTACATTCAAACTATTAAGCTTTTCAATTTGGAACCCCTCAAAACAGTGGTTGTTAAACTATGGTTATGTCGTTGGTCAAGTTTCCACAATGGAAAACCAACCACATAAGGCTATGCATTTTTTGCTTCCATGTTAATATAAATCAATACCTTATTTATAAAAAATTGTGCATTTGTGAAATAAAGTGTTATTCTCCCCACCTACGTTATATTTTTGTCTTCTCCTCTATATTTACTTGAAAAAAAATTATTTCACTAAATTATATATTTGTTCAAATAAAACTAAATCATTTTTATTCTATTATATTTTCAAATTTTTCTTTAACACAATATTATTGAAATGATATTTTTAAAATAACGAATTAATTATTAAATAAAAATTAAGACTAAGTTGTAAAAATTATTAACTTGTCAATAAAAGACAAACTTGTTGAGAAAATCATTCCTCTTTCCTACATAAGTTTAAACATTAAATCTCATAAAAACTTCTCTCAACCATATAAAATGTTTTCCAACTTATCAAGTAATTAAAACATCCATCAACCATTTTAAATGTTTCCAACTTATCACCTAAAATTAGTTGATGATGACGACAATTCAATATTTAGTTTGAAGAATATACTTTGTGTTCCCATGGTTTATGCTTCGTTACCAACAAACTTGGCTCTGCAATTTATGTTTGTTTTTTATTTGCAAAACCCACCAAACACAAATTTGTTATGTATGTTGGATGGATTGCAAAATCTTACCTAACAAAACTTGTCATCTCCTTTCAAATTCGTTATGTAATTGTTGTTATCTATGTGGATAGATTACATAGCCTTACCTAACAAAGCTTGTTATCTCTTTTTCAACGGCATGAAGCAAGTTGGAAGTTAGAGAGGAATCTGGATCTATATCTAACAAATATTAATATTTTCATTTTCCTTTTCCTTTTCGAGGGACCGCAAGGCTAATATCAATCTCATTATTATTATCCACGGGTTTGTCATATTTTAATGAAATTTAATAATCTTTTGTAAACCTAAAATGTGCCCCACTTTTAAGCTCATCAAAATTTATCCACAAATTTATATATTATACATAGCATCATATTATACATAGCATCATTTGAACTTTATCCACAATTTTATAGAATACATAGCATTATTTGAACTTTATCCACAATTTTATATATTATATATAACATCATTTGATTATTGAGTTGGAGATGTTCTTGCACAACTAGTTGACCCTAGTAAAAAAAATATACAATATACTACATAAGTAAAATCTTTTTGTGAAGAAGAATTGAATTATAATTACAAAGGAAAAGTTGTTTTTTCAAAAGAAAAAGAGCAGTTCCTTGATATTCATAAGAATCAATGGTAACTATTATATAACTATGATACCATGTATCATATACAACTGTCATAATAAACAGAACGCTCTTGATCAAGTAGGGAGACCTATATCCTAAACCTCAAAGGATGTCCACAAAGCCTCGCTCACTCAACATAGAAAACTTCTACATAGTCCAAAGAAGCACAATACGAGTCCTAGAATCTTATCCAAGGAAACCCTTACGAGACAAAGAAAAACTTGTTATTGGAATGGCATACAGTACTCAAAAGCTTCATCATTATATCCTTTTTCAATCCAAAATGTAATTATTAACTATAATCATGTACATACTTTGTTGGTGTTCCTTCTATGAGAATTTTTTAAAATAGATGATTCTCTTTGGAATTCACTTAATTTATTATTTGATTTTGGTTCACTTGATTCTTTACAAAGTTATTATGTGTTTACTTTCCCGTACCTCATTCATTTTTTTAATACCTACAATTCTCTATTAACAACCATTCATCCTCCTTTGCACACCATATTTATTTACTCTTCCACCATCTATTTTCCTATAATTAAATATTTATCATCTATTTGAGATCCAATCTCATTCTAAAATCAAGTTATGCAACATAACTATGTATCATATGCAACAACACATTAACAAGAAAATACTCTAAATAGACATAATTTACATAATACTAAATGAACTACAACATTTAAACTTTTATGATTTCCTGAAAATATTCTAAATAGACATAATTTACATAATACTAAATGAATTACAACATTTCTACTTCTATGATTTCCTCCTCTTCTTGTTTTGGTTTTGACCTATCTAATTTATCTTTACTCTTTTGTTTTCCTTCAATTCCTCTTTTGCTTCTTCAATACCACATTTCCATATTCACAATTGTTTTTCCTCCTTTGTGTAGCACACTTCTTCACTTTTCTACTATATATTTTTCACATAATCATTTATCTACCATAAGTCTTTGTTTTGGGAGCTAATCTTATTCCCATACCACATTACACCCCAAAAAAAAACATGGATCACTTGCAACAATAGAATAATAAAAATATATACTAAAAAGTAACCTAATTTACCTAATATTTCTACATAGAGCTATGTCTTCCACATTAAATAAAATAGTATTTTCACTAGTGATACAAATGGCGCATGTATAGCATTCTCGCATAGTCTAAAAATTTGACCATTTGGGTTAGAATAAGTGGAATTTTTTGTCACGATTTTGAAAAAATCCGGTTGGAATTTTTCAAAATCCAAGTGATAGTTGTTAAGTTTTGGAATTTTGGATGCCCTGAGGGTTTTTTATACCATCAAAATCGCAATTAAAACACGGTTAAATTCTGATTTTACAAAATAAAAAAACATCGGATTCCGGCAAAAAAATGGTTATCCAGTCCAAATCGTCAAATTCTTAGACATCTTACATTCTTAGTGTTAGATCCTCCTCGCCCCATACTTTTTTTATGTAAAAGCTTAACCCTACAACAAACATTGTCTTATTCATTCGTCAAATTATTCAAATCATATTGCACACCTACTAAAAAAATAGTTGCCTTCCACTTTTATTTATTTTGTGATTTTTATCTCCATTTCTCTTCAAACCTCTATCTCCCCGCATTGTCCTTATTTCCCTTAGAAATTGTGCATTCATAATTGCTTATCATACTTGTACTCTTCTTCTATTGGTCAAACTTACATAATCAACTACTTATTTAATTATATACACTATTTTGTCTTCCCAAAACTATACACTTATCTTGACTTTTGAAATTGCACATCCTTTTCTAGATTCCTCACAGTTATCTTTTATAGACTCCTTACCATTATAAATCTTACTTTACTATTATGTCCATGTTATCCATGTGATTCCTTTTATGTATTCCATACTTCCAAAAAAAAAACTTTCCATTTTTATGTTATTTTACCAAGTCTTTATTCTTCTACATATTTTTGGGCCCAACTTTACTCTTATACTTTTTTGTATGCACTATTTGTTTTCCCATATTATAAGATCATATCATGGTTTTTTTTAAATTGAAATGTTTAATATTTGTTTTTAAAAAGGGTTGTTATTAAATATAACAATTTAATAATACAAAAAAGAAAAGGTTTCACTCATACTTGAAAGTTTAATGGTTTAAAAAAACGAAAAAAAATTAATTGATTTGCTTATCTTAATCAAATCTTATGACTATAAATTTGGTAAGTATATTACCTTAAATATTGATTTAATAAAATATATAACCAACATAACATGTAACCAAATAAAAAGTACATTAAGTTTAACCTTTGAGGGACTTCTTCATTTACTCTCCATGGCATGCTTAACAAGTTGCAAGTCCACATCTTTTGAAGTTCCTACTATATATTCTCCTTCCACTAATTGTCTAGTCACGATGAAATTGAAAATATGTGTAGATGCTTCCTCCTTAACCTTAGACAAGCATGAATGCATGGGAGAGTTGGAAGTTAAAGATGGATTGCAATCCTAGAAAATAGAAAGTACATGGATTTCATTGTATCTACCAACTCATCATATCTTATCTGGTGACAATGCATAACATCCAAATGTGTTTGGTCTTTTCCTCGGAGTGCCAATGAATATCATTTTCCATTACTTGTTGATATTGAACATGTGTTTCCATGAAGAACTTGTGGTTCCATTTTTCTTATCACCTCAAAAATTACTAAAAAGATTTGGTGAGATCACTATTGTTTATGATATTTGATACTCAAACCTCCTTATGCCTCTCCTTACCTCTTCTAATTCATACATGACATAATTTCTAAACCTTTGATGACTGGACATTATTTTCTAGATCACACAATAAGGTAGACCAAAATAGTCTCCACTAACCAAAACTCTAAAAACCCTTAATAGATATCAAACATGTCTTGCCAAAACCCTATGATGAGTATACAAAAGACTTTGGACTTGACTAATAATCATGCTAAAGAAGAACCCTATAATGCGTATACAAAAGACTTTAGACTTGAGTAATAATCAAAGATGCTAAAGAAGTAGGGTCTACAAAAACCATCAACCAAAAGAAACCCAACACGCAATAGAACCCACTTCATACTAGTGTCCTTATTAAAGCCTAAAGCATGCATGGTTTAATAATTGTGCACACACCTCCTTGGTAACTTTATTTCCCTCGTTGTAATGACATGCTTAAACTAACGATTAGAGTTATAATGCATAACAAGTGTTTGTGGATTAAGCATCACGGGAGGGGTAAAAATACATTCCCACCCACAATTTAATTTCATCATGACTTGGCTCATTTCAACTGTCTAACTAGCTTGCATGTATGCTTGAGTGTTTGGTTTCATAATACTTTTAAAAAAATAGTTTTTTGAATTAGTTTGCCAATGCTTAGATTTTAGGGATGAGGCAATATAAGCCAATATCAAGTAGGATCGGTTTTCTTTGTAAATGCCAAATTACTGTTGTAGTTTTCCTATTATTGTTATGTGTTTGATTTCTCTCTCATTGAGTCTAACAAGACCTATATATGCTAGTGATGCATATTCCTCATTGTTTGATACAAGATGTAACGCTTCTTTGAAGTACATCAAACTAAACACATACACCAAAAAAAATTTATACAAATTAATTACATGCATAAATACATTATGTACACTTTTGTGAAAGCATGAGCCTCTAATGAGATCCATAATTAGACTTAGACAATTATTAAAACATAATACAAAACTAATAAAAAAATAGATTAACAACATCTTGAATTATTTTTCCAAATAAGTTATTTTTCAAAACTGTTGGCAAGTAACAATAACAAATACACTAATTCAAAACTCTTGATTGTTGGAGTAAAAGTAAACTAGTTCAAAATTGTTAGTGAGTAACAACAGTCGTTATACCGAGTAACAACAACAATATAAATTAGTTCAAAACTAATGCTTAATCTAAAGCTCAATTTAAAAACAAGCTTATTAAGTTGCTTAACCAACTTTAAACTTAATAAGCCAAATTAGTTCGAACTAATTCCAATTTTTGGCTTAAACTTAGAGATTAACAATATGAAATTTTATCATTAATGACAAGGCTTAGTGGATAACACTTTCAACCATTTCTATAAATTCTCATTAACCATGAAGACTTAAACTTGATAATTCTTCTCTTTTAAATAAATTTCATTCATTTAAACATCGTTTCACGTTAACATATTCTTTCATTATTTTAACTACCAAAGTACATTCCTAATTAAACAAATTATAACAGTAGTTTTTCTACAACAAACCAATCCATGGTTTTTGTAAGCCACACAACCAATTTCATGGTTTTGCTTCTAATTTAACAATTTCAACTCTTAAAAATGTAAATGCAAATAACACATAAACCCACCCATGGTTTTGGTAAGCATGTCGTATATAAATGCACATGAACAATTTAAAACAATAAATTCAAATAACAAACCACTTCAAAACAAACATGGTAATTATAACTCAGCTCATGGTATTTGTAAACCATGCAACTAATTCAGGCCATGATTTAGATTTGAATCATTCCTTTTTCAGTATATTTCACAAAATTTCACCATAATTCTATTTTAACGAAAATTAACAAATCAATGAAAGCTAAGGTTTTTTTTCCCATGGGTTAGACTTCAAGTCAATTATACAGAGAATTAAAACAAGGTATTTCCTTCATACATTCCAATATATTCAAGGAAATCATAAAAACAGAAATTACTAACAATTTCCAGAATTTGCTAAATCAATTAACTACATGAATTCAATATAAGATTTTACCCAATTCCAGAAATTTAAGCCTATAAACTCTGGTTTATTCATGTAAATTATAACATTTGGATAATTAAAAATAAAGCTCAATTGAAATTAATGGCAGATGGGTAAAAGAGAATAATACACAATGATTCCAACCCATAATACACAACGATTTCCAATAAGAGTATACATCCAGTTGGTTAAAATCAAGGTAAGAGTAGTAGGTGAACTAGGCCTAGTTAGAAATAATCATTCTTGCAAAATATAAACATTCAACTGCATACAAATTTATAACCATGGAATTTCACCATTAAATTCCTTCCAAATATCATTATAGTTATCTGAAGGTTTTGTCCTGAAGCAGGAAACTACCTGCGTGTGAGCCACACCCCACCCAACCGTAGGAATCGTCCAACGTGTAGTATTTCGGTAGCTAATTCCACCCTCGAGCCAAGATCCATACATTAACCACATGTAACTCACAAACCCACTCAACTTACTCACAGGGTTGAAAACATGGCTAATTGGACAATATAGACAAAATTATAACGAGGCATAGGCAAAAACAACAATTTCTAGACCATTTCCATGCCAATTTCACAATTAAACCACCATGTCTCCTTCAGAGACACAGTGATACACTTCACTGCAAGCGTGGAGGGGTTTCTTGCACAAATTGCCAAATAAATGGCCAATTCAACCAAATGGATACAATGAAACTGCATAACTATAAAACAAAGCTTTCTTCCACCTCTGAGAATTCAGAGACACACATTGATACTCTTCACTTCAAGTGTCTGAATTTCATTCAAGTGTCACACCCCCGGTTTTGACCCCGTTTGCATGATGTATAAAATGTAATTAATCATGGTGAGGAGCTCAAGGCAAAATCCCCACCATCAATTTGGTCGTGTATGTTTCGGCAATAGGGGTAATTGTCGATGGTCTATCGTGCTATGTGCCACATTATAACTTGACATCATGTAAATACGCACATCAAATAAAATAAACCACAACCAGCTACAGCAGTGCAACGTTGAATGAAAAGGGCATGGTTCCAAAGGATAAGGGGTTGGGGATGTCAAACCTTGGTTTATGCGGGGAAAAACCCATGTGTTACTACCTTGTGTGTTTGCCACCTTTCTTGTCTTATCTAACTTCTTTATTGCTTGTTTTGTTAGTTGGGGAGTTATTGTTGAATGGCTGCTGGTGGTTGAGGCAGTTATTGTCTTTGGGAGAGGGGTGGCAGGACTGTCAGTCCCTTGCCCACACGCCCACTCCACCCATGACTGCATTCACTCTTATTCCCCACATTTTCCAACCTTCAGGATTATGGTCTGTTCGTCCTCCCAATTGCCGATAATCCTCACGCAGGATTTGGTCTGTTTATGTCTCAAGCAGAGACGGGTTCGGCTTCCTCCTGTGCACCATTGTTCTGTTCATCCGCGTGCTTAGACCATTGTTCGTTTCGCCTCACGCAGAGAGACGTGTTGTTCACCCTCGCGCAGGCTGGGATTCTTGTTATGTGCTCCTCACGCACCAGTCGCGGATCTTTTCTGATTGTGCACGCAGCGAGCAGGTGAAACGGCCTCCAGGGCATGATTTCTGCTGGTATGTGAATGACCGTGGCTTTAATCCACGATTTCTGCCTTGCTGTTGGTTTAACCCATGATTCGGGCTTGCTATTTGTGTAACCCACGTTTTGGGTTGTTGTTGCTCTTGCATGACTATTGGATGTTGTTGAGAGTCCGATCTTTGTTTCGATTTCGGACTGTGCATGGGTGTTTCTTCCCACGTTTTGTTGGCTGTGGTGTCCAACTGTGTTTTGGGGCCGCTATGGATTCTTAGTGAGCCGTTGTTCGTCATCAACAATGTCTCTATTTGGGACTGTGTAAGTTGCCCAGCCATTACCTTGAGGGATGGTGTGTGCTGTGGGCTGTTGATTTCCAATCTGTCAGTTGAGTTTCCCCTGTTTTGGACCGTAGATTTCTGCTATCATTCATTGTGTGTTTGTGGCTGCCGAAGGACCCTGGCTTGGGTTGCAGCTGAGTTATTTTGGCCACGTTAGGGCCAAGAACAACTCTGAACTGCCTTGTGGGCTTGAGCTGTGTCTCACTTTTCGTTTGGGACTGTCACCAGTTGCCTTTGCTTCTTCACAGGGATGTGAAGGGTTGTTTTGCTGCTGGTATGCAGTGGTTGTCCTTTGGACTGTGCTGGCTTGGCCGATCTGTTGATGGCCTAGTAAACCCATTGGTGTTGGTTTGCTGATTGTGTCCCTCGGCTATGTGTAAGCCTGCATTGACCCTTATCCTTGGAGGAATCATGCCCAGCTCGGGGGTGGCAGTGTTGCTGAGAGATTGATGAGCACGCTGGCCTATGGTTGGGTGGAACGTTGCAGCGATGTAGATGGTTACGGGGTAAACTCTTCATCAAAAAGATAAGTAATCTTGACCGTGTTATCCTTGCAATTGAATCTATTGTTTTATGAATTATAATGAACATGTTAAATGTTGGAAATGTATATGTGTTGCTTCCGCTGTATATTGATGTCATAGGAATTATGAATCCCTATATGCTGGATTATGCATCATGTTAAGCTTTTAATTTTCAGCATTGATGAATTGTATATGTTCATGGGGCTGTTTGCCCAGTTATTGTGGTGTTCGTCGTGTCCTCTTCGCCAGTATGAGGGATGGGGACGTGACAGTATGGTATCAGAGCTCAAGGTTGCAACAGTGGGCCTCTATGGGCCAAGAAGATGCAGTGACAGAAGGTGGAATTACCTTCTATGTTCAACAGAACAGCAGCTTTGATGACAGTGGATGAATGGAAAAATTCAAAAAAAATTCTAAGTGTTTGAACAGTGGTTCATCGGAGGACTAAGTGGAAAAGACTTCCGCTATGGCGGAAGGATTAGCGGAATTGAATTCCACTGTGGCGGAAGTGTTAGTGGGTTTGAATTCCGCTGTGGTGGAAGAGCTAGCAGAAGTGCACCCGATGGGAAAGTCCTCCGATCGCCGATGCGGTAGTGTTCCGATTGCCGACAGGCGGGAAGTTCCACAAAGAAAATTGGTTAAATATTGGACAGTCCGGAGACTTAGCGGAATTGACTTCCGTTGTGGCGGAAGAGTTATCGGAAATGGACTTCCGCCGTGACGGAAGAGTTAGACGAAGGCATGTCGGTGGGAGCAGTAGAGAAGGAAAATCGCGGAAATTTTCTAAGCGTCTGTCGGAGGGAATTAGTGGATCAAGCGTCCGCCGTTGTGGATGAAGAAGCGACTAGATGCCCGACGGAAAAGTCCTCCGATCGCCAACGCCGTCAAAGAAGGTTTAAGACTCGGAACCGTTGACTACCGGAGGAAAAAGTGCTCGTGCGCCCGCCATTGCGGCAACCAGAAGCACTAATTCCTAGAGAATTATGCGTTCCTCCGTTGCGGATGGAGAAACGGCTAGTCACTCGATGGGTAAGTTTTCCGATTGCCGATGCCGCAAGAAAACTAAGTTCAAAAATTTTCTAAGTATGGAAAGTCGTTGGCCATCGGAAGAAGAAAGTCTTGGTGCATCCACCGTTGTGGAGGTGAAAGCGTTTCATGTTCCGTCGTTGCAGAAGCAAAAGCGCTAAGCTTTCCGAAGTCTAAAAGACCGCCGACCCCCGAAGCTAAAAATTTCTTTAAGGAAGGAGCGACGAATCAGAAGGGAAAGTGTTTCGCGAGCTGCCGTTGTGGAAGCGAAAGCCTTAAGTCTTTCGATCAGAAAGACTGCCGATGCCGATCGGAAGGAGAAATGGTTCCGAGAGCCGATTCTGCGGAAGAGAAATGGTTCCGAGAGTCGATTCTGTGAAAGAGAAAATGGTTTGAGAGCCGATTCTATGGAAGAGAAATGGTTCCAAGAGCCTATTCTGCAGAAGATAAAATGGTTCCGAGAGCCGATTCTGCAGAAGAGAAAATGGTTTGAGAGCCGATTCTGTGGAAGAATAATTGGGGAAGAGACCCAATTGAACAAAGGAAAATTCAGTTGTTTTTCGAAGGAATTTTCAGTGGTTTTTCAGTGGATTTTCAGGGCTGAAAATTGAGAAAGTGGCAGTGATCTAATGCGCCAGATTGCTCAAAAACCAATGATTTACAAAAACAAAAACAAAAAAAATGAGGGCGCTTCCCTCAACCCGCCCTGCAGTGGGAAGCCACAAGGGGGCAGCCCCCTTGACCCTCGTCGTCCTCTGAGACAGTTGTTCTTATGAAAGGAAAATTCTATGTATTGGGAAAATTAGTCAAACCCAGAATTCACAAAAGATGAATGGTGCATCGAAAATGAGGTGGCTTAAGCTAGCATTATGGACCAAAATACAGTTGTGTGTTTCGCCTGAGATTTGGTGAAAGTATTCACTCTTAGAAGTGGTGTGGTTTTTACACCCGAGATCGGAATGAAGCATGTGGACAGGCGTTGGAAAGCTTATCCGGTAGGGAACAAGGATAAGTGGTCAGAATCTGAGCATGGAGCAGCAAAGTGCTAATGATGACCGCTGCTATCAATTGGAAAAATCTAGATAGTTGCATGCCCAGGGGCAGCAAGGACTATGAAGTCAACCAGCTGCTGTGTGAAAAAGGAGTTCCATGCCAGGATGAAAGACTTGAAAAGGGAAGTTTTCCTTAAAACCCTGTCCTATTGAATGTGTTACATTTCCTAAGTTTATGCTTGAAATGCATGAGGATATGTATTGCATGCATAGGATATTGCATGTTGGTAAGAATATTGGAAATCATATATTTATAATGAACCACTAATGATAATCATTGCTTTGATGTTGGCATTAGTGGGAAAAAAACCAACGATGACATGGACCCAGATGAATATGTTGTTGATGCTGATGAATGAGACCAGCAACCTTATGGAGAAAGGGATAAGGCAACAAGTCCATAGCAAAAGTTGGTGAGCAAATCCTGCAAAGGACCAACCAAATTGGTCATATCAAGGGTGTAAGTACGACCCATGCAGGTAAGAATTTGCTTATGACAAATTCCATGGATTGGTACAGGTAAGAGACCTCATACCGTGTGGATATTTGAATATAGAAAGGTGTTATGCATGTATATGTTGATTGAGCTTAGTAGCCCAAGGAAAGAAGTACTAATGATCTTGATTATAATAATGCATCCTATATGAGGTAGTCATGGTTAGGCCATGGTATGGTTGAATGCATAATCAATGCAAGGTAGCGTTGAATGGACATGCATTAAGAATATTTTATGAATCTTGTAGTTATGCATTGGATGTATGCATATGAAGGGTGTGAATGACTGATTGCATAAGTGTAGGTGCAATGTTGTGATGTATTGCATGAATGCATTGAGATGAATGCATGTGATATGCGGACTAACTAATGACTGAAATGGTGAACTGATGACGATTCAGGAACCATTTCAAAGGTTGTTATGAATGCAGGATAGTCATGATCAATTGGCTACCATAAATTCTCTATGGAAGAGCAAGGTGGTATGAATGATACGCTTGTGAAGTAAGGAGTATCTAAACATTTCATTTAATTGCATGAATGATATGACTATACCTTGCAATGTTAGTATGATGATGATTGCATGAAGTAAATGAGTTTTGGTAATGTTGATGTGACTAACTGCTGAAAGTATTTGAATTTTATAAATTCTGAAAATGCTTCAGTGATGGTTGTAGCAATGAAAAGGCTATATGCATCCAAACTTACCAAGTGTTTTGTTGATTGAAGCTCATGTTTTAGGAAGATTATTTCGGGCATGGCAGTGAGAGGTAAGACCCTGACCAATGCCAAAATCTACCATGTGAAAGAGCTTATTAAATTTGAATTGTGAATTTCAAATTTAAGGAATTGCTGACAACTACTAGTCACTACTGGCTTGCATAAGCTTGTGTTTGGATGTTGAAGCTTATGTTTTAGGTAGATTATTTCGAGCATGGCATTGAGAGGTAAGACCCTAACCAATGCTAGAATCTACCATTTATGAGAAGAGTCTCATGGTTGTAAAAATAGTTGGTATGCATAATAGGTTGTTGAAATTCGAATTGTGAATTTCGGATTTGAGAAATTGCTGACAACCACTAGCCACTGTTGGCTTGCATAAGATTGTGTTTGGTTGATTGAAACTCATGTTTCAGGTAGATTATTCGAGCATGGCAGTGAGAGGTAAGACCCTGACCAATGCCAGAATCTACCATTTATGAGAAGAAGTCTCATGGCAATGAAAATAGTTGATATGCATAATGGGTGTTAAATTTGAATTGTGGATTTCGGATTTAAGAAAGTACTAACGTCTGTTAATCATTGTTGGCTTGTATAAGATTGTGTTAGGAGGGACGCATGGTAAGTGGGTATTCATCTTATGATAGTAAGCATAAAATTATAAGGGGCATAGTAGTGTTGCTTACAAGAGACCCACAATTGAGCAAGTCAATTTCTGTAGTAGATAGAATTGCAAATTCTTATTGAATTTGGTTGTTAATGTCATTGTTTGGTTATGGAACGATCAATTTGGATTGTAGTATCAGGTGATGATTGACTGTTTGGCTATTTGATGAATGTGTCAGGGGTACACACTGTAGGAAGACCATGGTGATGGCCTACAGAATCCAAACTTCATGGGAAGGTTTTCCCTTGGAAATGGGTTTCGGGTGAAACGCCATTGGACATTCTGGAAATGTCTCATCTGCACTGCATGTTTGGTAATAACATGAGTGAGATGGTATGGGTTATGTCGGTAAGCCATGTGTGAATGGGAAATGTAAAAAGGAGTTGGGATGGCAAACTGAGGGACTGTTAAGGAGCCTCCATTCCTCCTTAATAAAGGCATACTGCGACGGCAAATGGATAAGTGTTCTGTGACCCTTGCTAAGAATATGCATGTTAAATTGTTAAATTCCATATGCAGAACACGTTTGATTTTATTTCCATGATGACCGATCGCTTGAGTATGAATAGGGCCTACATGGCACACACCGGAGAAGAGTGCACACTTTTCCGATGTTGAGTCATGAAAGGGTTGTCGATATTGATTACACTCTAGGGAGTGGACGCACTCCTGGTGTCTCAATACTTGATAGTGAATGATGAGAAATGTGATTACAGTTTTTGAGCAATAACGCTAATGAGTTTGCTTGTATTGCTTGTGTTGCTTGTGTTGACAGGCTAAAGGTAAAAGGTAAAGGTAAAATAGTAAATGGTTGTTGTGAGGGGTTGCGGAGTAAGGGTTATTGTTGATAGAAGTGTATGTTGATATAAGTGTATTGGTGGTATAAGTGTATGTTGGGATGTTATATTCCTAAGGATCCATAGTAGATCCTAGACCTGGAAATGGTCATGATAAAGTTCCAAGCCCAGACGACATAAAGATGTACTGGCTCGACATTTAAAAAAAATTGATGTTGTGGAGCAGCCAGCGTGCTGACCTAACATCTAAGTCCATAGACGATCCCAAGGCTTGCAAAGCGAAGCAGGACCCTGTGGACAAACGAGGAAACACACAATATAGATAAGTATTGGATTATTTTGCTTATGAATATACATGTGTATATGATTTGGTTAGGATGTTTTAAGCTCTTGTTCTAGAGATAAAACTGATGAGAATAAACTAAACATGTGAATTCATTCAATGTTTGGATATAGGTGTCGTTGGAAGCGAGGACTATGAGAGCATCCTAGAGATGCATGTGGACATGTGACTGTCCTGGAAAGCTCGGGTTGAGCGGTAATGAAAAAGGTGCTAGTAAGACGAGGGAGTCCTAGTAGCCGAGACAAACCATGTGGAGAGACTCCATGGTTTAGAGGTCTGGAATAGACCAAAGACACTAAGTGTCATGACCAAGAAGGATTGGTCCAGCATTCACGGTGAAGTGAAAGAGGCTGAGAGCTGAAAAGCCACGGCAGTGGTGTGGGTTCCAGGATGGAACAGAACGAAGAGGGGAAAAACTCTTACTGCTCTCCTTTGCCTTTTGATTATATATATACATATATATGTTTATGCATTGTGAAAACAAAATATTGTTGAATGCATGTATGATTGAGAATGAAATGTGTGTATTTTATTAAGTAAATTTGTGAATGCTGGAATAGTTAATTTCCTGCCCAAGGATGGACATGAATGAGCTCATGTGCCTATTGAGAAGGCATGAAAAATATGAAAGTCTCCTTGATAAGGCTTGGACTTTCATGCCAATTGGGTAATGAACTGACTAATTTTAATGTCTATATTATGCTTGGCCTGACAGAATTTCAATGGTGCATTTCACAGGTGAGAAAAGTGAAACCATGTGGTGCACGTTGATTATGGCAGCAGATCAAAAGTTGCTGGACTTAGCTAGAAGTCTCCTTCAAGTGATTGCTAAGACCCAAGAGAATCTCGGGGAGATGCTCAAGATACAGAAGAGGCAGAGTGAAATGAACCACCAGATTTTGCAAGACTCTATTGGGTTGCAAAGGGAGGTGAAAAGCCTTCTGGGAGCAATCGGCAAAGGAAAGGAAGGTGGATCAGCAATGGGACAATTGTCCAAGCGACCCGATAAGAAACGGTCCAGGCATGAAGACTCAAAGGAAATTGAGCAGGTAAAGATGAAGCAGCTAGTGAGATGCTGGAGATGCGGAGGACATCATTTACGCCGGGACTTCCCAATGAGGGAACATGATGAAGGAAATAGCCGCAAAGTTCCTAGACTTCGGGATCAACTGGAAGCTGAGAACTAGCAGGAGAAGTCCATGGAAGCCGAGGAGCTTGGGCTTGAACGTTCAAAGTAAATGATTGGACATGAGACAGATCTGCAATTTTGAAATTTTGATGTGCAATTGTATAAGTATTGTATACATGTAATGGAACACCTAGGATGGTGTTATTCCAAGGGCGAGGGGAATTTCACACCCCCGGTTTTGACCCCGTTTGCATGATGTATAAAATGTAATTAATCATGGTGAGGAGCTCAAGGCAAAATCCCCACCATCGATTTGGTCGTGTATGTTTCGGCAATAGGGGTAGTTGCCGATGGTCTATCGTGCTATGTGGCACATTATAACTTAACATCATGTAAATACGCACATCAAATAAAATAAACCACAACCAGCTACGGCAATGCAACGTTGAATGAAAAGGGCATGGTTCCAAAGGATAAGGGGTGGGGGATGTCAAACCTTGGTTTATGTGGGGAAAAACCCATGTGTTACTACCTTGTGTGTTTGCCACCTTTCTTGTCTTATCCAACCTCTTTATTGCTTGTTTTGTTAGTTGGGGAGTTATTGTTGAATGGCTGCTGGTGGTTGAGGCAGTTATTGTCTTTGGGAGAGGGGTGGCAGGACTGTCAATCCCTTGCCCACGCGCCCACTCCACCCATGACTGCATTTACTCTTCTTCCCCACATTTTCCAACCTTCAGGATTATGGTCTGTCCGTCCTCCCAATTTCCGATAATCCTCACGCAGGATTTGGTCTGTTTATGTCTCACGCAGAGACGGGTTCGGCTTCCTCCTGTGCACCATTGTTCTGTACATCCGCGTGCTTAGACCATTGTCTGTTTCGCCTCACGCAGAGAGACGTGTTGTTCACCCTCACGCAAGCTGGGATTCTTGTTCTGTGCTCCTCACGCACCAGTCACGGATCTTTTCTGATTGTGCACGCAGCGAGCAGGTGAAACGGCCTCCAGGGAACGATTTCTACTTGTATGTGAATGACCATGGCTTTAATCCATGATTTCTACCTTGCTGTTGGTTTAACCCATGATTCGGGCTTGCTGTTTGTGTAACCCACGTTTTGGGTTGTTGTTGCTCTTGCACGACTATTGGATGATGTTGAGAGTCCGATCTCTGTTTCGATTTCGGACTGTGCATGGGTGTTTCTTCCCATGTTTTGTTGGCTGTGGTGTCCAACTGTGTTTTGGGGCTGCTATGGATTCTTAGTGAGCCGTTGTCCGTCATCAACAATGTCTCTGTTTGGGACTGTGTAAGTTGCCCAACCATTACCTTGAGGGATGGTGTGTGTTGTGGGCTGTTGATTTCCAATCTGTCAGTTGAGTTTCCCCTATTTTGGACCGTGGATTGCTGCTATCATTCATTGTGTGTTTGTGGCTGCCGAAGGACACTGGTTTGGGTTGTAGCTAAGTTTTTTTGGCCATGTTAGGGCCAAGAACAACTCTGAACTGCCTTGTGGGCTTGAGTTGTGTCTCACTTTTCGTTTGGGACTGTCACCGGTTGCCTTTGCTTCTTCACAGGGCTGTGAAGGGTTGTTTTGCTGTTGGTATGCAGTGGTTGTCCTTTGGACTGTGCTGGCTTGGCCGATCTGTTGATGGCCTGGTAAACCCAGTGGTGTTGGTTTGCTGATTGTGTCCCTCGGCTATGTGTAAGCCTACATTGACCCTTATCCTTGGAGGAATCATGCCCAGCTCGGGGGTGGCAGTGTTGCTGAGAGATTGATGAGCACGCTGGCCTATGGTTGGGTGGAACGTTGCAGCGATGTAGCTGGTTGCAGGGTAAAATCTTCATCAAAAAGATAAGTAATCTTGACCGTGTTATCCTTGCAATTGAATCTATTGTTTTATGAATTATAATGAACATGTTAAATGCTGGAAATGTATATGTGTTGCTTCCGGTGTATATTGATTTCATAGGAATTATGAATCCCTATATGCTGGATTATGCATCATGTTAAGCTTTTAATTTTCAGCATTGATGGATTGTATATGTTCATGGGGTTGTTTGCCCGGTTATTGTGGTGTTCGTCGCGTCCTCTTCGCCGGTCTGAGGGATGGGGATGTGACATCAAGGTTTCATCCACCACAATATATTCACATGCAACTATAACATCAAGATACAAGTATTAGGAAGCGACCGGTAACATCAAGAAATGTTTGGTAACAACAAACGATTGTAACAACAAGCAATTGTAAATGCAAGTGATTGTTAACAACAAGCAATTGGTAGCAACAATCAATTTTTTCTCAGATATTTTGAAAGCCCAATTCCACCCGTCTCATGTTCAACCTCTTCCTTCTCCTTCCCAGCTCTCTCTTTTCCCAACAATTCACAAGCAGTAGGGGATATTGAGTCACCACTTGAGAAGATGATTGTAATCAGAGTAGAGCATCAACAAGCATGGTGGTTCCTCTTTGAAACTTTCTTGGAATGTTGTAAATTCAAGTTTGGCAACTCAATACCAACTTCAAAGAATTATACAGAAGTAAAAAGGGCTGAAAGTTCAGAAAAGGTTTTCAAAAAATGGAGGTAAAGATTATTCATGCAAAAAAAAATTGGTGGATTTTATTAATCTGTTTGGTGTTAATGGTGATGTCACGGGATATATCAATATTCAAAGATCCACATATCTTTACTTTTGGAAATACACAATTGTAGTACACGAGTGCCACTACCCAAATTGCACCTAAGGTTTGAAGAAAAGTTTTGGAAGGAAAGAAGGTTATTCAAAATCCATGTTTGAAATTGCTTGAGGACAAGCAATCTTGAGTGGGTAGGACTGGCATGCCCCCAATTAAATAATTTCCAAATAAGACTACTTGCAAATATTGTTCCACCAACCTACTAGTTCACTAAGTTGAGATGGAGACATAAATGTTGTAATAAGGGGCTATAGGACCCAAAAGGAATTTATTTTACTATATTCACATTTAAATGGGTCACATAAATGATAAATTCTAGGAAAATAAGGTGGCATGGGTTCATGAATACACTCGGAAGCTTGTGGATCCTTTGGATGACTAGATTCCCCACACACTTGGCATGATCTTCATCCAAATTCGAACACATGGGCAATGTAACATTATTGGAGGGTGATGTGGTATCAAATATAATTTAATGATCCAATTAATTCGAATAGGTAAATGAGAGTAAATCCCATGGAAGAGGAAGAGACTAGAAGATAAGGTGTGCCACTTGGAAGGAGATTCCATGCACTCTATGACAACAAATGATGAAATATTCTATGACCAGTATGAAAAATTAAGACATGATTGCAAACATATGACAAATATGACATGACAAGGCTAAAAATAGCCACCAAGAGGTCGAATTTTGGAGTTAGAGGAAGGCATTCGAATTAGGGAAATAATTGGAGCATGAAGAGGAAGACAAGTGTCATGAGAGTTACTAAACCACTAAGATGAGTTGGAGGAATCCCATGGAGGGAAATTCGACCGTAGGAGGCCTCATGAATTTAATAAAATGATTTCATGAGGAATTATAATGGATTTTTATCATTTGTTAATTGGCCTTTGGCATTTTGGAGAGCTTTTTCTTGTCCAATGCATGGTGAGTGTTCACTCTCCCTGCTTGTGAACCAATTTCAAGGGAGTTGGATTCCTTTCCAATTTGTTTGATGGATAGGCCATTCATACCTCTCATTGGAGAATAATGAAGGTTTTTTAGCTGCAAGTTGAAGTTCCATACAATCAATTTCTCATCTATCTCCCTATTCTCGCATTCCTTCTTCTCCATTCCCCCACACTCTCATGTTGATGACGCACTTGTTGGAGTGGTTCTTGTACTTTGCTGAGGATATTTGAGGCCCAAGACTTGATATATGATGTATGGATATTTAATCTTATTTCCATATTCTATGTTATTCGAAATATCAGAAATCCAATATGTGAAAGGCTTGCATTCCCATGCTCTTGAATGACTAGTTTTCATGTATTTGGCTTCCATTTTAAAGGAGTTGTATAACAGACTTGTATGGAGACATTTCTATGATTTTTATGAAGATGGGGAAGAAATATATGATTATAACTCTATAATTTCATGGCCATATTATCTGTATCTCGAAATTCAAGAAACTCCAATGTCAAAGCCTTGCATTTTCATGCTCTTGAATAACTAGTATTCATGGATTTGGCTTCACTCTTGAAGTAGTTTTATATCAAATTTGTATGAGGGATATTCTCTGATTTTGATGATTTTGTGACAGACATATATGATTTTTTACTTTGTAATTTCATGTCCCTATGCTCGGTGGGTCAAAATCCAAGAAATCCATAATATGTGAAACTCTTGTAATTCCATGCTACTAATTCACTAGTTTTCATGTATTTGACTCCCATACTGAATGACTTGTATACAATACTTGTATGAAGGAAACACTCTAGTGTTTAATATTGTTGGGGAAGATATTTGTATGTTGTATATTTTCTCTATATGTCACATCCTAATCTCAACCTTTGACTCTATCTTTCATATGTTAAAATCGATCTAGTTATGCAATTTCCCCTTAAGCAATTTCACTGAAAGTTATCAAACTAATGTGGAAATATATAACTAGTTTTCATAACTAATAACCATGTGTAATTACATTACAAATTTGGGAGGGTCGTGCATGATTTGGGAAGCCAATTTGGCTCTCACCCTTGGGGGGGATTGGACCTCAATTTTCGTAGTAAATTTTCCCCTTTTATTCCTAGCCCCAAATAAATTTGTGGAAGAATAAATTCATATACAAAGTGTCCATAAACCACCTTGATACCATACCATTTCCTTTCAAATTCGGGATCATTTGGTGAAAGTTGGAACCCTCTAGAGTCATGACTAGCAAAGCTCGAAATTGGCCAAAATTACGCAAACTTCAATAACATGTCAAATGATTTTTCTGATTCGACCATTGAGTGTATGACGTCTGTTAGGATGGTTTAAATATCATAGTATCCCTCCATAGTAATTTTGGAAAGGTTCGGTGGTGATGGGAACCAAACCTAGAAAGACTAGTTAAGCTTGAATTTGCCCAACTTGTAATTTTCTCCAAAATTCCAAGAAGAGACATTACAATTTCATTGATCACAACCAAAAAAATTCAAATTCATTGAACATTTAGCCTTCTTATTCTATATTAGAAAAAAAACTTATTTTCATTAATACACAATAAAATTCATAGGTGTAGTCTAAATATTCTATGTTTTCAATTTTTTTTTAGAATATTGTCCATTTTATTTTGTTCCAAGTCTACTTGGAAAACTTTAAAAAATCTTAGAATCACATATATTAGTTATGGAGATTGTAGAATTTGGGTGCCATTGGGGTATATGAGGGTGTTGAATCTATTTATGGATTCAAAAACACAATTTAAACACTTTCAAATTTGGATTTTACCCTATTAAATTCCAACCAAAACCCACGATAAAATAAAAAAGTAGAATAGATAGACTACTCCAAATTCATATATCACGTATACATAGATTGCATCCTTGTGTTGGAGCCTTCCATTACCTTGTTATCTTTTTATACATTTTATAAGAACATGACTATGGTAAATTATATCTTAACCTTCTCCTTAATTTTTCAAATTGTATTGCACATTGTCATTCTTTTTTTAAAGAAATTGTGTCCATAAATATTTGTGATATTTGAATTGTACTTAAAAAATGAGTGATTAAGAATCCTTGGGTACTCTCTCTCTCTCTCTCTCTCTCTCTCTCTCTCTATATATATATATATATATATATATATATATATACATATACAATATATATTGGGTTTGTTCACTTTTTAAATCTATTCTAAAATATTGATTCATTAATTAACTAATAAAGTTCTAGAAAAAGAAGTTGGGTCAAATTAGAATATCTTCCAACTTATCACCTAAAATTAGTTAATGAAAACGACCATTAAATATCTAGTTTATTATAAGGTCATCAACATTTTACTTTAATCTCCATATATATATATATATATATATAAAGCAACAACCACACTTTTGAGTTGTGATGATGATGTGGATTACAATTTTTATAATCATAGAAGGAGGGTGATGAAACACTGCTTCAAAAGGTGCCCTTCAGTATTTCTCTCTCAAATGATGTTTGGTCCTAGTTTAGGTAGGTATTTTTGTTCTTTTGTTTGTATAGATATAGTTGGTTTTGAAAGCCATCATGTTGGATGGACCTATCATGATAACTAGTCTAATAGAGTTAATAGCATAAATAGGAACAACTCTAGTTCCACCAGGTAACATAACAGGTTTATTTACTTTTATAGTGAAACTATTAATCTTTTCAATTTTAAACCCCACAACACAGTGGTTGTTAAACTTTGGTTATGCCGTTGGTCAAGTTTCCACATTGGAAAACTAGCCACATAAGGTTATGCATTTTTTAGTTTCATGTTAATATAAATCAATACCATGTTTACAAAAAAAAATGTGCCTTTGTGGGATGGAGTGTTATTCTCCCTCAATAGGTTCTATTTTTGTCTTCTAGCTCAATATTTACTTGAAAAAAAATTATAATTATTTCATTAAATTATATATTTATTCAAACAAAACTATTTCATTAAAAGTTTTGGAAGGAAAGAAGGTTATTCAAAATCCATGTTTGAAATTGGTTGAGGACAAGCAATCTTGAGTGGGTAGGACTGGAATGCCCCCAATTAAATAATTTCCAAATAAGACTACTTGCAAATATTGTTCCACCAACCTACTAGTTCACTAAGTTGAGATGGAGAAATAAATGTTGTAATAAGGGGCTATAGGACCCAAAAGGAATTTAGCTTACCATATTCACATTTAAATGGGTCACATAAATGATAAATTCTACGAAAATAAGGTGGCGTGGGTTCATGAATACACTCGGAAGCTTGTGGATCCTTTGGATGACTAGATTCCCCACACACTTGGCATGATCTTCATCCAAATTCGAACACATGGGAAATGTAACATTATTGGAGGGTGATGTGGTATCAAATATAATTTAATGATCCAATTAATTCGAATAGGTAAATGAGAGTAAATCCCATGGAAGAGGAAGAGACTAGAAGATAAGGTGTGCCACTTGGAAGGAGATTCCATGCACTCTATGACAACAAATGATGAAATATTCTATGACCAGTATGAAAAATTAAGACATGATTGCAGACATATGACAAATATGACATGACAAGGCTAGAAATAGCCACCAAGAGGTTGAATTTGGGAGTTAGAGGAAGGCATTCGAATTAGGGAAATAATTGGAGCATGAAGAGGAAGACAAGTGTCATGAGAGTTACTAAACCACTAAGATGAGTTGGAGGAATCCCATGGAGGGAAATTCAACCGTAGGAGGCCTCATGAATTTAATAAAATGATTTCATGAGGAATGATAATGGATTTTGATCATTTGTTAATTGTCCTTTGGCATTTTGGATAGATTTTTCTTGTCCAATGCATGATGAGAGTTCACTCTCCCTGCTTGTGAACCAATTTCAAGGGAGTTGGATTCCTTTCCAATTTGTTTGATGGATAGGCCATTCATACCTCTCATTGGATATTAATGAAGGGTTTTTAGCTGCAATTTGAAGTTCCATACAATCAATTTCTCATCTATCTCCCTATTCTCGCATTCCTTCTTCTCCATTCCCCCACACTCTCATGTTGATGACGCACTTATTGGAGTGGTGCTTGTAATTTGCTGAGGCTATTTGAGGCCCAAGACTTGATATATGATGTATGGATATTTAATCTTATTTCCATATTCTATGTTATTCGAAATATCAGAAATCCATATGTGAAAGGCTTGCATTCCCATGCTCTTGAATGACTAGTTTTCATGTATTTGGCTTCCATTTTAAAGGAGCTGTATAACAGATTTGTATGGAGACATTTCTATGATTTTTATGAATATGGGGAAGAAATATATGATTTATAACTCTATAATTTCATGACCATATTATCTGTATCTCAACATTCAAGAAACTCCAGTGTGAAAGGCTCGCATTTTCATGCTTTTGAATAACTAGTATTCATGGATTTGACTTCACTCTTGAAGTAGTTTTATATCAGATTTGTATGAGGGATATTCTCTGATTTTGATTATTTTGTGATAGACATATATGATGTTTTACTCTGTAATTTCATGTCCCTATGCTCGGTGGTTCAAAATCCAAGAAATCCGTAATATGTGAAACTCTTGTAATTCCATGCTACTAATTCACTAGTTTTCATGTATTTGACTCCCATACTGAATGACTTGTATACAATACTTGTATGAAGGAAACACTCTAGTGTTTAATATTGTTGGGGAAGATATTTGTATGTTGTATATGTTCTCTATATGTCACATCCTAATCTCAACCTTTGAATCTACCTTTCATATGTCAAAATAGAGCTAGTTATGCAATTTCCCCTTAAGCAATTTCACTGAAAGTTATCAAACTAATGTGGAAATATATAACTAGTTTTCATAACTAATAACCATGTGTAATTACATTACATGAGGTATTATATCAGTCGCCATATTCTTCTTACAAATTTGGGAGGGTTGTGCATGATTTGGGAAGCCAATTTGGCTCTCACCCTTGGGGGGAATTGGACCTCAATTTTCGTAGTAAATTTTCCCCTTTTATTCCTAGCCCTAAATAAAGTTGTGGAAGAATAAATTCATATACAAAGTGTCCATAAACCACCTTGATACCATACCATTTCCTTTCAAATTCGGGATCATTTGGTGAAAGTTGGAACCCTCTAGAGTCATGACTAGCAAAGCTTGAAATTGGCCAAAATTACGCAAACTTCAATAACATGTCAAATGATTTTTCTGATTCGACCATTGAGTGTGTGACGTATGTTAGGATGGTTTAAATATCATAGTATCCCTCCATATTAATTTTGGAAAGGTTTGGTGGTGATGGGAACCAAACCTAGAAAGACTAGTTAAGCTTGAATTTGCCCAACTTGTAATTTTCTCCAAAATTCCAAGAAGAGACATTACAATTTCATTGATCACAACCAAAAAAATTCAAATTCATTGAACATTTAGCCTTCTTATTCTATATTAGAAAAAAACTTATTTTCATTAATACACAATAAAATTCATAGGTGTAGTCTAAATATTCTATGTTTTCAACTTTTTTATAGAATATTGTCCATTTTATTTTGTTCCAAGTCTGCTTGGAAAACTTTAAAAAATCTTAGAATCACATATATTAGTTATGGAGATTGTAGAATTTGGGTGCCATTGGGGTATATGAGGGTGTTGAATCTATTTATGGATT
>LPNX010907482.1:0-24844 GCA_001517045.1 Pseudotsuga menziesii
CTACATGCTATGAAATGATCCAAATAAGGAAAAGTGTCATCAAACAGCAACAATTATCCCATGCATACAGCCAAGTGCTCTGCCATAAAGGTCAAAAAAACATTTAACCAATCATTATCACCCTCATCACAGAAACCAATGTACTAGGGGTGTACAGAAGGCAGAATCTACACATGAAACATAAGCCACCTAGCTCCATCAAATGTGTACCTTCTTACTGAAAATGCGAAAATTTTCATGAAAATGAGCACATCCCTGCAATATGACGTGGTAAGAGCACGTCATTCAACAATCTCTTGATATGGTCATTACATATCCTCTTAAAGGAAGGAAAGACCATGGACAAGTTACCTTGGTTCTCAGCTTTGAGATTCTTTAAAAGAAGAATTAATATTGTTCAATACCTCTTCACTTCTCCAATTGAGAGGGGCTAGATACCATGGCCAAGGCCAAAGGAATGTGCCTTGAATTCACCAACCTTGATAGGTTGGTTTTGGAGGTGACAAAAAGGCAGATTCAGGAATCCTTCCAATTGAAGTTGGGACTTCAATAACCCATTAACTGGTCTAAGGACCTAGAACTGGAATAAAGCCAAGCCCTTAAAGAAATATAGGATGAACAATGCTTATAGGTGGTTATGTAGAGGGCATATAACACTGCAACTACCAGATACATTTATAACAGTGACAACATAACTAATTTGAATAGTCATTAATGTCCTGTGCAATGGAAGGCCAAGTTCTTCTTAGTTGGGTTCATCCTCGAATGGTGGTATGGCCTTTTAGGGCTATACCGTATTTATGAAATGCAAGGTTTGTTGGGCTTGAGTCTTGGAACCATTTGTGTGTGTTATGACAGCTAATCAGTGTTGATCTTTCCACAGTCAACAAAAGAATATCACAAATCCTTTCTCTAAAGACAGAAAGGAATCCAGTGCTTTTCATGTGACAAAAAAGTACTCATCCCACAGGTGATATTGCGTGGCCCTGGACCTCTCCAGCCATAGTGAGGGTAAGGCATGGAATTACGTTTGAGCTACTTTGAAATAAAAGATTTCAGTACCCAATTCTTCTTATGAGAGCAATAGAGGGGGCAATATTTTACATTTATACCACTGCTACCCAAAATACCAATCCTTTCTTTAAAGAAAAAGAGTGCACTGACTTCTCGTGTTACATAAGAATATTCAGCCAACAAGTAAGATTGCGTGGGCCCTGGACCTCTCAAGCCATAATTATAATAATGCATCGATTTACATTTGATCCACATCGAAATAAAAGATTCAGGTACCCACTTTTGCAATAGAGTGGACAGTATTTTACATTCAACCCAAAATACAAATCCTTTCTCTAAAGAAAAAGAGAGTGCAGTGACTGCTCATGTTACAAAAAAGTATTCAACTCACAGGTGGTATTGCATGGCCAGGTCCTCTCAGGTCATGGTCAGAATATGGCATGGAGTTACATTTGAGCCACTTCAGAATAAAAGATTCAGGTAGCGACTTTTGCTCATGAAAGCAATAGAGAAGACAATATCTTCCATATATGGCACTGCTACCCAAAATACAAATTGTTTCTCTATAGAAAAAGAGAGAGTGAAGTGATTTCTCATGTTACAAAAGAGCATTCGGCCCACAAGTGATATTGCATGCCCTGGACCTCTCAACCCATGGCAAAAATATGATACATTTAGCCACTTCAAAATAAAATAATCAGGTAACATTTTGCCTAGCGAGAAAAATAGAGGACATTATCTTACATTTATGTCACTGCTACCCAAAATGAAAAAGGAAGAAATTTTCTTCATTAGGACAGTGGTAGAACCTTGATGTTTAAACCCAGAAGTTCTCTCTCATAAGCTATCCAGGTACCAAATTATCCTGTTGTGTCCAAATAACTTTTATTTATTCATGACTTGACACCACATGCCAATGGTGGTGATGGTCGTAGGATTGCATTGCTTAGACAGTACATTGTAGCATAGCAGGCACTCTTAGTAGAAAGGATTACTTGTAATACCAGTACCCAAGCAGTTGCAAAGATTTTAGAAAAAAGCTTAATTAAATCTCTTTACAGTCACTGGTTTAATGTTTTCAATTTATTGAATTGAACAAGTTATAACTTAGAGATACTAGGGCTTTCCTATATCATCGTGACATGACCTTGACTTTGAGATAAGTGTATTTGCAATAGATTCTCTTCTATACTTATACAACAAATATAAATATATAGGTAAGAAGGCCCACACAGCTGAATTATGAAAGCATAATAACTTAGGGCCCCAAAAGGAGCATAGAGACCTAGAATAGAACATGCTTTGCACCAAATGTAACATCTGGACATTGATTTCTCAAGCAGTCTCTTGATCAGTAATAAAAGCTTGTAATTTGATAGATCTATTGTAATGATAAAAAAATTGTTAGTTAAGCACTCACCGAGCAGAGGGGACTTTCGAAGTCACCAAAAAGAATGGGTGTGCCTAGTTCTTCTCAAATGCGGAGTTGAATGAGTGAATTCTCTGCTTAACCTTGGCCCCTCCTCTTCCACCATTGGACACAGCTAGCCCATCTAAGTTCAATATTCACTAGGGGCACCCATACCTCCTTTTCATAACCCAAAAAAAACATGGCAGTGAACAAATCTCTTCCTCTGCTTTAGCCATATGCCTTACCCAACAGAGTTCCTAGCATGCCGTCTCTCGCTCTCTCTCTTCAATGCATACCAAACATTATTCATGAGTAATATGTGTGTGCCAATCCAGATGAATTGTATCCCTTGGCTCTGCTCTCCAAAATCAGCTCCAGAGAATCCATCATGTGACTAACAGCCAACAGCCACTGAAAGGCTTGTGCTGTTCTCCATTCCCTAGACCTTTGCCATCACCTCCCCATATTCAGTCATCAAAAACTTGAGATAATTCACAACAAACCTTGTAATATTTGGTGGACTCCCATTAACAAACAACCCTGAATCCCCCTCGACCTGCTTCCCAAAGTCCTGCAGAACTTGGCAAGCATTGTGCACCAGCAGACAAGACAAACACTAATACTAAACACAATCTGACAAGTACCATCTAGAAAGAGAAAATAGCCAATAACCATTTCACAATGATAACATGTAACAACGTTTACAAGAAACCTAAAACACTGCATTCTAGTGGACAACAAACATTAGCATCACCATGTCATAATTCAAAAATACATTACTGTGCATTCCTATAATCGCAACCAAACAACAGCTTTACGTATCTATTTCTTTAGTCCATTCAATTTTGAATCCTTAAAAAAGAGAATTACAATTCTCTACTGTTAAACTAGTTTGGCATCAATCCACCTAGTAGAAATTTTTCACAATCCTTTGTTGCAATCAAACAAAACCACCAGGTATCCAAGATTTGAAAGTTAATGCAACTTTTTATAAAATTGGAAAAACAAAATTTAAAGTTGGGCTAGATTTGTAAAAACTGGATGGCATCCAAGTAACCAAATGCCATGTATTGACATCTTGGAAGCATATTTGCGCTATGCCTCTTGCAACGCTAACATTTTCACTATGGAACTTGCAAAACTTAGACGGCCATCAGTTTGGCTGAAAAATATGACAGATGAAGAAAAAAAATTCAAAGTTCAAACTACCTAAACCTAAAAATTGACATTCATTTAATAGCAGATACACAAAATATAAGCTGCAAAAACTGAAACAACGTTATTCATACAACATATCCTTAAATATCCAATTTATTAATAATACAGATTATGTGCTCATTAATTAAGGAATGCTTCCAAAGTTTGGCATCGATCTACCTAGAAGATATTTTTCACAATACCTTGTTGCTCTCAAACAAAACCACCAGGTATCCAACACATTTAAAGTTCATGCAACATTTTATAAAATTGGAAAAACAGAATTAGACCTTTTCTAGATGTGTAAACCTGAATGACATCCAAGTAGCCAAAAGCAATGTATTGACATTTGGAAAACATTTTTGCACTGTGCAGCTAGCAGATGCACAAAATATAAGCTGCAAAAACTAAAACAACGTTATTTATACAACAGATCCTTAAATATCCATTTTAATAATACAGAATATGTGCTCATTAATTAAAGAATGCTTCCAAAGTTTGGCATCGATCTACCTAGAAGATATTTTTCACAATACCTTTGGTTGCACTCAAACAAAACCACCAGGTATCCAATACATTTAAAGTTCATGCAACATTTTATAAAATTGGAAAAATAGAATTAGACCTTCGCTAGATTTGTAAACCTGAATGACATCCAAGTAACCAAAAGCCATGTATTGACATTTGGAAAACATTTTTGCACTGTGCATCTAGCAACGCTAACTGGTGGCATCCAACTACCCCAATAGACCCTAATATTAAACTAACATTTTCACACTGGAATTTGCAAAACTTAAGGCCACTGAAAAATACAACAGATGAAAAGAAAAAGTTCATGAATTTTTATAAAATTGGAAAAACAGATTAAGACCTTTGCTAGATTTGTTAACCTGGATGGCATCCAAGTATCCAAAAGCCATGTATTGACATTTGGGAAACATTTTTACGCTATGCAACTTGCAACACTAACTGGATGGCGTCAAACTACCCAATAGACCTACTATTGAGCTAACATTTTCACACTATGAAACTTGCAAACTTAGATGGCCATCAGTTTGGCTGAAAAATAACAGATTAAGAAAAAAAATTCTTCAAAGGTCATGTCAAAGTTCAAACTACCTATATTTCAAATAATTATTTAGCAAGCCTAAATCTTGAAATGATTATTTAGCAAGCATAAATCTCCAAACCTAGATATTGCCATCCATTTAATAGATCCTTAAATATCCATTTTAATAAAACATAATGTGTTCATTAATTTAATGATTGCTTCCAGAGTTTGACATCGATCTCTACCTAGTAAGATGTTTTTGACCATCCTTGGTTACAATCACACAAAACAGCCAAATATCCAATATTTTTGAAGTAAATGCAACATTTTTTAATATTGGAAAAACGGAATAAGAGCTTTTCTAGATTTGTAAAAACTGGATGGCATCAAAGTAACCAAAAGCCATGTATTGACATTTGGGAAACATTTTTGCACTATCAATTTGCAACGCTAAATGGATGGCATCCAACTACCCAATATACCTAATATTGAGTGAACATTTTCACACATGAAACTTACAAAAACTTAGATGGCCATCAGTTTTGCTGAAATATATAACAGATGAAAAGAAAAAGTTCTTCAAAGGTCATGTCAAAAGTTCAAACTACCTAAATCTTAAAATGATCAATTAGAAATCATAAATCTCCAAACCTAGATATTGTCGTCCATTTGAAAGCAGATACACAAAATATAGGCTGCAAAAACTGAAACATCATAATTCATCTATTAGATCCTTAAATATCCATTTTAATTAAACAGAATATGTGCTCATTAATTTAAGATTGCTTCCAAAGTACGACATTGATCTACCTAGAAGATATTTTTCACAATACTTTGCTGCAATCAAACAAAAACACCAGGTATCCAGTATTTTTAAAGTTCACGCAAGCTTTTATAAAATTGAAGAAACAGAATAAGAGCTTTGCTACATTCGTAAAACCTGGATGGCATCCAAGTAACCAAAAGACATGTACTGACATTTAAGAAACATTTTTGCGCTATGCAACAAGCAATGCTAACTGGATGGCATCCAACTACCCAATAGACCTACCTAATATTGAGCTAACATTTTCACACTGGAACTTGCAAAACTTAGATGGCCATCAGTTTGGCTGAAATACATAACAGATGAAAAGAACTTCAAAGGCTATGCTAATGTTCAAACTTCAAAAACTTAGATGGCCATCAGTTTGGCTGAAAAACATAACAGATGAAAACAACTTCAAAGGCTATGCTAATGTTCAAACTTCAAACTACCTAAATATTAATATGAATATTTAGAAAGCATAAATCTTCAAACCTAGACATTGTCAACCATTTAATAGCAAATACACAAAATGTAAGCTGCAAAAACTGAAACAACATAATTCATACAACAGATATTCTTAAATATCCATTTTAATAAAACAGAATATGTGCCCGTTAATTTAAGATTGCTTAATAAGTTTGGCATCAATCTACCTAGAAGATAATTTTAGTAATCCTTTGTTGCAGTCAAACAAAACCACCAAGTATCCAATATTTTATGCTAACTTTTTATAAAACTGGAAAAGCAGAATAAGAGCTTTGCTAGGTTTGCAAAACCTGGAAGAAATCAAAGTAGCCAAAAGACACTTGGGGAAACATTTTTGCACTATGAAACTTACAATGCTAACTGGATGGCATCCAACTACCCAATAGACCTAATATTGAGCTAACATTTTTACACTATGGAAATTGTAAAACTTAGATGGCCATCAGTTTGGTAAAAATATATAACAGATGAAAAGAAAAAGTTCTTCAAATGTCATACCAAAGTTCAAACTACCTAAATCTTAAAATGAGCATTTAGGGCATAAATCTCCAAACCTAGATATTGCCATCCATTCAATAGCAGATACACAAAATATAGGCTGCAAAAACTGAAACAGCCTAATTCATAAAAATAAATCCTTAAATATCCATTTAATAATATATAAAAAATGTGCTCATTAATTTAAAATTGCTTCAAACGTTTGGAGTGCCTTCACTCCAAGCAGAAGTAAATCCTACCATGTTTTCAAAACTAATATAAATGCATTTACTAATTTTTATCAAAAACAATATTCGATCAAAAAAATAGCGTTTCAAAAGCTCAAACTCCCTGAACTGGACCCACAAATCTATCATTGCCTACAAAACTTAAATGTGTCCAATTCCCCAAACCCTGATCTTTCCATCCGTGTAGCCAGAAAACAATGTGCTTCCATCTGCACTCCAACTCAAACTGGTACAATAAGGTATCTGTAAGAACAGGAGAAAAAGATAAATCAGTTTGATACTCAGATTCTATTATAAAAACCTCCCATCATAATGGAGAGAAACGTTGTGATAAAAAAAGAACTAAACGATGGAATAATTTGTTTACAGTTTACACATATGCAGTATTGGAACCAGTTTTCCAGAGGTAAAAAGGTACGTCTGTGAAACATATTTAATAACGTACTGCTTATTAATCAACACTGCAGTCAGTAAAAAGCATAATGGAAAGTTTTTGTTAGAAATGGGAACTGAATTTTGGAAATGAAAAACTTTAGGGCAAAGGTTTCTAGAAAAGCTTAGTACAAAAGAAGAATGAAAAATAGTCCAAATTATCGATTCTGCAATACTGTTGGAAATCTTAAACCTGAAACCATCCACAACCTGCACAAGATGATAACAAATATCATTGCAAAGATGTTTCTGGGAATTTGGCTAGTTTCCGGGCTTTTGGCTAGTTTCTGGGCATTTGGCTGGTTCCATGCCGGCAGTTGCCCAGTTCAAATCCCCCTGGCTGAGGCAGGCACACTAGTCTCTGCCAATCGGTTTACTAGAGATGTGATCCATAAATGCAGGAAAGCAAAACCTTGAATTTTCCAACCCCTTACTAATATGTAAATGACTAACTACTCAAAACCTATAAAGAGTTAAAATCCTGCAAATGAAATTACATAGGAAGGAAGAAATCCTGTAGAGCGTCGACTCAAAAAGATGGTGGAATAAAATATTTACTGAAAAGATACTTCAGAGCTTACTCACACAGAAGTATGTATATTGTGTAGATAAGATTATAACAACGTCACATTGATGCAAAAACCTAAATGTTCACAAAATAACGGAACAAAAATAAAATTAAACTAGGATTTGAAATCCCTACTAACCTGGGCCTTCTTGTTGGGGATGAAATCGGGCCGGAGGTCGGCCACGATGCTCTTGCTCTCCAGATCCCAGATCTTCACACATTGCTGCGTGGCAGCGCAGAGCCAGTACCTGTTAGGGCTAAAGCAAAGGGCATGAATAATATCCCCGGCATCCAGCGAGTACAGCCGCTTTCCCTCCGCCAAGTCCCAGAGCATAGTAACTCCGTCTTTGCCGCCGCTGGCGCAAAGCGAGCCGTCGGGCGAAACGGCAGCAGTGTTTACATAGCCACCATGCCCAACGAGTGTGTTCCTGAGCTTGCAGTTTGTCAAATTCCATACCTTTACCGTGCGGTCCCATGAGCAGGAGACAATAGTGGGGTTCGTGGTTGAGGGGGAAAAGCGTACGCAGGATATCCAGTTGGAATGGCCCTCAGCATCAGGCTGGATAGTGTACTTGCACTCGCCTAGGGTATTCCAGAGCTTAATGGTGCGGTCGCGGGAGGCGGAGACGATCTGGCGGTTATCAATGGAGAACGCCACGCTGAGAACGTCCTTGGCGTGGCCGACGAAGCGCCGAGTGGTAAGGCCCGTGTTGAGGTCCCAGAGGCGGAGTTCACCATCCCAGGAGCCAGAGAGGGCGAACTGACCATCAGAGGAGATTACCACGTCCTGGACAAAGTGGGAGTGGCCCGTCAGGCGGCGCCGCGGTACGCCATACTTCTCGGGCTCCTTTGTCAGGGTCCATAGGAGGATCGACTTATCTCGGGAGGAAGAGACGATCATGTCCGAGTTATCGATCGGGGTTGCGATGGCCGTAACGGCGTCGGTATGGCCCTCCATTGTACCGCGCAGAACTAATGCTTCCGCCATGGCTGCTCAAACTCTGATCGCACAACTGAGTATTTTTTCCTTCTTCGGCAGGTGGCCGCTGCCAATCTGCTGCAGTTTTGCTCTCGGGTTGAATGCTCCGTTGTATTAACAGTACTGGGAAGAAGGCCAGTCGCGGTTTTTAGGGTTTTATTCGGATAAACCCTAGCTATAATATTTTTAGGGTTTGGAGCAGCCGGTATCGTGTTCGTGGTCTTTGGCAAAGAAGAATTAACCACACGAAATTTAGTGAAATACCACAACTAGTTCGAATTGTTTAGTGGGGTCGTTCTCCCACTTCGAGATGAGCATACCTCGAAGTGGTGAGAATTTTGATATTATTGTAAAAATGAGAGAGTTGTGTATGTAGATAATATAAGGTTATGTGTTTGAAAATAAGTTTAATGAATTTATGGTACCCATAATAATTGATCAAATTTAAAGAAAAACTGTACAATAAAAATAGAAATCCCTGTAAATAATGTGAAGTAAATGAAATGTACATTAATTTGTTATACTAGAAAGTATATATATGTGAGTAAAATAATAAAGCGCTCGGTGGTTATCAAGTTTGACTATAATTATATTGGCAATCAACATTGGTATTTTCATTTGGTAGGGGGAGTGTAGGGATTGAAGATTGCTCTGGTACAATAAAAATAGAAATCCCTGTGAACAATGTGAAGTAAATGAAATGTACATTAATTTGTTATACTAGAAAGTATATATATGTGAGTAAAATAATAAAGCGCTGGGTAGTTATCAAGTTTGACTATAATTATATTGGCAATCAACATTGGTATTTTCATTTGGTAGGGAGAGTGTAGGGATTGAAGATTGCAATTTTCAGTGTGAAAGGGATAGAGAATGAATGCATGCCTTTTCCTTTTTATCGAAGTGTGACATATGAAGTGTCATTCATCTTTGTATAGCGGTCGAAGGAGAACCATGGTGCAACTCGCGCTCCTTCTATTGTTGTAGTGCCTGACATTGTTGTGAAGGTCAAGCCTTGACGTTCAATGTTACCAATGTCAATGGTTGATTTTGTTAATAGCAATCCTTGGGATTTATGGATAGTCAATGCCGAAGCCATCGTGAGGAGGATTTGTTTCTTGTTGCTTCGATTTATGAGTGAAATTGGTATGTGCTTTGGTTGAGATTGGTCCCATGGAGGGCCAATGTATTTATCAAGTGCCATGACAACATAGCCTAGCAACTTAGGAATTTACAAGAAGGTTGAAAAAGCTCTAAATGTAGATGACATGAAATTAAAAATGCAATCTAGAATTGAAGGAGGACATAAGAAATATGGCATCACATTTCAACTTCAAAAGGAGAAGGAAAACAAGATTCTAGAATAACACTAAGAAATACTTAAAGAGTTGAGCTCCGGCATGAAGACTTGCATGTCAGATATGAGGATATTATGTCGAAGGCGAGAGTGATCAATTACAATGCACGTAGGATAAAGGACACCAATATCACTGAAAAGAAGAGTGGTGATATGGGTGTGAAGTGGGAAGAGAAATCATCACATATGAAACAATATCGACAGCCTTGTCACCAAGAAATCTTCCAAGGAAGAGAAGAATATATACAATGACACTATAAAGGAAGAAGATGGAATACTCAATATTAATGGAACGGGGCACCAAAAAACTAGTATTCAATAAGATATTATTAGAGACTAAAAACTATAACAAATTGGAGAACTCATAATCACAACACATGGAATCAAATTTATGCAAAAACCAGCTATCAGAAAATATAACTAAAATGAGATCTGCATTAGCGCTAGGGTTTGTTGTGTGATACTACGGCTAGGGTTCCATAATGAGCGCTTCCGGAGGTCGTTCGTCGCCGCCTCCCCCTCCAAGAGATCTCAAAGCCTCCATACACCTGGTTTCTGGTCAAAATTGGAAACCCCCCACTACTCCGCCTCCAAAATTTACGAAGAAGCTAGACGAGATCCCGACCATCGACCTCCCTCCTCTCCATCCCATGCAAATCATTGTCTCACTGGACAATCGAGCGTTGGTAGGTTAGTTTACAGGACTTTGGTCATCCCCCAAAACTATGGATAACTAGATCCAGAAGAATTGGCAACCCCTGATCTCTAACAGCGTAACCTATTATGTTATTCGTCGAGGATTTTTCCTCTTTGAATTCATCTCTCGAGAAGACCGAGATCTAATCTTCCACAATGGACCTTACTTCATGGGTCCACAAGGTCTTTATCTGAATCGTTGGACCCCTGATTTTGATCCGGTCATTGGCATCCCTAAGGTTGTCCCGATCTGGGTTCGCCTACCCAATCTTCTGATCCATTGTTGGACTCCATCTTCCCCGTAATCCATTGGAAATGGGCTTAGCAAATATATTGATAAACCAAATACAAAGGATCAATATTCCTCTGCCAGAATCTGCGTTGAAGTTGATCTGGAAGCAAGGCTTCCAGAAGCATTCAAACTAACCTTGGGAGATTGGCAACACTATCAGAAACTGGACTGTGAACAGCTTCCCTTTAAATGCAGAGATTGCCATGGCTATGGGCATTTCCAGAAGAACTGCCCAAAAATCCCACACGCCCAAGCACACGGGGAGGCGGAAGAAGGATGGCATCAGGTCAAACGTTCCAAGGAAAATCCCAAACCCCAGCAGAGAAAAGAAGGGAAAACCTCGCCCATGCCCAGGAAGGAGGATGCATCACAGAAATCCCTGCCTAATACGAGAAATAGATTTGTTATTCTAGAGGATCCTGCGGAGGAAGTAAACTCAATCGAGAAGGATTCTCTGAAGGAAGTTGAGTCGAAAAGGACCCCATCGCCAAAAGATGTGCAATCGGGAGGAAAGGGATCTCCCAGCAAAACCCTAAACAATCCCACTCCGCAGGAATCCATAAAACTACCAGAGTCTTTGGATCCAGAATCAGAGCAGGAATCGTCCGAAGAAGAGGAAGGAGAAATTGGCCAAGCCCAATCAGCACAAAAAGCAGCAAAAATAGTAAGGAAGACTAATAAGGAACGCAGAGAGGAAGCTACCTACATAGATAAGCTATAAGGATCTTAGGTAACGCTTGAAGGAATGATGAATTCAAGAATCACAAGGCAAGAAGGTCAGGCCTTTAAAGGGGCCACCCATCTCCCAAAAGGTAAGTAATGAAGGTTGTCTCCTGGAATTGTAGGGGATTAGGGAGAACAAAGAAAATAGAAGCCATGAAAGATTTAATCTATATATCTACTCTTGAAATCTTATTGGTCCAGTAGACCAAAATGGAGGAACTTGACTTCCTCCAATCTAGTCAGGTTTTTTGGAAAATTGGGAATGGTATTGCTGTAAGTGCTCGAGGTGCCTCTGGTGGACGAGGAACCTTATGGAACTTAGCCAATTTCGACTTAACTTTCTCTTCTTTAAGCACACATTGTATCTTCACAACCCTCCGTCACAAAAGCTCGGGCCTCTTGGTAAGTATTATAAATCTCTACGTCCCAGTCCTTTTTTCAGAAAAAATAAAAAGATTGTTGGCAAAGTGTTCAGGATCTCCTGAGAACCCTCCAGCCTGAAAATCTAATTCTGGTTGGGGATCTAAATATCGCCATGCATATTAAAGAAAATAAAGGGGAGTCAATTGCTAGAGACCCACTGTGTGAAGTAGTAGAAGACATCATCATGGATTAGGATTTGAAAGGTATTAAACCAGGCCAGGGTCGTTACACTTGGTCTAATAGGAGGATCGGGCCTGGTCACATATCAGCTAGGCTTGACAGATTCCTGGTTCAACATTCTCTTCTTTTGTTAGGGCTCAAGGCCGACTCCTCAATTATTCCCTTCAACATTTCATATCATAAACCAATTCTATTGGATCTCTCTAAGGATAAGAATTTGGGGCCTATTCCCTTTAGATTCAACCCATCCTGGATCAAGTAGGAAGGCTTTCAGGACATAATTCAAAATGTTTGGACGGACCCAGTTACGGGGTCTCCCTTTTTTGTCTGGGAAGAAAATCTTAGGAAACTCAAAGGTGCTCTTAAAACCTGGGCTAAGTCTTTAAAGTCTCTTGCCATGCAAAGAATTGAGGCCCATAAGCTCTTGGAGCAGCATCAGATCTGGTAGGAAGATCAAATAACTGACAAGGATTGTTTGGAAAAAGAAGCATTTGTCCAACAGACCCTGCACTCTACCTATAGAACAGAGGAGGAATATTGGAGACAAAAATCTAGATGTTTATGGCTAAACTCTGGGGATAAAAACACTAGCTTCTTTCACAAACAAGTTGAGGGTCGCAAGTAGTATAAAGTGATTATATAAACTGATAAGCAGGACCAAATTATTCAAGACTTTGATGAAATCAAGCAAGAGGCCACATAACATTTCAAGAATATTTACACTAAGGACAGACACCCTGGGGCTTACACCATCTCCCCTATCCCGAATCTGATTCCTTCCTTCATTAATCAATCCACAAATAGGGCCCTTACCTCCCCTAGTTCTAAAAAAGAAATTAAGAAAGCTTTAGCTAGCATGGAGACTGATAAAGCTCCAGGTCTGGATGGTTTTACCGCCTCATTTCTCAATGCTTGTTGGAAAACAGTCAAAACAGATCTCCATAAAATGGTCTTGAAATCCCAAACCTGCACCAAGACTGGAGGAAGCACTAATTCAGCCTTTCTAGGTCTCATCCCAAAAGAAAAAGGGGCCACCTCCTTTGATCGTTTTAGACCCATTTCTCTCTGCAACATTGGTTATAAAATAATCTCTAAAGTTATCACAAACAAGCCTAAAGATATTATTCCCCGCATAATTCCTGAAAATCAAAGCGGGTTCATAAAAGGAAGACACGTTACCAATAACATCATCCTCGTCTAGGAAGCAATTGACTCAAATCTCCATAAACGTGAAAAAAGGTATGGTTATCAAAGTAGACTTAGCCAGTGCTTTTGACAGAGTTAGACATGATTTTCACTTCCAGGTCCTGCTTCGCTTGGATTTAATCCAGCCTTCATATCTTGGGTTAAAGTTTGTATTGGAAGTCCATGGATTGCACCTCTGGTTAATGGCAGGGCAGCAGGTTTTTTTCAAGCCACACGAGGTATACGACAAGGTTGTCCTCTCTCTCCTCTTCTCTATGCAATTAAAGCTTTAGTTCTTAGATTTCAGTTAGATCAAAGCCAACTCCGTCAATAGCTTCTCGGGATTCGTATTTCTCTGGGCGTGTAGGATATTAATCATGCTCAATTTGTCGATGCCACGATCCTTCTTGGAGGAGAAGGTGTTCAATCAGTAAGATATTTCAGGAAAGAATTGGATCTTTATCAAGATGCCTTAGGCAGTAAGATCAACTACAGGAAGAGTCAAATTTATGGGTGGAACTGTAATCCAAGGGAGATGTCAGATATCTCTAGAATTTTGGGAATATAAGGGAAAATTCAATGGGGAGATTTTAAGTCCTTAGGAGTTCTCGTCTTTAAAACTACTCCACATTCCACTACATGGCTTCCCCTAGTTGACAAGCTAAAAGCCAAAATAAACACTTGGGAATCTTCTTGGCTAAATCATGCTGGGAAATTGTGCTAATTAAAGCAGTTCTTACCAGCATCGCCATCTATTAGTGCTCCATCCTCTTGGCTCTGAAAGCTATAACTGCTTAGATTGAGGCCTTGATCAGGCACTTCCTTTGGAAAGGAGGAAAACATAATGAAAAAAAACTTCCGTTGGTAAGTTGGGAAAAATATCAAGGCCTCTGATGGAGGGTGGCATCCAAATTCGTGACCTTAGGGCGCAAAATCTATCCCTTGGAGCCAAGCTTCTTTGGAATCTAGTCTCTGGAAAAAATTCCTGGAGCAAGCAATCCTTATAGAAAAAATATTTCACAGGAAATCGTCTAAGGTGTATGGACAACCCCCCTAGAGCGCGAAAAGGTTCTCCTATTTTTGTTATCTGTCTGAAAGCTTATAGCTTCTTTTCCACTCACCTCACTTGGGTTCCAGGAAATGGTAAGCATATCAAGCTCTGGGACGACTCAATAATGGGGGATCCTCCTCTGAACTCACAACCAAGTATTGCTCAAATTGCAGGCTTTTTGAAAAATCAAAATGTAACCACTCTTTGGGATATTTCAGAATGGAATGTTGGTGTTCCTCAATCGTGGAAAGCCTGGTGCCTGCCAAAATTCCCCCCTCCTCTTTAGGTTGAAAAACAATTCTTGTTTTCCTTCCTTCAAGGGAAAATGCCAATTTCAAAGAATACTAAAGACACCAGGGGTTGGGGGAATAGGATGGGTGTCTATACCATAGCCGCAAGATATAAGTGCATCAAGCATGCTCCCCATGTTTCGGACAATCCTGCTATTTGGAAGACCATCTGGAAAGTTAAAAGCATCCCCAAGATTGATTTCTTTATCTGGACTCTAACTCATAATCGGATCTTAACTGTGGATAATCTTAGGAAAAAAGGCTGGGAAGGACCCACTAGATGCCCCCTCTGCCTCTCAAATTAGGAATTAGTCGATAACTTGTTAATTGTTTTCTCTTTCGTAGAAAAAGTTTGGCATCAAGCACTAGCGGGTATAGCTGGCTCTTTGCACCTTCCTAGGAACATCCACTCCCTGTTAATTAATTGGGCCTCTCTATGTCCTTTACCAAGTCTAAAAAATACCTTGGTTAAATCCTACTAGTTGAATCTTCCTAAATTTATCTTTTGGAAACTTTGATCGGAAAGAAACGCATGTATCTTCAAAGGTAAAGTTTCCACTGCAGCACAGGTTGTCTCCAAAGTTTTCGCTCTGATTGGATATTGTCTTAAGTTTTTGTGGATTGACACGTTCGACTTCTGTCTCTCCCCTCCTGAAGAAGCATGGCTCCATATTTTTTCTCTAGACTTACCCAGGACATACCTCCCTGGTATCCAAAAAACTCCTTCCTGGGAGCTCAGGATGGTAAAATCGGATCTCAGTAAGTCGATGACTGAATCATAAAGACATACTCTATTATTTGACGGAGCTTCTAAAGGGAATCCAGGGGCAGCAGGAGGGGGAGGGATTCTCATTAATCCCGATGGAATTCAGGAACATGTGTACTCTTGGGGATTAGGTGATGAAACTAACAATGTTGTAGAATCTTTGGCTCTCTGGAAAGACCTCTTCCGAGCTCGAAGCCAAGGAATTTCGGAACTTACGGTGATTGGGGACTCACGACTAGTCATACAATCCTTAACTTCCAACTCCTTGCTGTCCCAGCTTAATATTCATCAGTTGCTTAGAAGGATTCAAAACCTCTCCAAATCATTCTGGAAGATTGACTATTTCCACGTCTTGAGAGGATTAAATGAACAAGTTGACCTAGCGGCCAATTTCACAGCTTCCTTGAGTAAAGGGTCGTTGGTCTTGAATGGAGCTAGCTCGCTTTGCCTTATCCCATAGGACCATGGGAAAGGGAGTTAGGGGCTGGTCCATTTGTTTCCCACGTGGCTCCCACATGTCATGTCTCCCATCATGCAGGATCGTGGCAAAGGGAATGCATTCGTGCAGGCACGTGGGCTGGCATGCAGTAGTTAAAAGGCCCTCGCCTCTGTCCCGTCTGCAGCTAAAGATCGACATCCCGTACAAGATGATTGAAGTTCCCCGCATTCCGAATCAACCTGGATGTCCTCCATTGTTCCATCCCCAACGTGTGAGTGGTGCGATGGATCCTCCCGAGATCACGAGTTTATGGTGCGTGCAGTTAGTTTTATCAGGTTGAGACTTGCAGGAATTCGCACTGTTTGCTGTGGAGGTTTGGTTGGATGCTTTTGGCTTGTGGATTCTTTAGGAAGTACGGATTCCTCTCCAGAACTGTCTGCTTCTTCTACCCCAGCTCTCTCGGTCACTGCTAAGCTACGGTCAATTAGGAGGAAGCTCAGCAGGCATAAGAGTTATCTGAAACAAATTGACCATGAAGGTGGAAGGCATCTGGAATTGGTAGATAGAGATCTCTCTCACCTGCATGAGGAATTCTTAGAATTTATCTCTCAATCTGAAACTATGATGACCAGGATGATAACAGAGCTCAAAAAGAAGTTTGATAAACTGGAGCTGGCAATGGCTAAAATGGCAGCAGCAATAGTCTTTGGTCAGCATGGTGGCACTCAAGGAAAGGAGCAGGTTCCCATGGGATCTCTCCCTTTTGAAATTGTGTTTCTAGCAGTAGTAAGCTTAGTCTTTATCTATGTTCTCTCTATGTAAAGACAATAATTCTATATGTGTAATCAACATAATTGTCAGTCCTTCTTGTTTTGTGGATACTGCCTGTAATGGACAGTGTCTGAACTATGGACAATCTCTAAACTATGTAGAAACTTTCTCAGTGGTTACACCACTATTCGATTAATAAAAAATCATAACCGTTCTTGTCAAAAAAAAAGAAATAGAACTGAAAAATAATCGAATTTGGATAGATGGATCATCATCAATGGCAACAAGAAAGTGAGAATATAAGGAAATTCTAGTACTCAGTTTCATCACATGTAAATCCTTTGACTACAAAGATTTGAGGAGAAATATTTTCAAAGGAGGGTATTGTGATATGACCCAAGGGAGCCATATATGGGGTTAAACGTATATGATATAAACCAAAGGGAGGCATATATGGGGCTAAATGTGTAGAGAAGTAAATGTGTATTTAATAGTGGTATGCCTAATGAAGGGGCCTCATGTGCAATGATCTAATAGGTATATATAGAGGTAATGTAGTCATTGTTCAGGGAACAAGTGAAATGATTATATGAATCGATTGGGGTAATTGGAGAAGGATCTCTTATTCTCTAAGGAGTTATTGTGTAACTCATCTATCTTATCTATATTGGATTTGTGCTCCACGTTTACATCTCTATACATGGTGTGTGCTCTTGTCTCTTATGATAATTTAAGGATTTGGTTCATAACAATATGCCATCGATAATTATAGGATTGCTTGATTCTCATTGAGTATACTCAAGTGACCCTACTTGAGTGAACTTCTACTAACTAGTCCCTTTCCTCGACATCAAACATGAATGTTTTATGTTTTTTCCATCCTTTGCTTTCAATTGCATCTGCCATAAGTTCTCAAGCTTTGGTCGTTGTGCACCTAGGAGGTTCCAATTCTTGTTGAGATGTGTCTTTATTCCTCGCTAACCACACTTTTTGGCATGTATATTATGGTAAAGCATTCCATACTCCCTTTAGAATTGTCTCAAGTTTGTAAAAGAGACTTTTATACATTATATGCCACCAAAGAAACATTTATTTCTAGCTATTTGGGGTGCTCCATCGACTAGAAGTAAGCACTTGAAAGGAACACTTTGAAGGCCAATTGCCACACCTCTTAGATAAAATTGCAATAATAATAAAAATGTCTTTGAGATTCAACACTTGATCTACACAAAACACACCAATATTGTCCATTTATCCCTCTTTTGTGAAGATTATGTGTTATAAGAAGTTTGTTGTGCCTCATTACCTAGCTTGACATTCCAATGGTTTACCATATTTTATTTCAAATGCTCGATATTGAGGGAAGAACTTCGGAGAGGAGTTGAGATTAATTTGCATGCATGAAAGTGTATCCATTCTTAAGAATCAAGTTTATTTGATTCAAAGTTTAAACTAACAATTACCCCAAGAAGGTGTAATAATATGTCGATCGTAGTGAACATCTTGGAAGTATTGCACTAATTAATTCCTCATGCAAACACAAACAAGACAACTTTAGAAACGAAAAGATTCAATTTAATAAAACTAAAATCAATTCAAAAAAGCGGAAAGGGGAAAGTGTGTTCCAATTAAACATAGAACCTTTAAGTAATTTTCTACTCATGCAAACCATATTATAAATAAGTATCAAGAGAATCTAAAAGGTTGCATTAAAAAATCAATTTCATGGAAATAATTTACATAGTGCAGAAAGAAAAACATAGCAAAGGTCATATAGAGCCAAGTTACAAATCTAAATACGCCTCTTAGCACTTCAAGGGAAAGCAAAAAAACAAATTAGATGGCTATAGCATATATAATTACTTCAAACAGTTATAAGCATATAAAAATAAGTATCAACAACACTAACAATGGAGAAAATGAAAATACCATCATCATATCATACAAAAAGTTGGTAAGTGCACAAGGCCATTTAATGTGTACGAAATTTTCGTTACTCAACTGTATACCCAGTTGCAAAATTGATGTCGAAGCTAAAGTTAGCTTAAAAAATTCCTTAGTATAAAGTATAAACTCTGATATGTTGTTGTATGTATTAATCAAATTACATCAAATTGCAAAAAAAGAATATAATAAAATGTTCAACATGGAAAAAATTGCTCCAAGGAACTAATCTCAAGTGAGCCTCTGTGCAGCTTCCTTGGTCATGAATTTTTCCTTTGGCTTTGTTTTTGCCTGAGATTTAGTTCTGATAATGGCACCTCCCCATTGTCACCAAAAAGTTAGCATGCAAAAAGAGTCTTAATTTATTAATAAGCTATATAGTTTTGATCTATGTAGCAGTGATTGATGAATAAAACATATAAACTCAATAAACTTAAGTGCACAACTTAATTCCCATCCTCATTTTTCACATAAGTAAAGCACATGGCATTTGTTGTCTTTTTGTGCATAAGCTACAATAAATAATTACATAATATAAAGGTTTTGCATATTAGTTTCATATGAAAAGCAATCACACATTACTTAAAATTGAACTCATGTGGACTTTTCCATGTTCAGGAACAATTAACCGAGATAATAAAATATCATACTGCTCAAAGGCATGTTTTCCCCTTGATAATTAATTACACATGGGATGTTCATTTTTCTAAAAAGAGTAAGAATCCACACTACAACTCTATTGGATCAACATCATGTGCAATAACTACCGATTGATCTTTACTTTGAAAGCACAATCTGCAATAAATACTTACATAATACAAAGTTATGCATTTAGTTTCATATGAAAAGCAATCACACATTACTTAAAAATTGAAATCATGTGAACTTTTCCATGTTCAGGAACAATTAACGGAGATAATAAAGATGCATATTACTCCAAAGCATGCTTTCCCCTTGACAATTGCATATGGGATGTTCTTTTTTCTAAAAAGTGCAAGAAGCCACCCTACCAACTCTATTGGATCAACATCATGTGCAATAACTTCCAATTGAGATTTACTTTGAAAGCACGATCTGCAATAAATACTTACATAATACAAAAGTTATGCATATTAGTTTCATATGAAAAGCAATCATGCACTAAAAAATTGAACTGCTGTAAATTTTTCCATGTTTAGGAAGAATCAATGGAGACAATAAAGATGCATAATGCTCCAAGGCATGTAATTCATATGGGATTTTCAATTTTCTACAAAGTGCAAGAAGCCACATTACCAACTCTATTGGATCAACAACATGTGTAGTAACTACCTATTGAGCTTTACTTTTAAATCACATAAGCAATCATGATCAAAACTAAGGAAAAATAAGCTCTCTAAATTTGCTAAAGGAATACACAATAGTTATATCAGAGATACACAGACAATCACAATTGCAAAACTTGCTCAATGAGGTAAGTTAGATGAGTGATCCCATATTTCACAACAATAGGCTTCTTTACTTCAATAGACTTCCATTGTGCCTCAGCCTCGGATTTCTGTAGAAGCCTTATAAACTAACATAAATGAGAACAATAATTATAGTTGTATATGAAAAAATTGTTCAAAAAGATGAAAAGTTCTTATTGTTGAGGGATCCATAAGAACTGTCTCTCGATTGACATAGTTCAACAAATAGACGAGAGGATTAACAATCCAATATGGTTTGTGCTCTTATGTTGTCCCAACCCAACTTATATCGATGAATATATTTCTCTCTAAGACCCAAATAGCCACTCAATTCAAACAACAAGGAAATCAACTAACCATGGGAAACATAGATCGATTTATGGGCATGTTTCCAACACATAGTCAAGTGGATGAATGTTGGGGTGAATTTAGCATAGCTGGGAGACACAAAAATGAGTTCCGAGCAAATTACAATACTTGGAAGCAGTAAAATCAAAATGGGGATTGTATATAACTGTGGGGAGTATAAAAATATTTATTAGGTAGCCATGTGGTGGTTGGGTTGTATTTAAGGAGCATCTTAAAATTTTTGTCAAATACATTAAAACAAAAATAGAGTAGGAGAAGAAATTACCAATAGCTATTACAGAACAAGCACCATCGATACACCACTTACCTTTTCCCATGTTACATAATTCATATCCAATACCAAATGGACATTTTTTTTTTGTTCAGTTACTTTGGCCAAATATTATTCCTACATCACCATCCTCATAGGAAGAACATAAGAGAAGAACAATCTTACATGAAGGATGCATACATGTGGTGCGCATAACATCTTCCCAACCCCTTCCTACATCAAAAGAATTTACTCATATCCCCTTGGTAGCAGGGTAAGGCACTGGTGCAGATTCTATAAGCAACATTAACCAATAAATTTATTCCTTGGCCATTGATATTTAAGATACATCACTTGACAAAAAAAGAAAACATATGCTCATGAAATAGAAGTGGATAAAAATCAAATACAAGACAACTGCCCATAGTCAATCTTTAGCTTGCCATACAACTTTATTGATTGGGGGAGATATGTTACTTCATGGATTTCTTAGTTTTATATATAATATTCATCTTAGTACAATGAAAAAACTTGTATATCTTCAAACATCCACGCAAACTCTCAGTGATACCACAAAGACTAATTTAATGGCAAAATCGTGAGTTCTTAGGAGTGTCCTTTGGGGAAAATTGACTAAAGTGAATCCTACATGGTAGGATTGTTCAACCTTTCAATGAGAAACTGTATGCCAAGTTGCTCTACCAGTTGATGCAATATCATAAAATTAGAGTAATATTAATTTCTCCTAAGTAGATTGTTCAAATTGGCCCGAAGAACAATTGACGTGATTTCCACAACTTGTCGCTCTCATGGTAGGTCTGGAGTTAGCTACAGAAAATTCCAACATTGATTAACCTCGATACTTCTTCCTCCAACAACCTATACTCAGCCTATAACCTTGGCTCTATTATCTCTAACAACCTGTACTCCTCATGTAGTTGCCAAGTTAGAAAAAAAATGTGCTAGAAGGATCATACATTATAATCTTCTAGATTCTTGTTTCAAGAGACTTTAACTTGTTCTTGATGTGAATGTAACAACTACTATGAACTTGTTCTTACAGTGATTGTAACAACCACTATTTGTTGTTCATGAATTTTGAAATATCAAATATGACTGCAATTATAAGGCCTTTAATTCTCAGCATGGTGTCAAGCTTCTACATATGCTAAATTGGAGGCCACCCTTCCAACAAATACAATGCATGACATATCATTTTTGGGATTCTCTACTTAGTGTAAGTTGTTAATCATGGGAATGGGTCATAGATTAATGACTTACACTACACAATTATTCCCAATAAAATTTAGAATATGGATTGTAAAGAAGAGAATTAAAATGTCATAATTGGTAATATGCATTTGGTAAAAAATACAAATCTTAGCCTTGACGTATTCAAAGCATTATTTACTTCTCAAATATATATATATTTCTATAGATTGTTAAGCATATTTTTGTATATGTTAAAAGACTCTTCTCCTCAGTTACTATATGAAGGTGATAAAACTAATATTTCTTCAAATCACATGAACATTTGGGCATAATACCTTTATTCATTTTCTTTAAATTGCTTCATTAAATAGCACCAAAATTTGACTTCAACAAAAGTGGAGGTAAATCCAAATTAATATTAATTGCTATCTATTGTCTAATTGAATATTATTTGGCATGGGTATGAAAATTTATAATTTGGATGAATTGGGAACTTAAAATCTGTAATATGAAAGAGGCTCTCAAGAAAGGACAATTAAAGGAAGACCACAATGATTCTGGCAATGCCATATGTGCAATTGATGCAGTCGCCAATGCAAATGGAATTTTGACATAGAAGAACAAGCAGTGAAGCCATTATCATGTTTAACATCCAAACAATTATTCTATCTTGTCACAGATGCTAATGTCATGGCATTTGCTACCACCAAATATAAGTAGTGATAGTTATGCAGTGGACTGCATGGTAGTAATATGGCATAAAACTTAGATATGTTGAACTTAAGATGAATATGGTAGCATTTCATATCCCATTCAAAATTCAACAGTTCACCTATAATGCCCTTCCCTACGATGTTGCATTGTGCTTTTCCCTTTGTTTACCATGTTGTATTGTGCCCTACCCTCCTCGTTTTGTGATTTCATGGATCATTAATGGAACCCAAGCCACTTTAAAATGTGAAGATCCATTTTATCTGTATAATCTGCTACCAAATTGAGTTGCAAACATATTCTCGGACCATCTAGGGACTAAACATACACCATGTACCCAAATTCATGAATCGCCCTAAATATGGTGTAAACACTTTTGGAGTAACCCATAAGTCTAACAAAGGGTTTGTAATATATGTAGTTGATAAGTAATTGTCATGACTGCTCATTGTATTAATGGATATTGTCATCCGTCAATCACAATCATATTAATTGATATGTATTATTATACATTAATTATTTGGCCTCTAACATTCTTCTTGGCACAAACTTAGGAAACATTTGAAATGAACTTTTGTGATGTTCTCTTCTTCATATTGAATTTAACTTGTCAATTTGCAAAGATGATTTGTTTACAGGAATCTAGATCTATTGCATTGATATTACCAAACTTTCCTAACTCAAGTTGACGAACTTAAAAGTGTGGTTACTTTTCATTTGTCGATTTCTTTTATCTTGAATTTGTTAGCTTTTTTGTTATTTGAAATTAATTTGTAAGTATAAAAGGCAATGTTTTGATCGTGCAGTTTTACTGAAATTGCTCAATTACTTTTGTTTTCTAAAGCATCATTTTATTGGTCTTTTGAATAGATGTTATACTGATGTAGTGCTTCAATGTCTAACATACAAAAAACCTATTGCAATGTATCTACAACATGGATTCCATTAAGAAGAATGTATGTTATCCTTTCTTTTGAGTAATGTTTACATAGTTGCATGATTATCTTATGTCCAAGTTGTCATTGTTGAAGTCATTGTGTTTTGTGAATACCATTGGTAGAATTGTTTATTGGATTTTCTCAAGTCAAAGGAAAGACTGTTGCTTCATGTGTTAGCTTGAGCACCTTGTTTCAAAGGTGAGGGAAGGAGAAAGTGCCTTATCACCTACTAGAATATTATCAGGAATACAAAAAATTGGCAATCACCTTGGATATGGGAAACATGAATACGCTCATGAATTTTTAAGGTGATTTGAATTACCAAATCAGGGGATTTTTTTATTGCTGGTCAAATGTCAAGGAGGATGCATCAGTACGGGGTTGCTTATTACCAAGTCAATTTTAATAATGAGTATAATTGTTGTAGGACGTTATAAGGGACTACACAGGGAAGACTTTCCATATGGAATTTGAGAATGTGGATGTCTTACCTTTCCACGGGTGTCAAACTTTCTAGCCATAGATTTCCAAAGAGCATTTCCAACCACAATAAGAGTAGACCAGACAAAAAATTAGGAAATAGAACAAATGGTTTACTCAGGCTAGAAGTCGAGGAGTTAAATTTCAAACTATTGACAAGATAAAAAGTAGTGGGATTATTTTCCCACCAAAAGACACAAAACAACCATTTAAATTTTAAACCACCTTTTCAAAGCAAAACATCAAAATCAACGTAATTATGACCTTTCAAGATTTCACCATTTCAGGATTGGTAGGATTGTAACATTTCAAGAGTGGTTTATATGATGTATAAGGGTGCAAGATTGGCATTTAATCAAGAGCACCAATCCCTCTACATAGTCTGTTGTTGGAGATGTTCACTGCTGAACTCATATGTGATGACCTTGGTAAAAATGTACCCTTCATTCAAACCAAAAAACAAATTAATCATGTTAAACTTCCTACCTCTTGGATTAGCCAATTTCATCAAAATTGGAGGCTATTGACTTGAGCAACAACATGGTGAATGCACTTGGATCCACAAGTAGCACCAAGCACTATATTGATGGAGAGGTAGTGTGGAATGGACAAGAGAAAGAGAGAGAGGGGGAGAGAGAGGGGGGGGGG
>LPNX010907485.1:3215-14017 GCA_001517045.1 Pseudotsuga menziesii
TTCAATATTGTGTGTGGCGCGAGTTGTCCACCCTCCTCAAGTTCGAACACCAATTTTCCTCGGCTTACTACCCCCAAGGGAACGGCCAAGTAGAAGCAGTTAACAAAATCCTGAAAACCATACTCCAACGCACAGTTGATCGGCATAAGTCCAATTGGCACCATATGCTATTTCCCCCCGGGACCCGCAACCCTCCCCCCAGCCCAAAAAGAAAACAGGCATAAGTTCAAAGGAATACCTAGCTCTCCCAAATCTCAAAACCGCCAGTCAGATCGTCCAAAAATCCCACGTAAGCTCTGGTACACCCGATCGTGTGCGAAATGGGAATAGTACAAATGACGTGTCATATTGGGCCCACTTACTATTTATAGCCCGTTGACCCTTTCCTTGTTTGGCCATTTCGAACCCATACGGAGTCCGTTTTCCGAACCGTTTCCACCATTGGAACCAGCACGACGATACCTTCACAATGGTCACCTCGTTGCGTCTTTTTGACTACATCATTTTTTACCCATTTTTTAGACACTCATAGTCGTCTCGACTATGCGCGCCACATCGGCCGCAGTATGATCGTTCCACACTTTTTACATGAGCCATTCACTCCTGTCATACTGCAAAGGTCTCGTTATTTTTCCACCATCCATCCACCCTACAAGGAGATCCACCAGTGTTCCCCCCCTCCCTCAGCTCTGATCATCATAAATGTCCCCTAATTGAACACTTCCTCCTTGCCTGACCATCCCAAATACAGAGTCTTCTTATTTGCTTTCAGACTCCTTAAATATGAAAGCAACCACGAGCATGAACTGTCATGGGCTCGCAAAATCCACATGACAGTGCCATTCCATCAATACAGAGTCTTCTTATTTGCTTTCAGACTCCTTAAATATGAACGAGACCACGAGCATGAACTGTCATGGGCTCGCAAAATCCACATGACAGTGCCATTTCATTCTTTCAGAGTCTTTTTATTTGCTTTCAGACTCCTTAAAATTGAAAGCAACGCCGATCATGAACTGTCATGGGCTCGCAAAATCCACATGACAGTGCTATTTCATCAGAGTCTTCTTATTTGCTTTCAGACTCCTTAAAATTGAAAGCAACCACGAGCATGAACTGTCATGGGCTCGCAAAATCCACATGACAGTGCCATTCCATCAATACAGAGTCTTCTTATTTGCTTTCAGACTCCGTAAAATTGAAAGCAACCACGAGCATGAACTGTCCTGGGCTCATAAAATCCACCGGACAGTACGATTTTATATCCACACTTCTTCAAGTTCCCTAACCCTTGAAACACTTCCCCCGCGCCTCTTGGCGCCCTGATCGATCATCTCGGCAGCACCCCCAATCAGGTCGCCTTTGTTCAGAGTATTCTGCAGTCTCCTACCATCCTGACCACAGCTTGAGTCTCCCCTCAGCCCATTCACCCTCAGATGCTATACCGATATGATTCTTTACCCCCAGTCAGTTTCATATGCTGCCCGATCATCCCCGCCATCATACTCTGAAAAAAGGAAGTTTGAGTCCACCTACTCTACTTGCCCAGTTATTCCCCCCATTTTCTCACTCCTGACATCAGCACTATCACCTTTCAGTATTGCACCTCGCGCTCCTGTCAAGGAAACATCATTGCCTTGATAGTTGCAGGTATCCCTCTGTCGACGACAGCCCCTCTATTCCAGAGGATAGACCTAGAGGCCCCTGCGCCTTGGACCCATCACCATCTGTGGTGAGTGCCTACGGACCATTTTGAGAGGAGTCATCATTGCCTCTCTGAATGGTTGTTTCTCACATGCTCGACTTCAGTACCTTATTCGCATCGTTGAGAATCGCGCAGGATATATATCCTTTCCATTTCGTGTCGAAGACCCCGGATTTCCCCCGACTCTAGCACATTGGTGAGTCACTTTGGAACGACCAGTTATATGTTCCCGTGGATGTCCGGGCTGCGTTGGCAATTGTATTCGGAAGCCATCCAGTTCTATGCTTCTTTGAGTACCCAGTTCAGTTCCAGATCAGTGTACCATTACGAGTGTGACCCTTCTCACTCTGATCCAGCAGCGTATCAATTCCTTCAGAACCCCATTCAGTAGCACTGCTGCCATTCCAGTGTATCAGTTTGTCAGCTCAGACATGATCAGCTCAGCAGTATGATCCAGATTTGTGTCCCTTCCGGACCCTCCTGATATGCACAGTGCCTATCTACTACAGGTCCTTCATTTTGGGCCTCAGACAGTTATTTTTCTGTATCTTGATACGAGCATGGGAATGCCCGCCTCGTCCATATATTGAGATTTTTTCCTCATCCAGTATTTGAGGACCATTTATATTGCTATGTTATATTCTGATACGAGCATGGGAATGCCCGCCTCGTCCATATTATCAGATGATCCCTCATCCATTCTTGAGGTTATGTACTTTTCAGTTCTTGCAGGTGGTTCGAGATCGGTGTCCCGGACTTCAGTTGCTTTCTTCTCTTCTCCACACCCCAAGCAAACCATATATGACTTATGATGTCCATCGGCCATACGATGAGCTCCTGCCCTCGCACATCAGGGGGCAATCTGTTAACACCCAAAAATGGTTAACTACCTCATCTACCTCACTACATGGCTCATTTGTCCATTTTCCTACCATATTTCCCTGAAAATCCCACTAAAAAGCCTCCAAAAGGCCATAAAACCATCTAAAAAGCCTCCAAAAGGCCTAAAATGCCTCGAAAAGGCCAAAAAACCCCTTTTTTCTCCAAAAATATCCAAAATTCCTCTAAAATAGCAAAAATCCCCAAAAGGGAAGAAAAAATATAAAATAATGAGGAAAAGGAGGAAAAAACCCTAAACAAGCTGCCCTAAACCACATGGTTTCCAAAACCATGGGCAAGCACTCCACCACTAAAAAACTATAAATAAGTGGTGGAGACCCCTCATTTCACACACATTGTCATAAGCATCTTGCCTCTTCCGAAATTATTCTCGAAACCCTAGCTTACCAACAAGCTATTTTCACCATTGAGAACTCTTTTTGGCCCATTTCCACCACCGGAGAAGGAAAAGAAGCAGCTTGGAGCTCGAAGCCACCGACATCGGACCAGCGCAACGGACTCCACCAACCTCCTCATTGGAGGTAATATCAATAAAAATCACCATTATATATTTCTTTACTGTTTTGCTTCATGTTCTTTACTTTTTACTGCTTTAGCTTAGTCTTTATTTCAGTTTATTTTTGTTTACATCATTGAACTGCTACTAAGGATTCCAGATTCCTTAGTAGGTGCTCATCAGCACAAGCTAGGGTGAAAACCCTAGCTACAATTGTGGTTTCCTGAGAGGGGTTCCATGTTATTCCGAGCACTTCCTTACATCATTGCTTAGGGTGTTTGGTTGGCTAGAAACAAAACTATTTTTCAGGACAGTCAAACATCTTTGGAGTTGGTTGTTGCAAATATACAGACTATTTTTAGTAATTTTCCTCAGGAAAACAAAAATACTACTATTAAGGTTCTTCGGGAGGAGGAGATTGATCAAAACAGACCCTGGGGTTATTTTGATGGTTCCTCTGAGAAACATTAGCTAATTTGTCGGGGTGGAAGTTGTCTATTTCTTTCTCCTACACATTCTTATCACCTTTCGGCTAGCCTTGGGAGGGGATCCAACAATTTTGCTGAATTGATGGCTCTAAAACTACTACTCTTAGTTGTTGTTCAAAAGGGATGTCACACATTACAGGTTTTGGGTGATTCTTTGATTGTGATTGATTGGGCTAGAGGTATTTCCAGATGTCATGTACTACAACTCCTACCTATCCTTGAGGAAGTGGCTCTATTACAACAGAGGTTTGACAGTATATCTTTCACTCATGTGTACAGGGAAAGGAATCGGGTGGCAAATAGGCTTTCCAAAGAAGCCTCGCAGCTACCGTTTGGTTACTAGTAGATTTTAGAACAGGTTTCGATAGACACATACACATTAAAGATATTATCATCATCTGTTCCATGATGAACAAGATTTGCCTATTTGAATGGGGTTCAAAGGGCAGTTTCAATTTATTTTCTTTTTTCCTATATGATTATAGTGACATGTTTATATGGTTAAATTGTTTCTATGTTTAGATGATACTTTGGATGTACCAAACTGTAAAAAGCTTTGAATTTGGTGAAACATATATTTTTATTTTATATTTACAATGTATGGAATGTAATTTTATTCTTTATTAAAATAAAATTACGAATTTTTTCAAAAAAAAAATGTAGTTATTTTATTTATTTAAATTTTAAAGGCAACATATTATTATTTTATATTTTTTTTTGGGTGAGCCTACATTTCACTAAGGGTAGAAATCACTTCTCAACACAATAATTAAATCAATTTCATTTTTTAATCTAACTTTTAAAGTTTTAAATCAAAACTTTAATATTATATTTTGTGTAAAACGTTAGTATTATATTTTGTTTAAAACTTTAATATTATATTTTGTTTATCTTTAAGCATTATATTCTAATTTATATAATGATAATACCAATTTAAAATCTTATTATTATTAAGGTAATTTTCTTCTTTATCAATATTTCTTTTTTCTTAAAATGAAGATGAACATATTTCGAGTTTCTCCACATATTACTTTCTCCTATATTGCTATAGTTCTATATTATAAAATGACAACATACTAATAACGTGAGTATTATAGTTTAATTGTTTATGATGATGATAATGAGGATGATGATTAACGTCTATTGAGATTAACTTTGGTTTATCGAAATTTAAAAACGATAATACTTGGTTTACTTTAAAATCTTGTTTATGTGTTGAAAACACTTGCCAAGAAGCCTTCCAAGCTCACTATGGTTTTGGCAAGTTAGGAGCTTATAATAAAGGTTTGTATTATAGAAAATACTATGAAATGTAGATATAACGTGGGTGTAAGCAAGGCACTCTAAAAGAAAGTGATTTTCATCCTCAACGCTCATAGACTCACACAATTGGAAAACCCTTTCTTCCTATGGAGTTTTAGGAATATACCAAAGCCCTGTTTCGCTATGGAGTTGATGAGAGTTCGTTTTAATCTTGTCTATATTAATTTTCTTTCGTGAGCTAGCTACTATAGAGAGATACTTATGATTTTCCAAGTTAGGATTAATGATGTCCTTATAGTATCTTAATTTTCTCTTAATCGCTAAATTTTCCTCACACTAGAATTTCTCTTTAAACTTAGAAGTAATAATATATTTGACCTTATCAATATTCTACAAAATGTTGGTTTCATTAACACCCTAATGGTTTAACCAAGCCATAGTATCTTTACACCAACACCACTTGAGCCGTAGTTGGTTTTGACTTGAGTTTAAAACAATTTTAGGAAGTCTCTATTTTCCCATGTTATTTATCTTATTCTTGTACATCAGTACCTAGTCATAGCCATGCTCTTGATGGGGGGAAGACCCACTTCTATGAGGAGAATATGATAAGAGGTATTGCTTTTAATTTTGAGGTTATGAGTTATAAATCGCTTCTAGATTTGCTCAATCTTCCTCCAAGATTCTCTAGACAAGTTGCACCCCCATACTTCACAACCATACAAGATAACATGGATGACAAGAGTTTCAAAGAGGACCTTCATTTGATCCCACATGATCAGATTGATTGATCAATTAAACTTGTAATGAATATCAATTCCTAGATGCTTGCAAGAAGTCAAATTCTCTAAATTTTTATTATCATGAATAAAATTATATAATTATCTTTTTTAAATTTTATAATCACTGTTTTTATTTTATTAATGTTAATACATATGTTAAAGCAAAAATCTTTAAAAATCTAACAAATACACCTATTATTGATTATTGATTAAAAATCCATAATCAATAATAAAGCTATCATAGACTTTGAAGCCCTATTGAAGGAGTGCATTTGAAAAAGCATGAGTTTGACATTTCAAGTGCTTTTGATATATTTTTAAAATTGGAATTACATTTATTTAAAGAAGTTTTAAAAAAAATATAAAATAATTAATTTTTGAATTATTTTAATATTGGGTATATAAATGTTAAAAGTTTTAAATTAATTGTAAAAAAAATATATCTCAAAAACTTAATTCTGAAATTTAAAATAGGCTTAAGATGGTATTAAAAGAAAATTAAAAAAACATATAACCTTTTCTAAGTAATAACCTCCTATATATTTGATCTCTATTTATATTTAATTTAACAATTAATATTAATATTAATATTAATATTAATACTATTATTATTCTAATTTATAATTTTTTAAATTATCTATATTTAAAAATAAAATAAAATAAATGTTTTGATTTAATAAACTTAAAGCAAATTTTAATAGTTATGATGATGATGGTTAAGGTTCATTTAGACCAAATTTATTGTACCCAAAGAAACTAATTATTTAGTTTATTTTAAAATTGTATTTTGGAGCTCACTATAATTTTGACACAATTTTGACAAGTTAAAAGGCTAGGAAGGTCGGGATTGCAACAAATATTATGAAACTAAGATCTAATATGGTTGTACTTAAGCCATTCTAAGAGGAAGTGTTTTTCATCATCAATGTTCATATTATATATTATCATATAGAAGGCAGATCCTTTCTACCCATGGTATTTTAGGAACTTCCCAACCACCAGTTTCACTATGAAGCCCATGAGAGTTAATTTTTATCTTGGCTATATTAATATTTTTCTTTGTACTAGTTAAAACCCAGAGATACTTTTGATCCTCTAAAGTAGGGTTGATGACCTTATAATATCTTAATTTTCTTTTATCCTCCAAATCTTTATCACACCACATTTTTTCCTTAAACTTATAAGTGACAATATTTTTAATGTTATTTGTAATTTGCAATGCAACATTTTAGTCTTTAACCAAGCCCTGATATCTTTATACCAACATAACTGGCTTCGGTGATTTTTACTAAAGTAACGTTCCATCCATCTATCTATCACTCAGGCTGCACGCTGCCTTATTTAAATAAATGAATATTTAATTATGTACCCACGAGACAAATTGAAAATTGAAATGATAAGAGTTTGAAAATCACGAAGTCCTGCATTGGTGAGAACCAGCTGCACAGTTTATATAATATATCCCTCTCTCCATGAACCCCAGGCGCCTGCCAACCAACAGTTGCAGCAACAACATGTATGCATGATTCTACTTTCTTTTTCAATCCAATGTTATGACCCACTTCTTTAATTCTCACCCACTGCGTGAAGCTCCTTTACTTTGTTTAAACCAATAACTTGAGATTCATACACGTATGTATACTGCTATAAAGCTGAAACTTGTTTCTGATTTGAGACACAGACTGTCACAAACAAACAGGTAAGATCACAGCCTAAAAAAACAAGAACAACCCAGTAAGCCAGCCTTGCAGCACTGAGCTTTACAAATGACCGCAGTCATCTAATAAGAAACAGACAAAACTTTGGCAGACCTAGACGGCATAACTAACACTCTGTAGATTCATCGCTTCTAGGTACAATAAAGACAGACATTGGTATGCCTGTAGCATCTGGACCCGCCTCAGGCTTTTGCAGCTGCTCGTCCTTCTCGATGATAACTTCTTGATGCTTCATCATCTGGACTTTTGCAAAGAAGTTACTGCTAGTTTGTTGAGAAATATATATTCCATGCTTTTCCAACCAGAAATATCAGAATCAGAGGACGGGTTTGCTGATTCAGCCAAAATGGACAGAGAGGCACTTGATACTTACATTTGAAAAACAATATGAACTACATGAAAAAAAATAGCACATGTGAAAAAACAATATGAACCATAAATTCCAGATTTATTGAAAAAAATGCATATTTGAAAAACAATATGAACCACATAAATTTCAGATTTATTGAAAAAAATTGCAGCATTCCGACCAAAAAACCTATTGGATTCTTAAAATCGTCCAACTTTTAGACTGACTTTTTCTTTGATCTGAGAGGACACAGGTTGGGTTAGCTTTTTGGACTCCACAAGTATAAAGAGGATACGAGACTTGAACAGGTGACTTCTTCAAAAAAATTTGGGCAGAGACTTCATGACAGCTTTAGCTAACTCTTAAGAGACAAAAATATTAATTTAGACTTGAACGGGTGACTTCTTTAAATTATTTTGGGGAGAGACTTCATGACAGCTTTAGCTAACTCTTAATAGACAAAAATATTAATTTATTTTAATGTGTTAGATATAATTTACTTTTTTAACTTGAGTATACAAACAAAATTATTCTAAGACATATTTAAAAATTATTCTAAGACATATTTAAAAAATGTTAGATAGATTTTCTCTTGTAAATCCTAAAACTATAACGCCTACTTATTAATTGAGAAACAAAACATAAGTGAAATATATAGAAAAACAAAATTATCTAAAATGGTGTTGGCTTTCCTCTTACATATTAAGAGAGGAACAAAATATAAGTGAAATACATAAGTGAAATAAAAAACAAAATGAACTGAAATGGTGTTGGGCTTCCTCCATGAACTAGTCATCTTGATTAGGTTCTTAAACATGTTAAAGATGAGGTTGTTCTATCACAACCATGGTTGCTTTATCACAACCGTGGTTATTTGTTGGATTGTCTCCTCCTCAATGTGCCTATAACCAATAGAAACCAGAGGCTCACCTATGGTAGATTGAAAGCTATGAGCAAATCCTGTAATTATCTTATGATGCATTTCAATATCATTGCTAATTTGTCAATTTTTCCACCATGTTCCTTCACATTATTCTCCATTTCCTCCTACTTGACTCCCTGTTTGTCCATATGAATACTTAGGTATTCATTTTTTTTACCACATACCTCCAACTAAACATTTTGACATTGATTTTCCTTAGAATTTTCTTAATTTGTCAAATCCCCTCTCCAACATATTTTGATTTGAGGAATTGACCATTTCAAGAAAAATACAAAGGGAGAAACACTTATAATACAACCCCTTCGTAAACAAAGCCTCCAACAAATGCCAAATGTGACTACATGAGCACCTCAGATAGGAGTTTGGGTCACTGGAGGATGAACTCCCTAGCTATTATAGGAAAATATAACCTCTACATTCCCCAAGTTGGGATTGGCATAAGAACCCCAAGATGATAACACTACAAAACCAAACATCCAAATAACACAGAGCATGGATGCTTACATATGTCAAACAGAAAACCAAAGGACATTAAACTAAATAGAAACCCATTCCACTCCAGTGGACTTAAAATCATACATTAGCAGTGGCCCTTGAGATATCCTTGCTCAACAACTTGAATCATGTACAAAGGCCATAAAGGAGCTCATACCAAGAACTGCTAGCATAAACCGAAGGGAGACTAAGGTAGAATTCCATGAAGGTGGGAATATTAAATCGTTTAAGTGCTTAGTATGGATCAAAATCATAAAAATATGGGATCCAAAGTGGGTCCCCATTTTTAACCAAGAGGGCCCTTATCGTCAAGATACACAACTTCATTTTATTGAAAATCTGCATAAGAGTTGTTGCAATGTCAAATATGAACGAGTTTGATGTTATCAAGGCTATTAAGATTCCAAGAATTTCTTTTGAATGTTCTTCATTGAATGGTTCCTTCAAAACATTTTCCTCACATGCTTGACCAGTAAGAGGGTGTCTCCAAACATCATCACATTCTTCATGAAATGAGCCTTGAGAAGTTATGTTCCTCGTAAAAACACATAAATTTCCACTTGGTTATATGTAGCAACTTATATACCCCATGAGGAGGATATTTTTGTGTTTCTATTAGGGTCTAAGAGTGTAACACCCTAATTTTTACCCCAATATGTAAATATTGATGAAATGGCTACAAGTCGGTTATGAATGGTCCAACGTGACCAAATTAAATGTAAATATGTATATTTTCACTTTTTAAAATAAAATCCATGACTACTGCAGGTTAAAGGATGAAGAAGAGATGGCGGGATAGAATTCCACAAGAGGGAGATCGAGATGGGGGTTAAAAGAGAGATGACCCCAGTTACTTAAGAGTTAAGTGATTATCTTTAATATTCATTTTATCCTAAGTTTTATTTAATCTTGCATTATAAAAGTTCATTAACCATAATCTTGGGTTAATTATTCTAAGCTTGAGCTTAAAGGGGGGGGATGTGCCAAACCCCATGTATGCCATTTGTCTAGTTCCTATCATCCTCCATGCCACTTGGCTAGTTCTCAACGTATATAGAATTATAGAGAACTAGTCCATTCTGCCATAATCCTCCCATGATTGAGCCATCATCTATTGTTAGATCTTAACCAACCTCACCCATATCACTGTCACACGTATTGTAGACTAGAACCATACCGAGAACAACAAAATTCCCTGGAATCCTAGCATGGAGAATTCCAAGCCGTCATGTGCTAGAGGCCTAGAAGGGAATTGGGGCAAGAAACTCAAGGGACTGTTAACTCAAAGAAAGGAGCCCCATTCCTTGGGTTGTGCATGTTGATGGGAAATGAGTGCTAGTGGATTAGGATAGTTGTAGCAATAAAAACCAGTGCCTTCTTGTGGTTTAATTGCCCCAACTCAAGGGTTGTCTATCAAAGAAAGATATGGCTTTACAAAGCATATGGTTGGGAGGAACTTCCTTGGTTTGGAGTCAGCCAAATTATATTTCTAGATAAGTATTCACCTGTGTATAAAATGTGTTGTGTTTATATATAATATGTGCTTAACGTAATTACTACTATATAATGATTTAATTGCATGGAATTAATGGCATTATGTGACTATATATATATATATATATATATATATATATATATATATATATATATATATATAGAGAGA
>LPNX010907485.1:14179-50038 GCA_001517045.1 Pseudotsuga menziesii
GAATATCATAGGCATTGTTCATTTAATTATTTGGGTATTTTATGGCCCCAATGGCCTTGTGAAGACACTTGGTAGATGACAAAGAGAACCCCCCTTCTACCACCACCCATGTTCCAAGCAATGTTTTTTTTCCAAGTATTTTTTCTAATTTTTTGTTGTGTAATTTGTAAGACACTAATTTTTCTATAAAGGCCTTCACTACTAAGAAGGAAAAAATGTATAAGTTTTAGAAAAAAAATTAAAAATATAGTATGAATTTGAAAACGAGAAAATTAGATTCCACTGGATAGAGGATTCAATGGCAAATCCAAATGTACCAAGTTCACCACCTTTAGTGTCAGAGATGAATGATATTCACCTTCTAGAAGTTACAACTCCATGAAAATGTACAAAATTGATGAAGGTTTCTAGACTTTTAAGACCTCTCTCAAGAGCTTTAAAATACCTCAATTAAGGTATTTTATAAACCCTCGATCGAGGGATTTTAGGAGCCCTTGATCAAGGTCCATTTTGAATTAAACCATTGATCATGGTTTTAGACACTCAGTCAAGGTTAACTACAAGGAAAAGGTCCATTTTGAATTAAATCATTGATCATGGTTTTAGACACTCAATCAAGGTTAAATACAAGGAAAAGGCCTTGTAGTGATGTGTCTATAACTAAAACACACTAAGCCAGCAAAAAAACAATGCCACACAACGAAAAAAAACATGTATTTTAAAAAAAAATATGCATAACGGCCAGGAATATTTTAGAACCATAGTGATGTGTTTTGTTAAACGTACTGTACCGGGGCATCTACAACCCAAATACACTGGAAAAAATATTGCAGAAATTTTGTACAACTATATTGGGTCATTCATTATTAATAAATGCCCTGGTGCGTGTGTAAAACTAAAATGCACTCGTTGGTATTTGTTAAAAATTAAAAAAAGAAATTTTATTTAAAAACTTACATGTGGTGCGGGTTAAATAAAACACACCGATGTGTTCATCTATCGGGTGCACTAGAACATGGTTTTATATAAAAAAATGTTGCACCGTAAAAATCATTTTTACCCCTCCACAACACGTCTAAGTCATATGCATCGGTGTCGTTCATAACCCACCTAGATGCTTTTCCACCGATGCTCATTTACATTGGTTGCTGAATTGAGTTTGAGTTTTGCGAAATGATAGGCAAAAATTCAAAATATCCATACAGAGCCAGGATGCCTCCTGATGCGTGACTCTACAAGTAAATTAATTCTGACCTGATAATTTAATTTTTTAACAGTTTAATTTTTTCAATAAGACCCAATTTTCCATTTAAAAAAAAATTAAAAACTTGCATAGTGCGTTCGAGCCATTTGGCTCACACTTATTGGCCCTAGGTATGTTTTGGATATTTTGGGTACCAATTTTAAGCTTCCATTCAAAGTGTGAACGAAGCTACGATGGAAAAGTCAAGAAGGCAGTCGGGTTTGAAGTTTCAGACGAAGATAAAGTAAAACCAGTTGTTTTGATGAATTCCAACTGAAAGGTTGGTTATATTGTTAGAAAATGTGTCCACTTACGTTTATGGGATCGATTAATGGGTGTGGGTTGTAAAAAAACCATTAGACCCTATAATTATGTAATGGGTTGGGATTTTTGGGGTTAGTGTTGGCCCTAGGAAAAGATAACATAATTTTGATCCAAAATATGAAGATTCTAATTGCAACAAAAGCAAGACTGCGAAGGGAAAGGCTGCGACAAAAGAGGAGAAGAGCAAGTCAAAACCAGGAGTTTGACTATTTTTGTAAGATTTAGTTAGTAAGTGTTATTGGAAATTCTCAGCTAGTGCGGACAAAAGTTGTTTCCCTAGCCTGAAACACTCAATACTAGAACAAAGCAGTCATAACATAAAAGAATTTTCCCTAAGATTACATAGATATATTAAATTAAATACCCTTTTACCTCTCACAAGTTGGAAAAGGTTGGTCTTTGGAGTGTCTAATCTCCATAGATGTCCTGCAAGATACACAAAAAAACACACACTAGATTAGAGTAACAAGCTAGTCTATGATCTTATGTTAATGACCAAGGAATTCAACAATTAACACAGTGATTCAAACACATTGATGTTCATGGGAAAGAAACATTTATTTGCATTAATAAAATGGATAGAAAGCATACAACCGAAGCCTTGGTGTTGAGAAACTCTTCTCAAATGAACCTTGCCTCAAAGCCTCAAGCTTGCCTACAAATTGCTCACTAGTCTTGGCTGAATTTCGCCAAAGTTTAGATACAATAACATAATCTTCCTCCCTTTACCCATGGGGGGTAAGCTAGTATTTAAATCCATGGGAGGATATAATAGGTTGAGGATCTCATGGGTGAGGTGGAGGGACAATCCTACAATGATGGATCTCGAGCTCCAGGTTATCCTAAACCATAGGGATGAGGCTCCATGAAGTAAAGCTTCGGGAAGCCTCTTGAAGCTTCTCTTTTTTCCTTTATAACTCGACCGCCTCTCTTTGTCCAAGGGGACAGAGCATTACTAGGTGAGCATCGAACATTGCATAAAGGAAAATAGTAGTGGCACCACTTACTGCTCAAAGAAAAAGAGCGTTATTGATATAGGTACTGCACCTTGACCACAAGGAAAATGCGATGGTGGCCAAAAGTGTGAAATCATTGATCCTTGTCTATTTTTAACTTCAAAACTTGAGGATTTAAGGAAAACATTGATACTTTGATCTCATTACATGATGTTTGACGAGAAATGTGTGCAATAGTAAGAGTCTGTTTGACTAATAGACTATTATGGGAAATAAGCATGATTGTAAACTAGGCCTATAGTGCCTGTATTAATGTAAATGAGATGTTTTGAGTTAGTAGAAAAACACACCAACTGATATTTAAGAACCAGTCAATGGGTAAAACAAGAATTGTAAAAAGCATAAAAAGGGTCGATCCAAGCTTTGTGCAGATTTTCAAGAAGGAAAGATCATGATAAAATACGACTGAAAGAGAGACCCAGAGATAAGAGCATGAAAAGAGTAAAACAATTGTAAAGAATATATACAGAGGAGTCTACAAGATGTGTGTAGAGACCAAAGGTGCTGAAGTTATTACTTATTCCAGATGAATATCACATTTGTGGTTTTCCCTGTATGGATTTCCATGTTAAATATGTGTCTTTGATATTTGTGTCTATGTTGAATAAATATCTGTCGTGAATGATCCTATTTTAATATCTCGAGCATCCAATGATATAATAGTATGAAATGTTAATGCATGTTGTATCCAGTATGTTGTTTATGTATGTCAATGGATCGATATATTCTTTGATGTATGTATGAAGACAATAGTTTATCCCATGGTTTCAGTCGAGTGATCTGATGATGCTATGATAAGGAAATCCCCTCCCATGACTGTAGAAACTTGGTTCTAGCAGACCTCATGGATATCTCGGGTGAGACCTCACTTGCGTCGCAGGTGTTCAAAATGGTGTTTTACTTTGTCGGGCCGATATCTTAGGATTTCTTGACAGACAGGGAATTTTGAACCTGGGTCAGTAGAAAAGATTCCAACAAATGGTTCCATTTCCAGGACCTGAATCATTGTGACAGGGACATGTTTTGGTACCTGACAAAACCATAAATTCAATATTGGGTTGATTACAAAACACAAGAGTTTGCAATGGAAGAAAATAAAGGATCACGACTGAGCCCAAAATAATGGTTGGAAGGATACCTTTACAAAGACATTCATGAGATTTTATTTAGTGAATTTCCCATCCTATTGCATTAGTGGTTGTCGAATAGCAACTCATAAGAAAAAATTTCAAGGCAAAAAACCTACAGAGTGGAGTTCTCAGTCGATCCAACGAATGAAAAGAGTTAATAATCATATATCTAGGGATGTCGACTTCTAGGTTTATAGTATTCTGAAGGGATAAATCACTGATATTGCAGTCGATAATATAAATTCATATAGTAAGATGGAAAGAGATTTCTTTTAGGAACCTCAAGGTCACTATCTGAAATCCTTGAAATTGTGGATAAATGATCCAGAAGGATCTTCAATGATTGATCAGAGTAGAAGTATTTAAATAGAACAATAAATCTTATAGTGGTAAAGAGATCGTCAACAAATTTTCATCAATGCACATTTCACGCGAAATGGTCTGCGGATGCAGAAGTTATTAGAGTTTGAAATTGCAGCAATTTGGTTCAAAATTGATAAAAAAAAATGGATAAATTGGCAAAACAAATGTATAAGGCATAAGGGATGGTTTAGTAAAAAAAAATGGATTCTATGGGGATCGAACCCAAGACCTCCAAGTCTTCCCAAGACTTCACAAATCCCGCTTAACCATCTACCCCACACTTGTTCCTTGTAAGCTATAATATGTAGGTTGTATATAAGGTTGAATATGTGATAGTTTTGAAAAAGGAGGGGGGGGGGGNTATGCCACGAAACCTTATCACTAGAACCATAACATATGCCATGAAACCTTATCGTTAGAACCATATCATATCCAAAAAATAGATTCCATAGCTTTGGAACCATACAATATTTCCATATATAACCATTCAAATGTGTTAACAAAAGCATGTGGGAAGGGTAAACGCCCACGGGTTTGATCCCAGGACCTCTGCCCCGTTACACCAGTGCTTTAACCATTGGGACACAACCCATCCATTGAGAAATCAACGAAATATTTTTTTTTTAATTTGCTTCGGTGATAAGTCCAAAAGAGGGGCGAGTGGCTTGTTAAGAACCTATGTCAACCCTTCTCTTTATTTTGTTAGTATATTTTTGTTGGATGCATATGATTTGTAAGTCGTCCTGTGAGTGTATTTTACTATCCCACATTTATGGGGCGTAATAGTTGTTTAGATTAGGCTTCGTATATAAGTATGTGTTGAGTCTAGTGAATGCATGCATGAGTTATTGTGTATTGAGGCTTAGGCTCAAAGGAGATTTCCCCCTCGAAGTTGCCTGCGATCAATAAAATTCATTTTGTGCTCTGTTATTTATGTTATATCGTCCATTTTCATTATCAGAGACACTTTCTAACAGAGCACAAAGTGTCCAAAACCTAGTCAAACCCCAATTACCCACCCAAGTTTTTCAAACTCCAAATTTTCCTTTTCTAAAAAACTTTATGTTTTTTTTCTGCCCATTTCCCCCAAAAAACATAGTTATGGTTGCCACTCAAGCCGGAGAAAACAAACAAATGGAAGATGAACTTATCTCCTTCAAGACTAAAATCCAAGATCTGGATGAAATATTTCTCGGCCTCGATCTTCAGTATTCAATCATGAATAATAAAGGACAATTCGAGTCTTTTGAAGACACTAGGTTCTCTTCTTCTAGTAATTTATGTGGGTCGAAGCTTGATTTTCCTTGCTTCAATGGTGATGATATGATTGGATGGGTATACAGAGCATAACAATATTTTAGTCTGCATAAGACTTTTGATGTCAACAAAGTCCCACTTTTATCCTTTCATTTGGAGCATGAAGCCCTTCAATGGTTCTATTGGTAAATCAACTCTCATGAAGAGCCAAACTGGATAGATTTTTGCCAACTCCTTTTGCAATGATTTGGCCCTAGTGATTTTGATGATTTCATAGGAGCACTCACTAAAATTCATTATACTAGCACTGTAAGGGACTATCAGACAGAATTTGAGAAACTAGCCAATCATATAGAAGGATTGTCTGATGCATTCTACAGGATTTGTTTTATCAATGGTCTGAAGGATGCAATCTGATATGAGGTCAAAATATTCTATCCGAACACAATTATGGAAGCCCTAGGGTTCACTAAGTTTGCAGAGGATAAGATCATAGCTCAACAACGCTCCAAATCCACTTTTGTTCCATTCAGAAATATGGTTCCCAAATACCTCCAATCATGCCATCTCCTAGAACCACTCCTTTCAGCATTTGTTTGAAGTTGAGATGCGGGCACGTAGAGAAAAAGGGATTTGTTATAATTATGATGAGAAATTCACCTAAGGACATTGATGTTCTAAGCAAAATATGATCTCTTAGATGTGGATTCTACACCTGCACCTAAAATTTTTTATGATACTCAGGATCCAGTAGATGATGAGGATGACATTCAACATCTTCCTATTGAACCTCCTACTCAGGACGACCATCCAGAGATATCTCTTCTTGCATTAGCCAAAGTCACCACCCCACAAACCGTGTAGGTCAAGGTTTTATTCAAGAAGCTCCCTCTTACAATACTCATTGATTATGGTAGCATTCATAACTTTATTGCCCCCTAGATCACCAAACAGGATTATGGTTTTGTCAATCCCTGCTCCATATTTGAAGTCATGATTTCCAATGGGGACACTTTACCTTGCAAAGAGAAGTCTCATAATGTATGAATCTATATTGGAGATTATAACTTGTGCTCTGACATATTTTTCTTTCCCTTAGGTAGATGTGATGTGGTTTTGGGTGCTCAATGGTTACTCACACTTGGACCCATCTTATGGGATTTTGCTGAAGTTTGGATGTAGTTTTTAGTCAATGGGAAAAAAAACACATTAAAGGGATTACAACCATGGTCTCTTAGCATCATCCTTTCACATCACATGGAAAAAATACTTAATAATAATTCACATGGTGTCTTTTGTCAACTCCATTTCATTCAGATGCAACCTTAAGTGGTCTCCACTACTCACTTGGATCTATAACAAATTTTGGATCGATATGCATGTGTCTTTGTTGAACCAATGGGATTTCCACCTTCAAGACTAGAGGACCATCATATTTTTCTCCTTTCTAGAAGTGTCCCTCCCAACATCAGGCCCTATCGCTATTCGTTTCACCAAAAGATAGAGATTGAGATGCTCATTTGGGACTTAATGAAGCAAAGTATTATTCTCCCTAGTACCAGTTCCTTTTCTTCACTTGTTCTTCTTGTCTTAAAAATAATATGGGTCATGGCACCTATGCATTGAATTTTGAACACTTAATCACATTACAATAAAGGATAAGTTTCCAATTCCTTTTGTTGATGAGCTTCATGGTGCTCATTTTTCCTTTAAGTTGGACCTTCGTTCTAGGAATCACCAAATTCAGGTTCATGAGGATGATATCACTAAAATGACTTTTTGCACACATGCTAGCTGCTATGAGTTTTTGGTCATGCCCTTTGGCCTTGCGAATGATCCTTCCACATTCCAGGCATTGATGATTAAAATATTCTAGCCCTACTTGTAGAACTTCATTCTGGTCTTCTTTGATGATATCCTCATCTATAGTAAAACATGGGATGAGCATCTCCAACATCTGGATCTTGTACTGCAACTTTTCTGTAACCATCATCTCCATGCCAAATAGTCTAAATTTTTTTTTGGTAGGAGGAATTAGATTATCTCAGCGATATTGTTTTAGCACAAGGGGTTCATGTATATCCTACAAAAATAGATGCCATGAAAAATTGGTTGCATCCTCAGACACTCAATATCCTTCGTGGGTTTTTGGGACTAACTGGCTACTACCGTAAGTTCTTCAAGGATTTTGGGAAGATTTAATCTCCATTAACAAAACTACTGAAAAAGGATGATTTTACATGGACACATGTTGTTGAGTGTGCATTTGACAAACTAAAACAATCTATGTGTACCACCCTTGTTCTAGCTATGCCTAATTTTTCCAAGCCCTTCACTACCGAGAGTGATGCTTGCGACAATGGAATTGGTGTTGTTCTCATTCAAGATGAACATCCCATTATGTTCACTAGAAAATCCCTTTCCAGTAAGAATTTATCCACCTCTACATATGAGAAGGAAATGATGGCTATTTTGCATGCAGTACAGAAGTGGTGGCCATACTTATTATGGAATCATTTATGCATTAACATTGATCACTAGAGTTCAAAATATTTCCTGGAACAACGGGTATCATCCCAAAAACAAAAAAAATTGGTTATCAAACCCATGGGTTATTACTATTATGTAATTTCGCTTTTTAATATTTTTTATTAAATGACCATTTTTTCACTTTTTCCCCAATTTCGAACCTTGACTAGTTTTTATGTCTAGGTCTCCAAATTGGCCCAAATACTCCCAAATATTCTCAGAGTGTGTACGAATGATATTAATACTTGAATATTATTTTAATATATGATTTATATCCCTCCAATAACTTCTAAAAACTATTTTTATATTATGATCAAAGTAGGAGCCTTTACTAGCAATTTGGGGCTCCAATTCCCCATGGGTAAGTGCTGGAAATGGTTTCTCAAATGCTCTCAATCCCACTTGAATTTATGAACAGAGTAAGGGGATGTGTAAGGGAAATTTTTAATTTCTCATATGCATCATGGTTCAGTTCATACCTTCTGTTATTAATCTCTCCAAAACAACTCCCAAATCACTATTTCGACCCTTGGGGAAAAGTCACCAAATCTTCTCCCAATGCAATTAAAATGAGTAAAATGGATTCCAATGATTAAGTAATGAAAACAAAACTTTTAATACACATTAATTAAATTCCATTAATCATACATTTATCAGAGATACATTTTTCCATTTGAAATAATCAGCATTACCATGGCATATATCAAAATAGAGTGGAAATGGTCATTGTTTGCTCATTAAAAATCAATTTGACATACAAATATTGGGTATTTAGACTTGAAAAATTCAGATAATGAATAACATATAATATTTAGCTTATTAAAATCATAAATTTACAATTAAAGGATCTCCCAATTTTAAATCATCAGCATTACATTGGGTCACAACAAGATAGTGGGGAAATGGCACTATTTCTTCATTGTTCAACATTTTTACATGAAGTATTTTTGGGTATTTTGACCTGAGAGTCTTCTAAAATTGAAATAAAGAGCATTTAAATAATAACATAAAATAATGGGGCATTAGAATCTCCCCCAAATAAATACATAGCTCAACGAAAGCGCAATCCCTCCATGAGCAAGAATATGCTGTAAAACCTGGAAATGGTTGAGAGAAAGTGTTGCAATAGAAGGAACCACGAGCTTCCATATAGCTTACACCTGAAAATAAAAATCCATTAAATCTCCATGAAATACCTGAGTGGCCTCTCCAAACACCACCTTGTATGGGAATTTTTCACCATTGAAATTGGCTAAGGCAAGAAAACTAGTCATCCACTAGCTCTCACAATTCACAAATGACAATTTCTCAAATGAGAAAAAGATCTTCTCTTGGTTGATTCCTATATTTTATAAACATAATTTTACTTATAATTTTACCAATCCTTCCACAAAATAAATCCAATTTGAATTTGGGTGTGTGCTCAAGATTTTCCATGTGTCTTCCCTTTCCTAGTCTTCCATCTTCCCCAATTTGAGTAGGAACCAATTGAGCTTACCAAAATCACATGAGAACCCTCTTGGATTTTCTATTTCTGCCTTGACATGTCAGATATTTCAGATTTCAGCCCTCATATCTTAGTTGTGTTATAGGTTTCATATCATCTTCATCATTATTGTCATAGAGCTAGGGAATCTAGTCCAAGTGTCTCACTAGCTCCAAAACGCGTCTTACTCTTCCATGGGAGTTAGTCTTCCACTCCAATTCGAACTTAATTTATTCATTCCAAGTACATTGACCTTGCAATTCATCCCAATACCCTTGGTATTCTTATGGATTCAAAATGACAAGAGGAGGATGCCATGTGGCATAGAAAATATAGCTTGTGTGGGTCCCACATTCTCCATGTGTCTTCATGATCGATTGCCACTTTGATTTTCCCTTGTATTTATTTATTTATTTATATCCTTTATTAAATATTTATTCCATTCTAATTTTCAAACATCATTCTTTTCCACCTTATTCCAAATCCCAAAGCTTCCACCCCCAACCTAGGAAACTAGTATTTTTCCTCGGAAATTATTTGACCCTTAGCATCAATTAGAAAAAATCTCATGAATATGGAAAATGTGAATAGGCCATTGTGACCCAATGCAAAATTTGGGACATGACAAATCCTACCTTCCCAATATTGCTTGTCCTCAAGCAATTTCAAACATGGGTGTTGAAGAACCTGCTTTATGTATGATTCTTTGGAGTTGCCACTGAGTTGTCCAATTTTGAGTCTTTGAGATTCCATGAATATTTTATAGAGGAACCACCATGCTTGCTAGTGAACTACTCTGATTAAAATCACTTTGTAAATTCGGGAATCCATCTCCCATACTGATTTTTTCCCAAAAAAAATTGAAATCAATGGGACTAAAAACTATCCCAGGGTCCCATTGCTTGTATTGCAGTCCAACAATTAAGAGTGCTCTACGACCAATACCATTAGGAAAGAGAATTCTGAGATCCAATTTTATTGTATGCATTCTTCCAAACATCATGATTACATAATATATATGATCAAAGTACATAACAACATAATAAAAATCTACATCAAGGAGGTGCCTCATCAAAAAATCATGTGAAGTAGACAAAGACTTCTAAACCCACATGATTCACATTTTAACCCACAATGATTACTCAGTTGAATAATCAAGCAATGGAAAATAATTCCATATTGGAAATATAAAATAATATTAAAGATGAATGATGATGAAAGATTACAAGCTGAGTGCCATATATATATTAATTGTAAAGGCACTTTGGATAACATCCATGAAAGGATGCATCATTTTAGAATAGTTTACTAATAACCATTTATTAATTATTAATTATTAATATCAATATATATTAACATTAATAATTAATATTTATATTTAATATATATATATATATATATATATATATTGTTTCTTGTTATTATTTAAGTTTGTTACATCATGAAAGTGATTATACCTCCAAGTAGGTATACCACCATTTTGCAAGTGCATACAAGCTTCAAGTGACCAATCAAATCTGCTCCAATGACATAGGTGAGGATCCCATGTCCTATAATGCTGCTCCAAAAGGATGTGATATGCATCAAAATATTCAGCCATGTATTCATCCAATTAGTGAATGAAGAATCTATTAATCTGTCATAGTAATCTAGGGACTAAACACAAGTCTCATCAAAGATTAATAACACTAGGACATGAAAATGGTGTAATTGGGCTACAAAATGAGTAGTTGCTCTGTATATTCACACAAAGAATGAGTAATACAATACAAGATCATGCTGCAAGCATGAATGACAAAGGAATTCGAATTCCCAAGGAGGTCATTTGAATTGAATGAGTGAGTCTAGCTTAACTAAATGTAAGCCATAGTCAACACTCTAGTTAACCACTGATCAAAACCCTAATTGACTCAATTGAGCCCTAACTGAAGTTGGAGTGCAATAAATGATCGAGTCTAACTGAAATTAGGTCAGACAAATGTCACAGCAAGCTAACCAATAAGTGGTAGTGCTTCAATGACTCCAATGAATCCCGATGAGGTCAACTGAAGTGTAACTGAACATCAGAAGTGGTTGGAGGGGCCTCTGTTGACTCCAGTTCATTAAATAATCAATAAATAATCAAATTATTGATGGAGGGATCCTTTACTACTTTGTTTAACTGATTGTAACCATCAGTTAGCAATATGGGGCATTAATGACACTCAGATCACCCTTGGAGTGCTCCAGTTAGCCTCCCTGAATGTAGGAGAAGGTTAAGTTAGCCTCCTTGACTGAAGGTAGGTGTGGGTGTGATCTAGCTGATGTCATCTAGTGCTCCTCTAATGTCAATTAAGTCAATAATACTTAGGATAGTGGTTTAACTAGGCCAAATTGACCAAAAAGAGTGTGTATGGTGGTAAATGTCTCCAACACCCCCCCTTAAGCTATACTCAGAAGGAGTTAGAAAACATAAAATGCATAAAAATGCTAGGGCCCTAGAAACTAAGGCCATAGGTCACCCTGTATAATGCTGAAACTGAAACAATGCTAAAAAACAAACTAAGTGAGGAAAAGAGGGAAAACCCAGTGGGAAAAACCCCCCCTCAAGCTGAACACTGAAAGTAGTCTGATATCCCTAATGAAATCACCCCCAAAAGTGAATGGAGGTAAGTGAAATTATTTTCTAAAAATCTCTTGGTGAATATGTCTTCAATCTGCTCATCAGTCGAGCAGTATTGCAGAATGATGGTCTTGTCATGCCCTAACTCCCTGATATAGCGTATGTGGATCTATACATGCTTGGTCCTTTTCCTGGTAACTGGATATGTGGATATCATAATAGCAGTTTGATTGTCACAAAAGAGGACAGTGGACAAAGTACTACCAAGATCAAGCTCTGAAAGAATGCCTTGTAACCAAACTGCTTGAATGAAAGCATTCATCGTTCCTCGATACTCGGCCTTTACTGAATATAATGCTATGGTAGCCTGCTTTTTGCTAGACCAGAAAATGGGGCCACCAAAAAACATGAATAAATATCTAGAATTATAATTTCGATCAATAGAATCACCCGCCCAATCAGAATTTGCGTATCCAACCAGCTCTAGCTCGGAGTCTGCAGCATAGTGAATGCCGTAGGTCCTAGTTCCCTGAATATACTAGAGGATCCTCTTGGCTTCCTTCCAATGAAGATCATGAAGTTGCTTCATGTATCTTGATACAGAATTCATGGCATACCAGATATCAGGCCAAGAATGTGTCAAGTACAACAAGCTACTAATCAGCTGTCGATAGATAGTGCAGTCCATGGGAGGTGTGCTTTTTCCTTCTTCAAGGCTGATCCCTGAAAGGAAAGGGAATGGTGTAGGCCTACATTAAACCACGTTAAAATTGAATAACATGTCTGATATTTATTTTGACTGAGTGACCATTATCCCAGCAGAATTTTTCTCAATTTCGAGCCCCAAAAATTGTTTTAGGAGCCCCAAATTACTCATTTCAAAGGCATTGTGAAGAGCAGTTTTGATGGCTGAAATAGAAGCAACTGTGCTACCTGTGATCAGTAATTCATCAACATATAAAAAAATAATAATCAAATTACCATCAGACTACTGAAAATACACATTTGGATCTGATCTACACCTTTGGAAGTTTTGCGAGAGAAGGAAGGCATCCATCATGGAATACCACTCTCTTGGGGCCTGTTTTAACTCGTATAGTGACTTCTTTAGCTTGCAAATCAAATATGGATAAGAGATGTATCCCTCAGGATGCTTCATGTATATCTCCTCATGAATATATCCATGTAAAAAGGCTGAATTAACATCCATATGATGCACTTCCTAGTGCTTAGATGCCAAAATTGCCAAAACTAGGCGGATGGAGTCCATTTTTGCAACCGGTGCAAAGGTCTCATGGTAGTCCACACCTTGGACCTGAGAGAAAAAAATTTCCACCAGCCTTGCCTTATATTTTTAGGTGCTAACATCAGAAGCAACCTTGTTCTGAAACACCCACTTGCATTGAACCAATTTCCTTCCCAGAGGAAGAGAAACTAGCTCCCAAGTAGTGTTTTTCTGAAGAGAATTCATCTCTTCATCCATGACAACTTGCCATCTCAGATCCTTCCGAGCATGGTAGTAGGATTTTGGGTCTGAACTAATCATAAAATAGCAAGTTTCAGACAAAAAATTATCAAGACAAGAGAGCACAATACCTGCTCTTTGGAAATCAGACCGGGTTCTCCTTGGATCATCCAGATTTCCAATGTTATCTCCTGTGGAGGAGAGTGTCTGTCGGGCCCATGTGAGAAGATGATTTTGTACTTCAGGTTCTAATTCAGCATATAATGTTTACTACATACTAATATCATAAATTAGAGGATCCAAATCAGGGTCATCACCCCCAATTTCATCATCCAAATATTCAAGAGAATAGGAAGGAAAATCAGCAGTTTTCTCCTTCACTAGTTCCACCTCCTGAAGAGGCTCATCGAACTTGACACTCCTTTCGATGATGATCTGTTTTGTTTTGATATCCAGTAGCTTGAAACATTTTGATTCATCAGGATACCCAATAAACAGACATTCAATGCTTTACGGTTGCAAAGCCCTTATTTTATCAAGTGGAATCCAGGCCCAAGCAGTGGACCCAAACACCCGCAGGTTCGACACATCCGGCTTGTGTCTGAAGTATGCTTTGAAAGGGGTCTTCCCTTTCATGGATGAGTGTGGAACCATATTCTGAGTGTATGCTACAGCATTCATGGCTTCAACTCATGAATTTACAGCCAACTTCTTTGATTCCAACATACAGGTGGTCATCTCCTTGAGAGACCGATTCTTCCTTTCCGCTACTCCGTTCTGCTGGGGAGTGTAGGGAATTGAATGTTGGACTTGAATACCAATTTGGGAGCATATGTGTAGCAACTCATTACTGACATACTCCCCACCATTATTAGATCTCAATATCTTGATCTTAATCCCAGAGGCATTCTCGATCAAGGCCTTCAGTTCAGAGAATTTTTCACATACTTTAGACTTCTTTTTGAGAAAGAAGACCCGTGTGTAGTGTCACATGCCCCAATTTTGCAAAAAAAAAATTATATTATTTTTGTATTATTTGAGGAAAATATGTTAAATTTTATGCTAAGTTGTAATTGATGACTCAGTAGAGTCAAGGATATTTAATGTAATTCTGAATATTTTATTTATAAATAAATAAAGGAGGAGACAACAGCTTAGGAGAGCTGTTAAAAGAGTGTTTACTAGTCAAATTGATGGAGGATACTGGGTGTAGAGCAAACTGACATGTGGCAGCATCCTCAAACCACTTCCAACTGTTGCAGGTGGCAACCTCCCTACATTTGGGGTCATGATTCCCCAAGAAAGTGGAATCAGAGCACGTGGCTCAATTAATGAAAACTGATCCAAAAGACCTAGGCAATCTTTATAAAAATTCCCATTGAAGAGAGCTCAGGCTACTCATTCTAGAGAGGTGTTCATTCAGGTTGAATGAATGTACTTCAGAGAAATTCAATGGAAGGGAGTCTAGAAAATGTTTGAGGGGATAACTGCTGATTGATCTAGTTGCAGATTTTAAGCTGAAGTTCATACTGCTGAGAGAAGAGTGTTTTACTGAGATATTGGACTAGTCTACTGTTTGCATTCTCCACCAGTTCATTACTTTTCTAAATCAAATTCATTTCTTTAAACATCTAAAAAGACTACTAAATTCTAACATTTTACAAACTAATTCTGCAACATTCAAGAAGACCAGGAACAGGCTCGGGGGTCCTGAGGAAGCATTGTTTGAGCGCTCTCTAGGAGATTGGTATGGAGGAATGGCCTCCTAACGCTATTGTCATCTGTCCTAAACAAGTTCTACATTATTTTGTTTTACTGTATGAGATAAATCAATCTGAGTTTTACTGATATATGAATTTTGCAGAATTAGTTTGTAAAATGTTAGAATTTAGTAGTCTTTTTAGATGTTTAAAGAAATGAATTTGATTTAGAAAAGTAATGTGTTAGAATGGAAATAATTTCTAGACTGTGCTTTTCCACACCTAGAAAACCAGGCCATACTCCAACACAATTAGAATATTTAAAGTAGATGAAAGAAAATGATAAGAGATTGAAATAATAGATATGGTTCTGCATTCTATAGATAGCAGAGTAACTTAAGTTAGTTTGTAGATTATTACTAAAAAGAACATCTTTCTTTTATTTATGTTTACTGTTTTATGAGCATATCTATGTTGGAAAAGAAATAGTAGAACTACAAATAGAGTTATAATAAAGAAACATATTGATTCAATAAAAATTATAGGAGATACAGTAAGAATCTAAACAAGGTTTTTAACCACACTTATATCATTTAGCCTAAACTATTATTTTATATATAGTAGAATAGGATTATGTTACAAATAGTATTAATAAAGAAATAATCAAAATTACAGAGTTAATGTTTTAATCCTTACATAACTCTGAACCTTTACTAACTGACAGAGCAGTAAACAAATGTAAACTTAAAAGTAAACAACAAATAGAATAAAGTTAAAAACTTACTTATTTAAGAAATAATTATTTACCACACAAGCTGTAATCTGTGTAGGTCTAACCTGAGAGTCAAACCCTAGTTCTACTTTCATTCTTTTTATAAAATCATTCTTTAAAACAGAATGAACAAATTAAAAACTAGAAGACTATAAGTATACACTAGACTAGGTACATACTTATATCAAGAACTTACAGTATTGTTATTAAGATTTTTACTTGACATAAAAGAAATTATTCTAGCAGTGTAAATAATTCCAATACTATTATAACAACAAGAAATAAGTAAACAGAAACCAAGGCATAATTAATAAATTTAAGAATATAATTATATGAGGGTTCTTTTATAGTAACCCTTGTATTCTAACCTAATTAATAAGTATAAACATATAAATTTTATCTTAAGACTGAGCCTACAGTCTTTAAATTTACTTTATTAATTACAATAGAAAGCTTAAACATAAATTATCATTATTAAGAGTCGAAGAAGGAAAGACTTTAATTACATAGAACCATAAATTGCAGGTTTATAAAACTAATGCATAAACGAGACAGAGTTCAACATTAAAACCCTTTTTAAATCAAAAGTATTACTTTGTCAAGCCGAAGGGCTTAAGACATAACTGAATTACTTCACCCAGCTCAAGGCCAGTGTACCCAACATCATGTCGAGGTTTCGAAAGACAAAACTAACAATCAACTTATAAAAACTTCATTACTGTAATAACCTTTATAAGACAATGTATAATTTATTAGAGTATTCGAAACAGAGAACCATTAAAACTATGAAGACAGGAGAACCTCCACATAATAATAATAGAGTATGTCATTACTTAGTCATAAGGCTGAAAACTTGTTTATAAGTAAAGAAAAGTGTAATACAAGTCACGGCATCGAAGCCAGAGTCACCCTGCTATATGCGAGGGTTTAATAACGAAAAAAAACAAATTTTAAAACTGAAGACCAAACATCCAAAGACTGGAGGAACCGAGGTCATATTTTCTTTCCAACTGAAAAACCCTTTTCCCCTAACCATTGCCAAGAAGGGAGTTGCCACGTTTTAACTGGGGCTTACCCGTTGGTCTAGAGGTTAACCAGCGATGAAGAAAATCCTTCCAAGCTTGTTTTTCGAACTGTAACCTGCAAGTGAAGAACAAAAACCGTGATTAGTAACTTGGTTTTATAACACCGAAAATGTAACTGAAATTTATAATATTTGTATGATAAAATAATTACCTGAAGGTGAAAGATGCTGGAGCAGAAGAGGAATCGAACCAACACTATGAATAGCAACTTGATGAACAAACCCTCATGCTCACTTGAGACAGAGGCAGCGGGGTTCATAATACATACTACACCGATGACTGGAGCAGGAGTAGCTTTGGCAATGGCCACGAAAGGATTTGAAACTAAAAACTACAGACAGAGTAACACTACCCTAACGATAGAGTAATGCATGCAGAAAGAAAAACCAAATGCAAGCTGTGAATCTCGCAACCGACACACTAGAGTGGAAACACTTCCTTACACTTAAACAATGGAGTTGGAGACGAGAAGAAGCGAGCCCTCATGGCCACAGTAAAACCAGACAGTGCCAAGACCAAACCCTTGATGAAGAATGAGAAGTTAGGGTTGTGTTGTTTCTAAATCATGCATTGCATGGTGGTGGATGTTCCACGTGCCCACCAAATTATTCAGTCCATAGTGGGTCGAATGATATAGTTGTCACTGCATGGTCGGGACAACAAATTATTTTCAATAATTTAAAAAGTAACTACGATGATAATGTAGTCATTAAGTCAAAACATATCATTTCAATGATAACCATAAAGTCAAGCTATATTGAAGAACGAGATTTATATGGTATCGTTAAACCTTATATTGGATAAACCATGGAATCCTCATTGGTAAAATAACTATGGAAGATCAATAGTAAGATACTTGCCCTTCATCTTAAGTTAATAGTTGTAATAATAATCATTTATACAAACATTATAATGGAATATTATGATGTTAGATTTAGTGGTATGCAAACACTAGTGGATAAGGAACTAGTTTATAAATCATTACTATGTAAATGAAAGCAAATAGTATTTACACCCTAGGACAACTCTTACTTTGTATGTAGTCTATAGTACCATAAAGTAAGATAAACTTCTTGGAAGTTTGTAATCATCTGGTCTCCATAAAGAAACAAAAAGCTCTAAATGAATCAAACCAAGGCTAGATTAGACTTGGTAGTTAAAGATAGTAAAACTATCCAGGAATAAATATAGCATCATATTTTATTTACAAATAAATAGTATGATAATGTAATTTCATCATATTACTTATGTCATGAAGAAATTTGGAAGATAGAAATCACAACTTGACGACAATTGTACAAATGATCAATTATAGATATAATACAATAATAAGTTGATAAATTTCCTCTACTGAAGCTTAAATTAAAGGTAAAGCTAAGAGTTCTATGTAAGCTTGTTTCCTGAAAGGCCTTAGGTTCATTTCCATACTTATAAGCAGTGTTGTAAATTTTAGAAATAGCAACAGCAGTAAACTCCGGTTTCAGTAAGAAGTGTTATTATACTAAATCATGAGCTCTATGTAGAACTTGTAAATAACATAGCTTATAGGTGGAAAGAAGCTTTATCTAAAGTAGAAGTCATACTGATGTTATTGATCTTTACGACATGAATTTAAAATACTGTGATAGTTGTAAAATAAGTAAAGAAAAGTTACTTACCTCGTAGTACCCTTGAATTCTATTAAGCGAACTTTTACTCTAGCAGTATTTTTATGCTAAAGAAGTATATCTGGATTAACGCTTTAATAAAATCCTACTGGTTCAAAATTTACCTGTCAAGCCTGTAAGAACCAGAAATCCAGCTAAGTTAGCAATCGCTAAGTAAGCCCTAGTTAGAACATAACTTCTCACCTACTTGACAAAATTGAATCTTCAGTATAGCTAGAAACATTTGAATGCAGGTTATTTACATCACATATCAAAATTAAAATAGTGTTAAAGTATATGTGTTTAAGTTAATCATTACTTTTGCTAACTGTTTCATTTATCCGTTAACCGCTAGCTGTTAACAAACTGCAACTATAAACAATTTATGTTACATCAAAAATTTTAAATTTTTGTGAAAATTTGGTGTTATGACATGTGGTATCAAAGCACAAGGTTCAAACACTAGGACGTGATGAAGCCCAACTTGATTTTATGAAACAGTGAATTTAAATTCTTTTGCTGATGTTATTTTCTTTTAATGTTATTAAATAGAGAAATTGTTTCTAAATATTAACAACAGGTATGGAAAGGGTGGAGGAATATGCAGATGAGGAATCTCCATTTACTGAACAAGAAAAATTATCAAGAGACCCTATACAAGAAGACCTAACCACTAATTCCTTAGAACTTTTACAAACAGTAAAAGACTTAAAATCTGAAATGGAATCTGTTAAACAAGAGAATGAAAGGATTATGAGGGCTCAGGAGGAGATGAATCAGATCCTAACAGAAAGATTTCAAACTGAGGGAAGGGTTAAAAGAGATTATTCAGAAGATACAAGTCATCAACATAAATATAAAAAGATTAAACAGACTAAAAATGAAAGCAGCTCATCTTCAGAGGTATTTGGTGATCAACGTAATTTTCATTCCACTAGTTATAGTAGTGATGACAACCATTATACTAAAAAGAGAAAATATAAACCCTATGAGGAAATTTCTAGGGAGTTTAAAAAGATTAAACCACCAACATTCAATGGAGAGACTAAGAAGGGGGAGGAAGCGGAATCCTAGTTATCTGGGATGAAAAAGTACTTCCAGATTTATAACTATTCTAACCAATTAAAGGCTAGAATGGATATCTACAATCTTTCAAGGAAGGCTGATATTTGGTGGCAGGACTTGAAGAGAGTGAAGGAAATAAAATAAAAGAACGTAAATTGGAGTACCTTCAAGAAGTACTTTAAAAATAAATTTCTGTCTGAGCAATACTATGAAGAGAGAGCAAAAGAATTTTATGAGCTTAAGCTAGGTTCAATGACTATGAAAGATTTGAACAACAATTTTTTAGTCTACTTAGGTATGTACCATACCTTGTAGATGAAAAACCAAAGGTACAATGATTCCTCAGCTGTCTACCTTATCATATCAAGGATAGGATTGAGTATGACAATCCAAAAACTATGGAAGAAGGTATGAGGAAAGCCAATTTCTGTTATGAACAGAATCAGAAGAAGGAGAGCATGGCCAACTGGAAGGCCAAGAAGAATAACAACCATTATTATCAAAAGAAGAAAGAATTTGTGCCCAACCAAAAAATCTAAAAACAATAAGGCCATAAATTTTCCTAACAAGAATTTCCAAGGGAATAAGAATAATTCACCAAGCAATTAGAACAATTCAAAGGGTAAAGAGTCTGCTAATAATCATGGTAATTACACAAATAACTTTGAATGCAAAGAACTTATAAAGTGCTGGGAGTGTAATGGCCCACATTATGCTTCAAACTATCCTAATCGAAAAAATACCGTCAGTAATATTCATACCATACAGGAGGAAATGACTGTTGGAGATTTAGCAAGGACTATGCTCAGAATCAATGCGGCCTTGGAGAATCGACAAGCAGAATATCAAGCTTCCATGGTGGAAGTAGAAGGTACGATAAACCAAACCCCTATAGATATTTTAATTGATCTAGGAGCTAGTCTCAGTTATGTTTCACCTAAATTGGTAGAAAAATGTAAGTTGCCTGTTGAAAAATTTGAAAATTCTTGGTTGGTTCAGTTAGCCACTGGTGCAAAAAGGAAGGTAACTTGTTTTGTAAAGAAATGTGCAGTAGTTATGGATCAATTTGAAACTGTTGTAAAGCTTAATGTACTACCTCTTGGTTCTTATGACTTACTAATCGGTATGGATTGGTTAGAACAACATAGGGTAATTTTGAATTGTTATGATAAAACCTTTACGTGTATAAATAATGATGGAAAATCAATAAATGTAAAGGGAATCCCTAGAAGAACCACCATAAGGAAGATTTATGCTCTGCAGCTTAAGAGAGTTGTTAGGAAGGGTTGTAAAGCTTATGTAGTGACAATAATTGATGAGGAAAATCTAAATAAGACAGACAAATTAAAGTTGGAAGACATACCAGTTTTAAGAGAGTATGTTGATGTATTTCCGGAAGAAATTCTGGGACTACCTTCGAAAAGGGAACTGGATTTTACCATTGAGCTGGTACCTGGTGTAGTACCAGCTCAAAGGCCCCTTATCGAATGAACATAATTGAACTTAATGAATTAAAGTCACAATTAAAATAACTTATTGACAAAAAGTATATTCGACCTAGTGTGTCTCCCTGGGGGGCACCTGTCATCTTCGTTAAGAAAAAGGATGGAACCATGCGACTTTGCATAGATTACTGTCAGTTGAATAAGATGACTATTAAAAATAGATACCTATTGCCTCGTATAGATGATCTATTTGATCAACTACGTGGAGCCACGATGTTCTCGAAAATTGATTTAAGGTCTGGATATCATCAAGTTAGGATTAAAGATGAAGACACCTTTAAAACAACTTTTAGAACTTGATATGGCCATTAAGAGTTTGTCTTCATGCGATTCGGGCTTACTAACGCCCCGACTATTTTTATGTGTTTAATGAACAACGTTATGCATAAGTATCTAGATAAGTTTGTGGTCGTGTTTATCAACGACATATTAATTTATTCAAAAATTGAAGAAGAACATAAAGAACATTTCAAAAATTGTTTTGCAAGAGCTACGAGATCATCAACTCTTTGCAAAGTTTAGTAAATGCAATTTCTTTAAGGATAAGATTCAGTACTTAGGCCATGTGGTGACTAAGGAAGGGATTTTGGTGGATCCCGAAAAGATAAAGACGATCGAAGATTGGCCGGTTCCTAAAGATGTAACTGATGTTCGATCATTCATGAGAATTACCTGTTATTACCGAAGGTTCATTGAAGGTTTTTTTGAGAATCGCGAATCCGATAACTTTTTTGCAGAAGAAAGGAAAGAAATTTAATTGGAACCAGAAATGCGAGGAAATCTTTAAAAAGTTAAAAATTTTATTAACCAGTGCACCTATTTTAAGAATAGCTGATCCAAATAAAGAATTTGTAGTGTGTACTGACGCCTGCAATGATTGTTTAGGCGGTGTTCTGACTCAAGAAGGGCATGTTATTGCCTATGAGTCTAGGAAATTAAAAATTCATGAGAAGAATTATGCAACTTATGATTTGGAATTAGCTACTATTATACATGCTCTAAAGATGTGGCGTCATCATCTAATTGGCAGAAAATTTATTTTAATGACCGATAATAAAGGACTAAAATACCTGTTATATCATCCTAATCTAAATTCTAGACAAGCTAGGTGGCTAGCTTTTCTAAGTGAGTATGATTTCGAAATTGAGCATATTAAAGGTAAAGAAAATAAAGTTGTTGATGCATTAAGTAGGAATGCAAGGCTGAATTTTATAGCAGTTATTATCACTTATACAACAGACCTGGATGAACAGCTTAAAGCGGGGATAGAACAAGATGAAATTTACCAAAACTTACAAGCTAAAACGAAAGAAAATCCAACAAAAAGCTTAAGTAAAGGGTACAGTTTGAATGCAAAAGGATTTTTACTGTATAAGGACAGAATGTATGTACCTAATGTACCTAAAGTTAAGTTATTAATTTTAGATGAAATCCATAAAACTCCATACTCAGGTCATCCAGGCTATCAAAAGACTATAACTATGTTAAGAAAAGAATACTTTTGGCCAAACATGAAAATTGAATTGGTAGAATATATTGCTAGGTGTTTTGAATGTCAAGAGGTGAAAACTGAACATCAACACCCAACTGGATTACTTCAACCATTGCCCATTCCTAGCTGGAAATGGGAGATAATTAATCTCGATTTTGTTACTGGAATACCTAAAAATTATAATTTAAATGAGTCTATCATGGTAGTGGTCGATAAAATAAGTAAAGTAGCCCACTTTATACCTGTTAAAACTACGTATAAAGCAGCAAACATAGCTGATATCTTTCTAAAGCAAATTTTCTAACTACATAGAATACCAAAAGCTATAATCTCAGATAGAGACCCTAAATTTACAGGTAACTTTTGGAAATCTTTGTTCAAAGGATTAAACACTACACTAAATTTTAGTACTTCGTTCCATCCTCAAACAGATGGACAGACTGAAAGAATAAACCAAGTATTGGAAGATTTACTAACAATGTATGTGAAAGACTAGTCAGGTAAATGGGAGAATTATTTGCATCTGGTAGAATTTGCTTATAGTAATAATTATCAAGCGTCAGCCAGATTTAGTCCTTTCAAAATCTTGTATGGAAGAAAATGTAATACTCCTATCTCTTGGAGTAATACGGTGAATGTATTAGTATTAGGTCCTGAACTATTGAAGGAAATGGAAGAAATTGTAAAATAGGTACAAGGTAATCTGAAAGTTGCACAGGATCAACAGAAAAGTCAAGTAGACCTTAAAAGAACTCTAAAGGAGTTTCAGGTAGGTGAACATGTGTTCATCATGGTGAGGCCAAAAAGAGCTCTCTAAGATTCGGTAGTTGTGCAAAACTAACACCTCATTACTGTGGTCCATTTGAAATACTGTCCAGGATTGGACAAGTAGCTTATCAATTAGCATTACCACCAAATTTAAGAGTACATAATGTTTTTCACATTTTTGTATTAAAGAAATATGTTCATGATGCTACTCATGTTGTTAACTGGAATGATGTATAGGTGGAACCAGAAGGAGATTTTTTGGTGGAACCAGATTGTATCCTTGGGTGGAGGGAGATCACACTTCGAAACCGCACCATTGGTTAGGTGAAGGTGCAATGGAAGCACCTTAGTCTGGAGAAAGCCACCTAGGAATTGGAAAGTAATATGTGGGATGCATATCCAATTCTTTTCCATGGGAATTCTGAGGATGAAGAATAAATAACACCGAGGACGATGTTATGCTTTAAGCGGGTGTGTATGTTACATGCCCCAATTTTGCAAAAAACAATTTTATATTATTTTTTTATTATTTGAGGACAATATGTTAAATTTTATACTAAGTTGTAATTGATGACTCAGCAGAGTCAAGGATATTTAATGTAATTATAAATATTTTATTTATAAATAAATAAAGGAGGAGACAATAGCTTAGGAGAGCTGTTAAAAGAGTGTTTACTAGTCAAATTGGTGGAGGAGATTGCGTGGAGAGAAAAATGACATATGGAAGCATCCTCAAACCACTTCCAACTGTTGCAGGTGGTAACCTCAATACATTTTAGGTCATGATTCCCCAAGAAAATGGAATCAAAGAAGGTGGCTCAATTAATGAAAACTGACCCAAAAGACCTAGGCAATCTTTATAAAAATTCCCATTGAAGAGAGCTCGGGCTACTCATTCTAGAGAGGTGATCATTCAGGTTGAATGAATGTGCTTTAGAGAAATTCAATGGAAGGGGGTCTAGAAAATGTTTGAGGCGATAACTGCTTATTGATATAGTTGCAACTTTTAAGCTGAAGATCATACTACTGAGAGCAGAGTGTTTTACTGAGATATTGGAATAGTCTACTGTTTGCATTCTCGACCAGTTCTCAGCCAAGAAGACCAGGAACAGGCTCGGGGGTCCTGAGGAAGCGTTGTTTGAGTGCTCTCCAAGAGATTGGTAGGGAGGAACGACCTCCTAACAATGTTGTCATCTGTCCTAAACAGGTTCTACATTATTTTGTTTTACTGTATTAGATAAATCAATCTGAGTTTGACTGATATATGAATGTCACAGAATTAGTTTGTAAAATGTTAGAATTTAGTAGCCTTTTTAGATGTTTAAATAAATGAATTTGATTTAGAAAAGTAATGTGTTAGAATGGAAATAATTTCTAGACTGTGTTTTTCCACACCTGGAAAACCAGGCCGTACTCCAGCACAGTTAGAATATTTAAAGTAGATGAAAGAAAATGATAAGAGATTGAAATAATAGATATGGTTCTGCATTCTGTAGATAGCAGAGTAACTTAAGTGAGTGTGTAGATTATTATTAAAAAGAATAGTGTTCTTTTATTTATGTTTACTGTTTTATGAGCATATCTATGTTGGAAAAGAAACAATAGAACTACAAATAGAATTATAATAAAGAAACATATTGATTCAATAAAGAATATAGGAGATACAGTAATTATATAAACAAGGTATTTAACCACACTTATATCTTTTAGCCTAAACTATTATTTTATATACTAGAATAGGATTATGTTACAAATACTATAAATAAAGAAATAATCAAAATTACAGAGTTAATGTTTTAATCCTTACATAACTAACCTTTACTAATTGATAGAGCAGTAAAAAAATGTAAAATTAAAAGTAAAGAGTAAATAGAATAAAGTTAAGAACTTACTTATTTAAGTAATAATTATTTACCAGACAAGCTGTGATCTATGTAGGTTTAACCTGAGAGTTGTTGTAATCTCACAGATCACATAAGGTTACCAATAATACATACTAAAACATACATAAATATAAAACAGAGACAAGAGATAAGAACATATAGGATTAAACAAATTATATTATTATAGTGAGTCCATACAATGTAGAGAACTGAACTGAGTTCTTGTTTGGCTCAACAACCTAATATATACAATTTACAAACAATTACAAAATAACTACCTGTCGGTTCGGTGAACCAACACGTCTTTTGGGTAGCCGACCTAATCTTCTAGTTTAGTCAGCCGACCGACTTAGTCGGCTGATCGACTAAGTTGGCCCATCGACTTAGTCGGTTGATCGACTAAGTCAGTCCTCATTCAAGTTGACTTTTTCTACTTGCTCCTTCTACATCTTCCCCACGAACAAAACGTTTCTTCGTCCTGAATAAACAGGGAGGCACAAAAAATATGTTGGTTGGGTCCTTCAAAATGCTATTGTGGCGGACTGTGCAGACGGATGGTTGGTCTTTTCTGGACACAGACCTCAACGATGGCCGGAGCTGTGATGGCAAGGTGATGTTGGAAATCTATCCAGCTTTGCAAAGCTTTCTGGATGTCGATAGTTAATGTAGTTAAGCTTGACAGGACCGACATCTTTTCCGAAATGGGGACTTTCGTGATCTTTTCCATGTTGGGGCCCAAGGAATGGTTCTGCTCTTCTGCTGTGTCGATGAGTCGTTTCATCTGTGGGCAGATGATGTCGAATTTCTATAGATTGGGAAGATCTTATTGCACCCACTGATGTGCTTCCCATTCTAGTTTCTACAGTTTGTGGGTTTCCAGCACTATCTATTCTTCTATCGTTGGTCGAAGTGCTGCCTCCATGGTCTTCCTCCTCTCCAAAGCCTGAATTCCTTAACGATTCTGTCGTGTTTGCTCATAGACCTACCCATGGTGAGTAGGCTAGTCTCTTAAGACTTCTTCGATGACGATAGACTCCTCCATATGGTCCTGTAGCACTTTGTATGCCTCTGAGAAGGCGGTGTGATGTGCTAGTAGCAGTCAGGCAGTCTCTTCCTTCTGTTCTTCCTTAGTTTCCTGGAGACATGCCTGGATGGTTGAGACCATGCTCTCGAAGAGATGATATGCTCTTTCAAGCAGTCTATCTGTGTCAACTTTGATAGGGCCTGGGATGACAGACTGAGCTAAAGTCCTGCATTTGCCGAGAAACTTGACCTGTTCTGTATTTTTGTCTGTTAGTTCTTTGGTTCTTCGCGCAGTCCTTGTCTTGGCTTCCTTGGCTAGGGTTTTGAGGAGTTGGCCAACCTCTGTGTCTGTCAAGGAGCTTGCATCCCTCAAACTAATCCGAAGTTGAGGAGTCTTTCCATGAGGCTCCTTCCTCTTCTTGTGCTTTTCTGCCTCTGTCTCCTGTGTACCTGCAATAGTTGAGGGGGGTCCTTTGGTTTGCGAGATGGAGGTTGATGGTTTTTATGGTTTAGGGGGTGGTATGACCACTTCCGACTTTGTGGATGTAGTTGGTTGTGGTAGGTTTGGCTGTGAATCAGGGGGTGGCGGGGGGGGGGGGGGGTGGTGGGGATGGTGGTGGCGGTGGTGATGGAGTGGGTGAATGGGCGAGGGTAATGGGTTTGGGGGAAGTGTGATGTGGACTTTCATCAGAAGTTATGTCTACTTTCGGTGGTGTAGTGGTGGGTGGGTCAACCTGGGGTTTGGGGTCGATGGGTTCAATGGTAGACTTCACGTGTCCAATCGTGTCTCCTTCTTGGTCAGATTGGGTGAAGGTCTACTTGAGGTGGGAAAATACCCTAGGATGTGTTGTACTGCCTATATAGAGAGGAGCCTTTGTGTAAATTTTTTGAGCCAACTGAAACAACTCAGGCAGCGTCTCGAAGAAATATTTTATCTCGGTATCTTTGTCAAACTTTGCTTTCACTGTCTTCAGTATCGTGCTTTTGTATAAGTCGAGGGGGCTGACTGACTGTTATGCCGGTGCTTGCTCCTCGACTACTGGTGTCGGTGATGGAGGTGGAGGGGTCGACACAAGATCGACGATGTTTTCAGGTGTCGTCATTGTTTTTGCTTTCTTTGGTCGACCTTCAGGGGCTCTTGCTTCAATAAACCATTGAAACTTGAGTTTCAAGTGGTACTTTGTTTGTGGTGGCATCCTCTATAATGTCGAGGGCCACAGCTGCTAGTTCGTCTTCATCATTGGATGATTCAGCAATGATAAGCTTGTGCTTACCTTTTCCTTGTTGTTCTTTTTGGGCTTTGATTTTCTTCCTGGCAACGACAATCTCAGTGGCTAGTTTCTTAATGATGCCTCTTGACAAAGCATACTCAGGGTTGTCGGGCTCGACTTCACCCATCAGTTCCTGAGTTGGAACAACACTTTCTGGAGCCGAAGGAGTTGTTTGTGGTTATGGGTGTGGCTGTGGTTCCGTCGGCTGTGGGTCAACTCTCTTTGTGGTCGGAGGCTTGATAGTTATTTGTACCCGACCATTGGGCTCTACCGGTATGTCCTCTGACACAAATATAATGATGTAAAGGTTGAGCTCGTAGTCTTCCTCTTTCTCTTGGTCATTAAGTGGCTCCTCGATTGAGAAGTCAACCTGTTTCGCTATTTCGAGCACTGATATTTTTGTCTTCGCCTGTTGAGACAATTCCTGAAATATTTGGTCGATAGACGGGTAGTAGTCGAGGGCGTTGGCCTTGGGGTTCTCACCTTGCATATACTAAACCGACGTATGGTTGAGCTCCAACTGTATGTGGGAGTTCGCAGGTAGATTTCGTCGGATGTTCTTAGGCACCCTCCATCTAGTTGTGCGAACTTTCAACTGTTGGAACCAGTTTTCCATAAACACTTTCCCCTATCCTAGCTCATGCGGGGTTCCTTTTTGGGAAAAGGGCTTGAACCTGTACATGTCGAACCTTGATGGTTCCCGGAATTAATTGAATGAACATAATTGAACTACATATTAATCTTCAAACCATCAAGGTTCGACATGTACAGGTTCAGGCTCAAAGGTTCGACATGTACAGGTTCGAACATAGTTTGAAATGTTCGACATGTACAGGGGCCTGTGAAAGAGAAGAGATGTAGAATTACATATTAATTGAGTTAATTGATACAATTTTCTTGCATCTTTTCATTGTGGTTTATTTACTTACTCTACATGTCCATCCCTAACTACCAATACTAAATGTTATTCATTAACTTGATTGCTCACTAACACTCATGATATTTATTACACATTAATAAATAATATATCATGGATCCTAATATATTATTGAGTGTCACTTATTTTAGCACCTCGTCTTAATACAAAATACAATTTTTTTAACTCCCCTCAATATAAAATCCATAGTAACTAAGAATAATTAAAAAAGTTGAAGGGCATTCTTGTTCAGTCTTCAATAATGCAAGACTTCTCTCGTTCTTAATATCTAAACACTACATTCTGTTGTATGATGCAGGTTGTGTTGGTAAAGAAATGTATGCAATGTCATATCAACCAAGTTTTGCATTGGGACATCAAAGGTAATTTCTTTATTTTATCAATATTTTTTCTTGGCTATCTTTCATTATGAGATATGATCATTGAAACAAGTGTTTGAACGTGGTATTTTATGCTTTAAATATGATATTATCAATCAATTGATAATAATGAGATTCTAAAGATTATGGATTTCTTCATGACAAGATCTTTCTGTAGTGACCAAAATGGAAACCCGACCAATAGAGTAGTCACATTGCGATATAGGTAAGTGAAATATGACCTATTTTATGATCACAGACAATTTTTTCTATATTATGAATGTTTCCTTGTTTACAATGCAAAATCTAGATGGAACTTCTTTAGGGTGTTGATTTTGTGTTCTAATGTTATGTGTCTTCCCCTGGAGCTTCCATTTTTTTCTTTTTTTTCTTTATGTTAGAAACAGTAAGCTCATTGACGTTGAGTATTCCTCTAACATGGAAGGTTTTGCATTCATATTTAAATGGATGTTGTTCATATTCCTTAGGCAGTTATACCCATTTCCAACATCTCCACAATGACTATAGAGTAGATTCCTATGCCTTGCCATTATTGTAATTTGTTAAGTATATATGATTCTATTCCTTCTCACAGTGTTTCAAATCATGACTGTTTTTCCAAAGAAAAAGATAAAAAGACAGCCTCATCCAATAATCTATGGCCCCGCAAATATCCTTATATCCAATGCTATTGGGGATCATGTAGATCTCCCAACCCAAGCATTGCAACATCATTCTAGGAAGCGAATAAACACTATGAATTGGCATCACACTATATTCTAACCATTTGTCCTTGTGGATACTCATTAGCTTGATGGAAGAAGGAGCTTTGCTCATCCCATGGTGGATAGGATCCATGTGAAGCACCAACTATTGGGTTGATCATCCTCTTTTGATTCTCCTTATTGCTCCACTTATACATGGCTCTAGGATGATCATGCTTATCTACTATATCCTTGGAATCCATACCAAGATAATTGTTGTTGATAGGTCTCATATAGTGGTACACTTACCGTTGCTAGGTAATAGTGATTTTTGCAATCCCATTAAGCCAATTTCTTGAGTTTTGTTCAAAATTCCTAGAAAAGATTTATGGATTTCATAACCTTCTTCATCATATATTGTGAACTTATACAATCTATCATACTTTGCTAACCATTAGATACTCAAAGTTGTGTATTGATCATTTTTACCATTAGAGTACTCTGTATGTTAGGTTCCCAAATTCTCAAAGGGTGCTAGCTCAATGGAAGAGCACCTGCCTTACAAGCAGGAGGTTGGTGGTTCTATTCCTCCATGCCCTAATGATATTATAATATCGATTAAAAACAACTAAATTAGTAACCAAAAAATAATAGATAAGTGACCAAACAAAATGACCAAAATTCGTAAATAAAATTAATAAAAACGACTAAATTAGTGACCAAAAAATTAGAGATGCGAAGCTAGGCCGTAAAAAGGATGCAACACGTGGCGCTAATGATGAAGCCAAGCATGGCGTTGATATGGTAGCAAAATAAGACGCAAAACTAGGCATTAAAAAGGATGCAACACATGGCGCTAATGATGAAGCCAAACATGGCATAGATATGTTAGAAAAATAAGACGTTACTTTGGATGCAAAACATGGCGCTACATTGGAAGCAAAATATGACATCATTTTGGTAGCAAAACACGGTGCAAAAAAAGAAGCGAGAATTGGTGCAAATTTGGAAGCAAAAAGTGGCACATATTTGGAAGTAAAACATGGTGCAAAATGGGATGCTAAATTGGTAGCAAAAATCGATGCAATATTGGATGCTTATTTGGATGCTAACATGGTGCTATTAAGGATGCAAATATGGCACTAAATGGGATGTCATTTAAGAAGCAAAAGTAGACACTCTCTAGGAAGCAAAATATGGCGTTATTTAGGAAGAAAACCTCGACGTTGTTTAGGAAGCAAAGTTGGATGCTATTCTGGAAGCAAAAAAATAAACGATATTTTGGACGTCATAAAGGATGCTATCTAGGAAGCAAAAAAAGATGTTTTTTGAGATGCTTTAAGTTTTGTCCATGACGCGTCCCATTTAGCATCTAGTTTGACCACTCAATGTAAAAAAAAATTACACTAAAAAGGGACGCTAAATGAGATGCTAATTCCAGGATGTGTTGTAGTGAGAAGAACCTAGTCAAATCCAAGAGGATTATTGCAGATTCCATCAAATACCATTTAATCCCACATGTGTCATATTTAAAGAGTCTCAAGGAGATGTTCGATGCATTGAACCAATCGAGAAGAGAAAAAGGGAGGATTCCTCAAGTAATAGGGAATATGTACTTTTATCCAAAAGGATTCAATCCATGAAGAATAAGAACTTCTTATCCATATCAGCAATGGATAAGAAGGGATGCAGTTGTGATTGGTCAAGAAGAAGGGACACTCATATCTATGGTGTAGATGACTTGCTTAGCATTAGCAAGGAAAACATAGGTCCTTAGAATCAGACAATGGAGCAGAGCGTAATGTTAGATACTCCAGTAGTTTCTACAAGGAGACAAGGACCAAGAGGGAGTCTACCAAACATACAAAGATAAGTGTTTAATTGTCATTTCATGTACATCTAGTTACTTAAAAAAATATTGTTTAGTTGTGTATATATTTATGTTAAGTTGATTTAGGAAATGTATTATGCATGTTTGAGTGTTTTCATTTATGAATAACATACTACTCAATTACATGTGATGGGTAAGTAGCCTATGGTGATGTACAACATTCCATTCTACTCATATAGAATAAAACCTCTTTGTTGATATGTTGGGAATAATGCACACTCTTAATAATGCCCTAGTCGAGATGGAAGGCATCTAGAAAGTTGTCGTTTGTATATGGGATATGGATAAATGTTGCATTGGATAATATAGTTACATTAATGTGTGACATATTTCTTTGTGCAAAAGAACTTGTCATTATTAATATGTTCTGAAAAATATTAAACATTTCTATTCATACAACTAAACTTGACTTGTAGGAATGATCGTATGAAATCGCCTACAAGAGAAGAATGATGATGGTTCAACCATAACACTCAAATAATATTCACTACAAAAAATTACATGAAGAGTAACCTGATATGACCGAGACACAGAGACCTATAGATTCACCTCAAGAGGCGAACAGCCACAAGAGAAGAACAAGTTGGGAATGAGAGATCATCCAAGATGAATAAAAGTATGGTTCTCTAGGAAGGACTTCCAAAGAAAGTAAGAGGCCTCAGACACACTCTAGTTATGTGGCACTCTTGTGTGACATAATTGATGTAGATCCTTACAGTTATGAAGAAACAAGAAAGAACAAAGAATGGAAGAATGACATGATCGAAGAGTACCAGTTGATCATGGAGAATGATGTCTAGGATGCAACTTTGAGACCTGAAGGGAATTTTATCATGTATTCCACGTGGATCTTCAATATCAAGCACATGGCAGAGGAGGCTACCTATCACTCCAGTACAGAATGACTCGATCCAGATAGTACAAGATGCAGAGGGAGGATGGTGGTCCTCTTCAGAGGGAGTGATTACAATAGATCTTAGAGTTCAAGAATCTTGACATGATTCTAAGGATCAGAGGTGTGGAAGAATCCAAAGGATATTTTTCTTAGATAAGGAAATTATGTGGTCGAGATGATGGATTACACAGCTTCAATGAATGCATTGAACTAGACATTTCCACATGATCCTACTTCAGAGATAGTTGATGCCATAGTCTACAGGAAGATGATTGGTTTGTTGATGTACATGACATATGCTTTGCGATGGATACTTGGAGCCAGTACATGGTGGAGTTGGGACGTGTTCACCTAGTTGCGACAAAGCACATGCTAAGGAACCTGGAGGGTACGAATGAGTATGACCTTAGATATGCGAGAGATTATAAGATATGCCTGCAGGATATGTTGACTCTAATTGGGATGGTAGTGCTACAAATAGGAAGAGCACTTCAGGGTGTTAGTTTTCTACTCTAATTCAAATTAATTAAGATATTTATCTAAAAGAATAATAAGCAAAACAAGATACATAAGATAGAGAAGATACACAAGATGCAAAGATTTTCCTTGAGGAAACCATAAAGGAGAAAACCTCACAAACTTCCTCATAATAGTTCTATCATTAAGACAATATCACAAGATGGAAAAACCCAAGAATAAGAAGTCTTCTGCAACGCTCTCTCTCTCTCTCCTCCTTTTCCTCTCTCTCACCTCATGTGAACTTGTGAGTGAGTGGGTGTGCGTAAAAATAGGAATGGAGCTTCCCTATTTATATTCTTCAATTGAGTGACTTACTCAACTAACTAGGTAGTCCAGGTTATCTCTTTGGGTTCTCCCTACCTAGAAATACTCACAAATACATTTTAAAGGGGACTATTTCCCCAACTTACAATGGAGGGTTTACCTCAATGACCATACACAATAATGACATCCTAACTAGTGGGAAACATATCTGATGGGGGAACAACAATATACAATTATAATATACATCAGAATATTTTCCAAAGTTACAATTACCACAACACTCCCTCTTAACTAGGAAGGTATGCTCTCGCCACATTCATCAACACATATGGTCAAGTCATCATCACTTAGTCATCATCATAGCTACTGCCATAGTACTCATATCATCGATCATTGAAAAAGTGACATCTATCGAATCTATCCATCATAAGAAGTTTCTACAGAGCCAACCCTATTTCATGTTGGGTGTATGCCTAATCCTCATCTAGGTCTTCATCATATCCATGAGAAAGTCATCACGTAGGTACAACCCATGACCATCCATTACATTTCCACTGCAATTACCTACATCTCCTATCATCATCTCATCATATCTAGATCATCTCACCATCGCACATGGAGAGAAACCCAAATGCACACCACATGTCCAAAAAACTACCTATGTTATGCCAACATAGGGGCCTGTCAAGACTCATTACATCACAAATACAACATGTATCTACCACTATGCAAGAAACTCCTAGGAGCACACCAAGTGCATTACGTATCTCCACGGTTATTCTATCTTCTACTAGCAGAGGAGCATGCCAGGACTCATTACGTCTCCATGACAACCTGTGTCTACCACTATGCGAGAACCACCTAAGCACACACCAAGTTTCTTCGTGACTAGTGGACCTCTCATCATATCCAACATGAAAACACATTAGGACTGCTTAGGTTCAAGGATAACTTGTGCCTTACGCCTAGACTGATTACATCCAAGAACAACCTCAAGGGCTCATTACTTCCAGGGACAACTTGTGTTCTACGCAAGGACTGATTACATATGAGGATAGCCTTCCAAGCCTCATTCCATACAGGGATAACCTATGTTCTATGCTAGGACTAATTACATCCGAGGATAACCTAAAAATACTCATTACGGCCTCGTACAACCTACATTCTATGGCAGGACTGATTACATCTGAGGAAAACCTATATTTATTTCCATGTGAGATCTCATTCTAGTGCATTTACATCTTCTGATCTCTCGTCTTCTATAGCATGGGAGCATGCCAGGACACATTACATTCCAAGGAATACTTGCGTATCTGACCATGCAAGAACTCATCAGTCCCTCTTTCTAGGGACTTCAATTTGGATCACACCAAGTCTCTCTCTGAAGTACATCGGCTATCTGCTCATCTATTGCCATGTACTAGAGCTTCACTACTCCTCTCTACAACATATCCCGAATATAGTGATACTTGATCTCGATATGCTTTGACTTTTCATGGAACACTGGGTTCTCTAACAACTTCACGCAACTCTTGTTTTTGCAAAAGATACAAGTCACCTCTAACTCGAGATCAAATAAATCAGACAGTAGCTTCCGAAGCCATACTTCCTAACAACTAGTCAAACAAGCTACAACATACTTTGCCTTGAATGTACTCAACGCTATGAAAGAATACTTCTTGCTAAACCAAGAGATCGTACAATATACCAAATTGAAGCAACATCCCGAAGTGCTCTTCCTATCAGTGGTGTTTCCTGCCCAATATGAATCAACATAATCATGTAGGTTAATCTTCTAATTCGCATAATACCTGATCCCATACTCAATTGTACCCTTCAGGTACCTCAATACATGCTATGCAGCAACCAGGTGAACATGTCTTGAATCCGTTAGGAACTGGCTCAGGGTGTTCACAGCAAAGCATATGTCAGGTCTCGTATTCGTCAGTTACATCAATAAACCAGTCATCTAAGGATACATCATGGCATCAACTGTAGCCGAGTAAAAACCCTAGCTACGTGCAAATTCACCTCCCTTCCTTCAAAGGGACAGAAGGGTAGATTCCAAATGGTTATGTTGTCCGCCGATTGCACACCAACAGCAGAAATCTTTCGAAAGCTGTCTCCTCACTTAGGAAAGTGGGAGAGGTGTGACCTTGGGGACAAGCACAGAGCTAGGTACTGTCACCTACTCCTAGCTCCTTCGTTTAGGCTAACTCCTAACGAAGCCAAGGGGGGTAGTCCCTACAAAAGAGTTTCTATGGCTCTTAAGTTGTTAAAGTGTTTTGATTAGTTGCGGATGCGGATGGGTGTTGTTTAGGAGTTATTATGATTTGAAGTGTTTGTTTATTATGAATATGACACTAAATCAAAAGCAATCCACGTTGCTAACAAGAGATTATACAGATAAGCAAAAGATTCCAAACTTTACTTAAGCATTCAGATATAATCAGCAAACATAAACCATAGACAGTTGATCAAGATAGAAGATTACTCAATTATAACGAAGGACTAGTGCCTTATGAAGTCAAATAAATGCGTGAAATAAAGTCTAGGAATTAAGCAAGTGAATATTAGGTTTTGCAAGTGCTCTTGGTAGATTTTAAGAATTTTAAAGAATGCTCTTGATTAGGGTGTCAACGAAGGTTTGTCAAAGCCGGGAGAC
>LPNX010907557.1:0-211642 GCA_001517045.1 Pseudotsuga menziesii
TAAAGCCAATTCTGACCTTGAGTTAATTGGTTTTACTGACAGTGATTGGGTAGGTGATAGCACAGATAGGAAGTCCACTTCAGGTTATGTGTTCATGCTTGCAAAAGGGCCAATCAGCTGGTCAAGCAAGAAACAGAATGCCATTGCACTCTCATCTACAGAAGCTGAATACAGAGGAGTTGTCAATGCAGCAACTCAGTGTTTATGGTTGCAGCGTTTACTTGGAGAGTGTGGTTTTGAACCTGAGTAATCAACTACCATCTACTGTGATAACTAGAGTACCATTCGAATCTGCAAAGATCCAGTTCAGAAGCAGAGAACCAGACACATTGAGATTCACATGCACTACATCAGAGAGCTTGTGCATGATGGCACCATTCACCTACTCTTCTGTTCATCTTCAGAACAAGTAGCTGATATCTTCACCAAAGCATTTTGTGAGAAGACCTTCAGCAATCTCAAATCACTGTTGGGGATTGCTGATCATGCTGTCAAAGCATGAGTGGAGACAAGATTCTACAATTTTGTTTTACAGTCCATGTTTAAGGGAGGATTTTCCCAAGTTGGTTTTGCCTCTTTCCTTGGTTCATATGGACTTGCAGTATGTAAAAGGGTGACTAAGCCTTGTTGCTAGGCCCTACATTTTTTATTTATTACTCATAAATTCAAGCTTAAGGGGGGGTGTTAGAATAATCAAACCCATAGTATTACCCACATAGACATTAATTCATTTATTTTTGTCTTATTTGCCTAGTTCATGAGTCCCACCATGTTCAAGTTGCTAATTGCCTATCCATAGAGGTCAAACTTGCCATATTTGACTCTTGTAGTGCTTGGGAAAGCCTTAGGAATCAAATCTTCTTTATTCCTGGCCTCCTAGGCACCCTTCTGCTTTTTTCTGCTTTGTTGACTGCTTTTTCAGTTTTTAAAGCACATAAGGAAAGCAAGACTAGGTGAGGTGAACCTGTTTTATTCCCCTTTCATCCTCCACTCTTTCCTCCATGCAAAAGCATGTATGAGCTTCCATTTCACCCCTCATTAGCTTTCCCATGCACCCTTTCCAATTCATGAGCCTCATGACAGATTTGGGATCAGCTTTTTACACCTATGGGGGATTTGCCTATTTTGGGTAAGCTTGCTTTATGCTAGATTTGGATGCTTCCTCATGCATTCGATTTCTTCATGCATTCTATTTATTCAGCAGCCTATGATATTACAGGGTTGGCTATTGTACACTGAGTTAATATAATTTTGTGTTACAGCTCCATTTTCAGTCTCCATTGTTGACAATCTTGCATGATCAATTGTAATTTGTTGTGAGTGAAATTAATCTATTGCTGGTCAGAATTTCTACACACTTATTTTAATTCATCTCCATCTAAGTCACAAATTCACCTCACCTATTTCATATATGCATTTATGCACTTTGAGAGCCTTGATTCTGTATTTTGTGTGCAACATCAGCTTATGAACCATTTAGCTCATAACAAAAATGTGTGCATCTCTCACAATTGCCTCCAAAGATATGGTGTTTATTCAGATGAAATATGTTGCCGAAACTATGGTTTCTATGTTATTATTGCAGCGCCTGGTTGAATATTCGGCTATGGGAAATCCAAAGCTCATTCATAGTTTCAATACGTGCATGAAGGGTGGTTTTTCTATTCCGCTTGAAAAGAAGAAGGCTGATTGATAGCCCTAGTATCCCCATCATAACTTCGTTCGGTTCAGTCTTTTTCACTTATAAAAATACATTTATAAAATAAAGGAGATCCAAATAACATCAATTACACTTTAAGATTTTAATTCACATTTATTATTATCCTTGAAAAAATTAAAATATAAATCCTCTGTCTTTTTTTGGAAACAGAATTTCAATTAGGCTCTAAAAAAATTAAAATATAAATCCCCTATCTTCTTCTTGAAACAAAATTTCAATTAGGTAAGAACCCACAGATTTAATAAAATGTTGGTTTACCTATAGTAAGAACCTAGAGAGGCTTCCAACTGTGACTAATGTTGGTTTACCTATAGTTGTTAGGTGAATTTTCCTGTGCATATTTGCATGATATCAAGCCCACTAGGTGGATCTACCCAAGTGAGCAAAACATATTGTCTTTATATGTCCTCCATAATGTTCATGCTCAATTCCTTGTCATTTTTAATCATTATGTATCATTATTATAATAAGAAAATATTATATTTTGTATATGCATTTATGCACTATGACTTGGTTCTGTGTTTAGTGTGCAACATCAGTTTATGAACCATTCATCTCATAAAAAAATGTAAGCATCTCTCACATTGCCTCCAAATTATATGTGCCATCAAAGTCCTACACTTCTATATGCATCTTGTCAGTTATTGGCAACTTAATAAGCACCATTGAATCACGATTCTTTACATTAAATTTATCCTCTACCAAGGTATCCTTCCCTACAACTACATCAAGTTATTCCCCACCATTGGGATCTCTCACCTATTTGTAATAAACATAAGTATTGAAAATGGCTATCATATGTTGCTTCTAGGTACTCAATTGCAACCATGAGACTTCTGCCTAGATTTTAGAATTACATTTGACAAACTAGAAATATTTAAAATAATAACGATAACAATAGCAATCAGATAATTCCTAATAAACTTACCATTTCCCTTAGCATGGTGCCCAATGTGTGTTCGTTGACAAGATCTCAAGTTCAACTCCTATGCACAAGATGTAGCTAGTGATTAGAGGCATGTAGTTAAGAGTCACAATAGACACAGATCGAGGGTGGTACTAAAGCTAAAACCCTTGCAATTATGTCCACAAGCTGCTCTAGTACATGTACACAGATAGAGTAATATAGTGTTATAGATAAACCTAGTCTTTCTCTTATGAACATTAATTTATTCACATAATATTTAATGTTAAACAGATCAATGCTCGGTCAAAATCCATGTAAACCAAAAGGTGCAGGAGGGATGTCCTCCATTTCACAAGCTATCTTGGCTAGCACATCCAGTTTGGAATCCTAATTTTTAAGTTGGGAATGACCATCCATCCTTATTTTGCATTCTGTGGAGGGCAGATAAGTGCAATTCTGATACACTCAAAGCATTATAACTTACACATGGATTAATTGAAAGCTGTTAGTAGATTATTGGGCACTGATAATAGACCCTCGGTAGCCCACGCCAAGAAGAAATCAGCATTTAAGGGCAGTTTAAATGCTGTATAAATGAAATTGAAAAGAGTTGAAGGTAGGTATTGATTGGATGCATTTATGAAGGTGTGTAAATGTAGGCTTCTAGTGGCATTGGGGTGGTTACCACTTCCACATGGAAAATTCAACCAAGAGATAACCAATTACCATATGTAATTTTCTTAACTCTGAAATATTACATTGTAGAGATCAGTCTACCGTTTTCATTAGAATGATAATTAATTGATTCAAATGTTCAAATCTTGGAATATATCTGACACGTTACCATAGAAACAATCAACATACCTTGGGAGATAGAACGTTAGATTTAAGGGTATGAACTTAAATTAGTAAGAAAGATATCTCAGTTATCAAGTGTGAAGAGTAGAAACAGAAGATACTCAACCCTAAATGTAGTTAAACACCCTCAAAAGACCTCAGCATACTTAACACCAATGCTGACCTATCATTTGGGGCTTAACACAACCACATCTCAGTTTGAGGAGAGCTGAAAACAAGTCATGGTCAGAGAGGTAAGGTACATTCACAACCCACTTAGGATGTTTCTTACACAGTCACTAGGATACAGAGTCACAACCCACTAGGTTGGGTGTTGCATAATCACAATCCACTAGGTTTACCAATGTCAAGATAATAGACAAGAACAACCCAGCCTAGTTAGGAATAGTTAACCATAATCAACGTCCCAGTTAGAAGTAATATTATTACATTCACAACTTTCCTACAAGAAATTCAACATACTCACGCCCTGCTAGAATACTATTATAGTCATGGCGTGCTATGAGAGGGATATTACAGTCACAACCTGTTGGGAGAGGACTTATTTTAGTCATGACCTATCCACAGGGTTTCCAACAAAGTCATGGCCATCCCTAGAGGGATCCAAAACAATCATGGTATGCTAAGAAGGGCCAATACTGTCACATCCAGCTCACAATGGCTTCAAATTAGTCACGACCAGCCAGGGGGAAACACTACTACATTTCGATCCAAAATCCGACGGCGCATGGATTTCTCTTTTTAAACTTACCAAAAATCACAAGGATACATTTTTTTTTTGTTAATGTGGCCACAAGCGTCACTTAAGCGACGGATATTCTCATAAGCGTCGCTTAAGCAACGACTCCTTTTTAGGATTTAAAAAAAAAATACTATGTTTAAGGTTTTTCCAATTTTTATAATGTTTTGCATAAAAGTACAGGAATTTAATAAAGAGAATTGATTAGGAAAAAAATCCAAGGGAACCCAATTCTACATGACTACCTAGTTAAAATGATGAACTACTCAACCACAGGGTTGAGGCATATTGAATTTGATTTGTCTAACATTGACTAGGCCTTATATTCATTTTCTGCGCATGTGCTATGAGTCATGTTCTTGTTTTGTATACTGATATTTCCACAACTAGGAATTCTCTGCTACCTTAAGAAAAGCATAAAACCGAAGAATTATTACTATTGTTATGCATTTGTGAGTGAAACTATAGTTCGTAAGTAAACATATTCAAGGTAAACAACTGAAGTGCCACTCCCATCGGAGCTTGGAATTTAGAATATACACATTTCTAGACACAAGGTAATGCATATTGCGCTAAGGATTGTTTTTATCTCTTCCTCTACAAGTGGACATTTTATGTATAATCATGTGTTGAACCTAGATAAAAATTATCATAAGTTCATTACAGGGTTAAGCGAATACTTTAATCAAGAGAGACTAGTGATATTTGTTTGATACAAGCTATGTTGATATCGTGATGCCCTTTTGAAACTTATGTTTTTAATACTCCTTATACTCCAAGTGGAATTTATTATAGATATTGTAAAATGGATAATGGGTTGAATGAATTGTTGGATCGGATCGCCCGCTTGAACAGGTTAGTCCCAGTGAAAGTATCATTCTCAGGAAGTAGTAGTGCGAGGGATGGATGCTTACCAGCCTAGGGTCGTCTCTCTCATGCTAGTCAACTAGTTTCAGTTTCATTTAGGTAGGTCAGGCTGTTCTAGTTTTAGGTGTACCAATGAGGGTCAACAAGACAAGCCAAGACCCGTACGCCAGGTTATTGTCTCAGATTCATTCTGCAAAAAACCCCAGCGGGGGGTGGAAAGCGCCTTTGATACATGAAATATGTGTGACAACAATGATGCTGCTTGTTGAGGGGCGATTTGAAATGCAACTGAGGGTTTGGAGACCTGGAGTTCTTGTCGAGTTGGGTGAGGGGTTTTCTTGGTACTGAAGATGGATTTATGTGGCAATGACATCTCCATTGTCGTACTCTCCGGGCATTAAACTCACCAAGGTCCAGTATCCTCAATCTGCCTATAATCTTCTTGCTTTTCCTAATGATATTTTTTCATTTTTTTTTCAATCTGCCAATGTTTTGGGATCGTTTTCAATTGAATCATAATCATACTCGTAATGAGGTAGATAACGTTGCCGGTTTTTTAATAGATTATTGTGGGTATCCTCTGCATTGGCCAGGTTTTGATGGTTTGATTGAATATTGAAGACTGCAGTTGTGAATCAAACTATGTGGTTAAGTATTTATTGTTGAGATATTAGGATTTCTGACTGAGCAGAAAAGATTGCAAAGAGGTTTTATTGTACAAGTGTTGAATTGGGGTTTTCTAGAATTGGGGTTTGATTCTTTTTTTTTTTCTCCCTCGATTCGTTTAGAAGATAGACCACATACCAGCAAACATTTTTGCGCAGTGCAAAATGGGTTGCACAAAAAGAGACAAATCTATAAGAAATAATAGAAGGATTCGTTCAATTCCTCCTGCTATGCCTGTTAAAATTGAAGAGAACCTATGCAATGATAGAAGAAATGATGTAGTTTTAGAACCTACTTCTGTTGCTTCTAAACCTATAAGATTTTGCTAGAGGGTGGTGGTGGGTTTGCTGGAGAAAAACCAAAATAAAGGGAGAAGGATTCCGAGGAACAACCTGAAGAGGTGGATTGGGGTTATTGCACAGAAGATCAATTAGAGGACCTTTTATTAAAGAATCTCGAGTATGTATTGTTGTGGCATAGGTAAATCCTTTATAGACTTTGGTGTTTCCTTTTTTCTCAACATATCTTATTTCTAGAGTTCCATCTTCAGAGGACATCGATATTTTTCCAAGAAAAGTCCATTCTTTAATGAGAAATCTTTGTTCGATTGGCCCATCGATCTTCTCTCCTTTGGATTTTTCCTCCTGCTACTTGATTTTCTGTTCCCTTTTATTCTTCAAAGTTGTTGCAGGAAAAAATCACTTCGATACTATCTTTCTTTGCTATTTAAGGATTTTAGAAGCCAATTGCTACTGACATCTAGCAGTGGATGCTCAAGCAAGTTACATGCAGATAGGGAAGTTCTTCACTGCACAAATGACAGTCATTGTCATGGATGCAAAGGATTTGGTCAAATCACAACGCTCTCAAGCTGCCAGTTGGCGTGGATGCAAAGGATTTGGTCAAATCATAACTAGTGATTGCATGCATTGATGGTAAAGAATATGTAACATTATATTTTCGTTCTGATTGAGAAAAATATCTACCCTTACTTTTCAAGTAATTGACATTCCATCAACAGATATATCATATTTGCAAGGCACAACTCACGACCCTGAACATGTATTATATGTAATGTAGAGTCCTTACACTACCATTTTGAAGTAGCTTTCTTACTTCTGCCTTTTAACCTATGTTGCATTGAGTTTGTAGGATGGGGTGGTGTGGGGATGAAGGGATGGGAACATAGATTTGGCCCCCATTTCATTGTAAATCGTTAGATCTCCATTCATAAGGGTGCTGAAGCTTTCAATAACAGGAAGAAAAACCATTTTCTGCATTCTCAAATGCATCTTCAATGCCATATCTACCTTTCCTACTTTGCAAATTCCACCAATGATAGCATTGTATGTAGAAGCATTAGGTGCAACACCTTTCACCTCCATTCTGTCATACAAATTCATGACAAAATCTGCATCTTCCATGCATAAACAATCAGTCAGCATATTGCAAGTTCTGACATTAGAAGCCAATTCTTTTACATAGGTGCTGTTTAGAATCTCATTAAACTCCTCCTTTCTGCAATTTTTTAAGAGTACTCTGATAAGTGACATGTAAATGCTAATACTTGGGAGCATGCATTTCCTTTCTATTTCATTGTAGAGTTTCATACCAGTATCAAATTTCCATTGATTGCAAAGTTTGTCAATGACAGTGTTATAGAGAGGGTCGTCTGGCACAATTCCACAACCTATCATGTTATCAAGAAGTTCAGAGGCCTCTTGTATATTTCCTGCCTCAGAATGTGCCTTAATCAAAGCCTTGTAGGTAATCACATCTGGAATTAAAGGCTTTTTGGCTAATATAGAGAAAATTTGAGGCTACCCCGTTTAGATTGCTTTGCTTAAAGTGAGATGAATTGGGTGACTGAATGCTAATATACAAGAAAAATGCAATTGATGTTGATTCTCTGCCGTATTTCCATTAACCATGGCACCTTTAATAGTTACCCACTAGAAGATGAGTAACATTCCTTCCTTAGAAGTTAGGACTGACTAGACATGATCTAAAAGCTATAAGTTCTTTTATTTTATTGCTGATAGTGAAAATGCCAAATATTTATCAACTCGTGACAATGCACTTAGTGGTGGTTTTCGTTTATATTATCATTAAATTATCAAACTACATCATTCTGACATTATGGCATATGCTGAAAATATGACTTTAAAGAAAATAAATTTTACAAGGGATTCCAATTTCGAGCATAGCTTGAATAGAGTAAAATCAGTTATAGCTTCCTTAACCTGTTCCAAACATGTATTTCTTGTAAAAGTAAAACTGTATTGCAGTATACGATTTTTTTTCCTGTTTTGGGTCAATGAATGAAGGAAAGAATGGGAATAACATGCTTGTATTATTTCTCATTTATTTTTATTTTGTATATTTTGAAAATTATATCTGGATTCTTATGAATTCTTTGATCTTGTGTGTTACAATCAGGTGAACACTCCTAGACGAAGGTGAGATGTGTCACCATTTGTGTCTGATAATCTGGCTTTAGTAATTCATGTTTTCAAACCACATCTTATTGCCATTGAAAATAAATTTGTATTTTATGAAGGACATAAAGGATGCTTTGAGAATGAGCATACTCTGCTTTGTTGAAATCACAATTCTGCAATTATAAAATGTAATTTTATTGCTGGACTCACTGCAGATATTCACGGTCTCCTTCCCCTAGACGCAGATATGTGCGATCTCGCTCTTATTCTAAGTCTGCATCTCCGTCTTGATCCCCGTCTTGGTCTCATAGTCCTGTGAGGAGGTAAGTGAGATGTCTTATGTGATATATAAATATTGCTTGTTGCTTTATTACAATATTTCTTTCTTATTTTTTATTCTTGCCTTTAAAGCTTTGGTCACATATATTTGTAATTTATGATGTGGGACCATATGCACATCCAACCTAAGGTGATGGACTTTTAGAATTTCATCCCCACGATGTAACAGATCTCTTGGCAAGTATAGCCTAATAGGAATTTTTCATAGAACATAACAGGAATTTTCAGAGTAAATGGAGAGGTACCAAGTAACTGACTGAGACAACTATTTCCTCCTACCGCAGGCAATCTGCTGTATATGCCACCCCCTAGCCAGGCTATGATACCACCAGGGCAAAGAATGTTGCAGACAACCCAAGTCTGTTGCAACTCTTTTTACTCAGATCTGGTTTAGTATTCCCTCAAAAGTCCATCGCTTCAGTGCTTTTCAGTGTTTGCATAGATAGGTACAGATAGCTGTTCATTAATTTCCAACAGAGTTTTTCTTGGTTTTGGATGATTGTGAAACTCATAAATAGCATGACACAATTCTACCATACCATGAAGCCACATAAGAAGTAGTTCAATAATTTTAGAGCCACATCTAAGATGGTCATCGAGATTTATAATCCTACACCCTAAAGAATGGTATATTACACTCTGCTGACTTAGGAAAGTACGAGATTATTATGGAAAACTTGTGCCAGATCAACAACTATAATTTACAGCTTTAAACTTCCTATGTACTAGTTATAGCTACATTATTGGTTAGCAATGTAATTAGTACTCGGGATTATTCTTTGGTAAGGGGAATACTCTTCAATACTCCGTCGGTTATCCGAGCAGGCGAGATGCTTTACCTGTAAGTCTCCTCAGCCACTTCACTGATTTCTCTGCCTCTGACTCTTTTCTGGAAAAGAAAAATGAGTTGAGATTTTGAAAATCAATCTAGAACAAATTGGTAGTGATGTCAAGATTTTGAAAGTCAATATGAAACCATTGCTAGGGCATAGAATAGACATCCAGGGTGGAAGGTACCCTGGAAAGGAACAGAGATGATAAAAGCTGACATTGCACACCCATGTAGACAACAAAGTTGCAGCACGGGGGTGCTATAAATTGTAATGAAGCATGAGATAAAGATGTGAGAGATGTATGCTGCGACATTTTAAACAAAGTTTCCACCATTGTCTTTATGAATATGCACAAGCCCTATTTTTGTACAACTGTTACTGTTAAAAATTGATCAATTGATGTTAGATTGACTCTAGCTTGTTATGGATATATTCAGTATGATAATTACTTGGTCTCTTAGGTTTGCTGCAGGTTACATTATTATGCAAGTGGTAAAATGTGAATATTTAAATTTATTACCTACCTTGGAACAAATGAATGATCCAAAACCACCCATTTTCTGGCCAAGTATCAGGTAGAAAATTCAGTAGAAATTTGGATACCCGGCATAGTTCCCATAGGTTAGTGTTCCAAGGGCATAGTTCCTTCATACCCCTAGGGGCTTTGACTCTTGAGAGTCTTTGTAGCAGCCCAGAACCTTGAAAAATCTTGAAACGTCCTGGAATTATACCCTTCGTATTTTTTTCTTTGTTAAATTCTGGTGACAATGATATTTTCTGGGCCGTTTTGTATAACCTATATAATAAACCATATGAGATGACAAGAAGCTATGGCTGAGATATCTGTATGCTCACTGACAAATTCCTCCAAAGGTTATGTATAAGGCTCAGTTCCAAAACAGGGAAGAAAGCAATAAAACCACTCTGGAACCACTGCTAGCCTATTTGCTAGACAAGGTGAGAGCAATAACTTCTCAAGATCTTAGAAGAAAAGAACTACTGTAGCAGTTAGATGAGAAGCCTTGCTAGTGCCAACAAGTATAAGACCTCTTGCGAGTCTAATTTCTTGCTAGAATTAACACGATCTAGGATGTGCCATGGAATGGCTTCTCAGCCATCACTGCTATCCCCTTACAGGAGCAGAAATTTTGAGCAATAACATCTCAAGACCTTAAAAGAAAAGAACTACTAACTGCAGTAGTTAGCTAGGCAGCCTTGTTAGCATGAACTAGTACAAGACCTCTTGTAAGCCTACTCCTTGAAGCAAGGTAGTAATCCTTGCTAGAACTAACAAGATCAAGGACATTCCATTAAACTACTTTGCAGTCATCATCTGCCTCAATTCATCATTGCTATCCCCTTAGAGGAGCAGGAATTTTGGTTTTATACTCTGGGATCTCTCTCCATGGTTCTCTTTCACAGTCGAGATCCGAATGTTTGAGTCTGGCATGGAAATTCATCCTCAAGTAGCAAGTTCTCCCTCATCACCCTTCAGCTAGCATGATATCTTTGTGAGAATAAGCTTTTCCAAAAAGAGGTTGAAGAGAATCTAAGCAATAACCAAAGAACCCCATAGTTTCAAGAGGATGTACACATAGTAGGAGTGTTGATAGGTTTTTAAGAGCATGAGAGTGAAGTGTCTAATATATTCCTCCAGTGTTGAGGCATTGGTTTCTCTTTCTACTTTCTGCAACTCAAAAGGATAAGAAGTTCAGTGGGAGCCACTTGTCATATCATAGCTCTTCCACCAGCTTACTCCTAAGGCAACCATATTCCATATTTTTTTATTTTAGTTTACCTTTGTTTTAGTTTTAGATTATGTAATGGTTACATCATCCGTGTACTTCCATATTTTAGACCCAATCAACATTCTGAAGGAACAATGTTCCTGGGTGAGCTAACCAGTGGGGCCTTTGTCTTGAACTCCTACTTGGTAATTTTTTACATGCTCAAATAACTAGTATGCACAATAATTACAACATAAGGTACCTTTTATAAATTTCAAAATACATGTGCACCTAAACACCATGCTTACACTAAGATCCGTGTACTACAAGGGCACTGCAAAATGGGGCCCTACTCGATTGTTTATGGATATTATTGGGCTGAAATTTATTGCTAGTTGTTAATATCTTAATATTCGTGAAGTCTGGGCTGATGTGTTTGTATTGTGAGTGGTGGCCAAGTAAAAAGGATCATTTGTTGACCTATCCTTGAAATATAGTTCTTGTAATGTGCAAGAACTAGAAGTCTGTTACACTGTTAGACTAATGATTATTATGGTGTCTAGTAGACATGCCTGGTGTATAGTTATTAGTAACCCAACCAATAGTAGACAGATCAAATCATAGAGGTTATTTCTTAGGCTATTATATAGTCTGAGAAGTCCACCAGCATTATACTGTACCAGGTTGTTTTGTTTTTTCATCACTGTTTTAAAGTTTCCTCTTGGTGAAACGTTCAAGTCAGATTGTTCTAGCAGTGTTTATTTTCCCTATTTTATGTTTGTGAATTTTTGCAACTTGATCCCTTAAGAGATAAAGATCATATTGTGCAATTAATGGATGATGAGAACATTTAAATATTGGCTGTGGTGTGTAACAGGTTCCCTTGTATGTTGCTACCAAAATGGTTCCCTTGTATGTTGCTACCTTAGAACAAATGAATGATCAGGTTCTTCTTTAAGTTAAGTTTTAACTTCTATTTTGGCTGTAGATAGTCACGGGATATGATTGTCAAATCTTTTGCATAAATATGATACACAATTTTTGTTTTCATTAGTATGGTCATATTGATCAGGTGATCTTTCTTTGCATTGTAGTAAGTCTAAGATGCTTGATTTGCACATTTAACTTTGGCTTTCTGTATGTGAGGCCACACATTGTTAAGAACTGCTACAAATCTTTCCCTGTGTCTCTATTGCATCTAAAGTGAACTCTCTCTCGTACACCCAGGCAGCCCTTGACAATGTTCTTCCCTTTGGAAAAGGGAACCAATTCCCATGTATAGGTTCTCATTAGGAAGTTGTTCCCCTTCATCATGGCTCATCCCCATTACCACTTACCACAAACATCCCCATATGTCACAAGATCAGGTGTTTATGCTTCTTGAGTTGGAAGGGCCATGTTTGCCTATCCTTAGCAAGAGGACTCTTTTTTTGTTGCTAGTCACATCTCGTAGTAATGACCTAGGGTAATAAAAGCAAAAAAGTAATAAAAAGAAAAGAATTCGAAGGGCAAAACAGAGCAGTTCTGGAATAGAGAGCATGCTTTGATAACAGAGTTTTTGAGCCATGAAATATATAGCCATGGGAAGCTATAAAATAATGGAGAATAATAAGAGTACTGTTGTGAAACAGTAGAGGCCAGATTGAATAGGAAGACAACCTGAATTTATTGCCTGGTAGAAATAAAGCTGGTCATTAAATTCTCCAATAACCTAGTGAAACCTTTTTAGAGTCAAAATCTGCTCATAGACAGCAGATTCACTTTTATGTGCACACACTGAAGAGCACTAAGGGAAAGAAGAGGACCTCTAAGAAACTCTTGAGTAGGGAAGGAAGCAAAGCTCCCTTGTGTTTTGTGGGGTAGGCATTGTGAGTGCCACTACTGGTCTGATAATAAGATTGGAAAATACTCATCAACAGTAAGTGTCTTGGTGTACCTTTTTTTATTTTTATGGAAATTGTTAGCCTTAATTAAGAGTTTTAACACTTGTATTATTTGAATTCAATATTCTTTTTTTCCAGTGTAATTCTGTAGTGCTGATAAATGCTTCCATTGTAATCTATTGCAAGAATGAACGAAGATAAAGAAATCTGGCATAAATTTCTTGAGAAGCCACTTAGCTTATAAAGATTGGTTTCTTAAATGACAGTATTGGTAGATAATAAGGAATATATCCCCTTCATATTACATATATTATTACCACAGCGTTTTACATACTATAAGGTTCTTTTTCTGCCATGGAAGAATAGAATAGACCTTATTTAAATTAAATGTTTGTTTCAGTAGTAATCAATAAGGATGTTATTCCCTGATAAAAGACTTGCTGTAATGTGATAGTTTTCATAAAGGTTATAATATAGTGTCAATACGCTAAAAGACAATATTGATAGATAATAAGGAAGATATCCCTTGCATATTACATAATCCCCCGCATATTACATATATTATTACCACAGCGTTTTACATACTATAAGGTTCTTTTTCTGCCATGGAAGAATAGAATAGACCTTATTTAAAGTAAATGTTGTTTTCAGTAGTAATCAATAAGGATGTTATTCCCTGATAAAAGACTTACTGTAATGTGATAGTTTTCATAAAGGTTATATTATAGTGTCAATATGCTAAGGTGTAATCATATAATATTAGCAACCTACAGAGGGAACATGAACATACTTTATTCTACACATGATACTGTTTCAGGGATTATTTAAAAAAAAAAAAAATACAAAACCGTCGCTTAAGCGACGCCTGTAGGTGTCTCTTAACCGATGCTTAATGGCTATCCCCGTCGCTTAACCAATGGGTTTTTATGTCTCTTCACTGACACTTATTGGTTATCTCCGTCGATTAACCAACGGTTTCCCATGTCGCTTCATCGACGCTTAGTCGTTATCTCCGTCGCTTAACCGACGGTTCTCCATGTTGCTTAACCGACGCCTTACATTTAACAGACGGTAACTGAGGTGTCGCTTAACCGATGGATTAAACAACTGTCAGATAACAGACGCAAGCTTTCCGACGCTTAAAAAAAATCATAGTGTCGTACATGCGACAGGGAAGTGTCGAAAATGCGACAATACGGCCGTCGGATTTTTGGTCGAAATGTAGTAGTGACACTACACAGTTCACAGGTTAGCTAATTGAGGTCATGGCTCAGCAAGAGGGACACTACACTGTTCACAATTTAGCTGATTCAAATCATGGCTCAGCAAGAGGGACACTAATAGTCCATAGGTTAACTACAAGAAGTCACGACCCAGTACAGTCCACAGTTTAGTAGAGAAGGAAACAACCCTTAAACTTGTATTTGATAATTGAGAGAAGAAGCAACAAAACCCTAGCAACATATTCCTTGACCCCAAACATGAAGATCAGACTTGAGGTTTAGCTTCTTGGATAATGTACAAAGAAGGATAAGTATTGATTTTATAACTTGAAAAAATATTTAGAAAGGTCCTTCTTTGTAGTGCTCCGCCTAATCGGTAGAGCACTCGGTCCATTTCTCTGTAATGTTCTCTATCAAGACATTTTAAATCATATTACAGGTTTATATCTATGTCTGTACTATTAGTTTTATAAACATATGAATGTACAATCATGAACTGTAAACATATTAACGTAGAAATAGGAGCTGTACAAGTTTGATAAACTTCATGATTTTTTTTGTAAATTAGACAATAACACCATGCAGAAATTTAATATCTAATTATCTGGAATTGAAATACCTAGGACCAGCGGTCGTAGTAGATCCAAGAGTTTGTTGTAGACATTGTAGGCTCCTTCCTCTTCGAGATTTCCATCCAACCATCCAATCCTTGATTAACAAAATGATGTGCCACCCTGCCAACCAGCTCTCATCATGTGTTGGCCCTAGGAAACCCATGGGTTTCCTAGCCCCCGAGCCCATAGACCAATAATATCGAGAGCATCTTCCTTTCTGTTCTTTATCTTGTCCGTCATTTACAGATATTCTCTCCTTGAGTTATCCACCTCCTCAAGTTTATCCTCTGTCATTTTTCCACATATCAGAGTCTAATTTCCCAAAAAAAAATCCTCCTTCTCCACCGCCTTTTCCCCAAAACACTTCCTTCCTCTCTCCTCCGTTATTGATGCTAGTCCCCTCTTATAATCATGAATATTCATTTATTTATTCAATTGTCCTTATTTTGTGTATCCCAATAATTAGGGTTATTTAATTTGAATTAAATAAGTTGGTTGTCAAGCATTTATTAATTCTTGAAATGTTCACCATTGGTCCCTCACGGGATGGCAGTTAAATAGCTATTCCTACTCAAATTAATTATGTGGAATAAAATAATAATTTAGTACTTATCTTGTGTACAGGTGAGTATCAGAATCCAATGTTTGTAATCATATTTAATAAGTAGTATTATAAAATCAATCATGTCATATCTTGATGATCATATTTCATAGTTCAATATACATGTTTAACCTACATGGAATGATTTGCTCTATTTAATTAATTTTTATTCTAGTTATTTCCTCTTGGATTTAATTGAACAATTGACTACGTTTAGCACAAGAGCGTAATAATAACAATAATAATAATATTAATTGTTTAATTAAATAATTGACTATGGTTAATGCAAGATCTTAATAATAGTCATCATAATAATAATAGAAATAATTATCTAATTAAACTATCGGTTATGTTTACCACAAGAGGCACTATAATAATAAGAAGAAGAATAATAATAATGATAATAATAATACCATTAATAATAATTATAATTAAAGACATTTTATAGTTTGTTTGTTTTTAATGACAAGTATCATAGTCATGAGCAGGTTATCTCTACATTCATAATCAAAACACCCTTAGGGGTTTAAACAACCCTAAAAATATTGTTAATATAAATGAACAATGTTTAAGTCTATGCATGAGAACTTTCTGAGGATTATTTTAATTTACGACACTTGATCACTTACGTATTACGGTGTTCACTTATCATTAATGAATATGTTAACTTAACATTCATTTATTTCATTAACATATTTACCTATGAAAACCTATACCATTAGTAATCGTGTTAAGTATTGGTATGCCGATATTGGTATACGTGTGAAAAGTGTGCATGCATGGCTAGTGCATGCACCGATCATACACATACTATAAGAACACATCATATATCCTATGTATAATAATAATAACAAAATAATAATGATTCACATAGATAGGACATTGATGGATACAAGACATAACAATAGCAATTACCTACTCTGATTAACATACAACATGTAATCTTTTCAACATCATTAATCATTAATTATTAATTAATTAAGTTATAACATCATTATATTTTCAGGTTCATTACTTAATCAATTATTTTCAAGGAAGAGACACCTACTACTACTAATCTTGGTGTCGTAAATCCCCCCTTGACCCAACACAGTACTAGCTATAACATCCTCCCATCCTAACCTACATCCACACCCTCCCTATCCTTCCTCTGCTAGTATAGAAGTGGATGTCGGCTTCACCGACCTGACCACATAAGAACCTGAGAGCAATAGCGTCTACTGAACAGCGGACCTAGCCTCTCCTAGCAGGAATCCGAACATCGTCATCACAACAACATGGGGAGCGTGTCTCAGCACGGCCCTCCCACGACCTCGGGTATTATAAAAACATAGGGTGGAACACATCCATCCCTCTCAACATCCTGGGTCTATATACCCTATCAAAACATACTTTGCTTCTATTGAGATTATTGGTCTGTGTCATCGTATCATCAATTTTGGTAATCAAGTCTCTTCTGCAGAAATATGTACTATACCACACTTCATTAAAAGTGTCCATTTATTACATAGCCCGTGTGTCCTACAGATTAGTACTTTGAAAACATACATTCATAATAATATCTCCATTCAATCATCCATTGGTGCATATTATCAACAACATTTCCTTTCATTTTATAACTCATTAAATTGATCACATCATGGGTCGATATCCATGTACCACATCATATATATATTACATTTATCAATGATGACAATTAAACATACAGTGTCTTTATGAACAAAGGAATATCATGATAACTATAACATAGTGACCTCATAAACATAATCATGACATCACAATCAATGTATCAATAGTAACATCTTAGACATAGTAGCAACATCTATCATAAATATGGTTTACTCAGTCAAACCAGGTCCAACATTTACTAAGAAAATAAAATGCAACATGTTGATATGTCTAGTGAGATATGGGGCACTACATTCTTCAACCCTATATTTTAGGGTGGTTACAAATAAAACATAAAATATAAAATTAGGTTGACATAAAGTAAAAAGATAAAGGACCAGAAATTCAGCTCACCTATTTCATATATGCATTTATGCACTTTGAGTGCCTTGATTCTATTTTTTGTGTGCAACATCAGCTTATGAACCATTAAGCTCATAACAAAAATGTGTGCATCTCTCACAATTGCCTCCAAAGATATGGCATTTATTCGGATGAAATATGTTGCAGCAACTGTGGTTTCTATGTTCAGATTGCAGCAGCTGGCTGAATATTCAGCTATGGGAAATCCAAAGCTCATTCATAGCTTGACTACGCGCATGAAGGGTGGTTTTTCCATTCTTCTTGAAAAGAAGAAGGTCGATTGATAGCCCTAGTATCCCCATCATAACATCATTTGGTTCAGTCTTTTTCACTTATAAAAATACATTTATAAAGTAAAGGAGATCCAAATACCATCAATTATATTTTAATCTTTTAACTCACATTTATTATTATCCTTGAAAAAATGAAAACATAAATCCTCTGTCTTTTTCTGGAAACAGAATTTCAATTAGGTTCTGAAAAAATTAAAATATAAATCCCCTATCTTCTTCTTGAATCAAAATTTCAATTTGGTAAGAACCCACATATTTAATAAAATGTTGGTTTATCTATAGTAAGAACCCATAGAGGCTTCCAACTGTGACTAATGTTGGTTTACCTATAGTTGTTAGGTGAATTTTCCTGTGCATATTTGCGTGATATCAAGACCACTAGGTGGATCTACCCAAGTGAGCAAAACCTATTGTCTTTATATGTCCTCCATAATGTTCATGCTCAATTCCTTGTCATTTTTAATCATCATGTATCATTATTACAATAAGAAAATATTATATTTTGTATATGCATTTATGCACTTTGAGTGCCTTGGTTCTGTGTTTTGTGTGCAACATCAGTTTATGAACCATTCACCTCATAAAAAAATGTATGCATCTCTCACAATTGCAACCCGCGTACATACGCGACTTTTCCTACAACATATCGCGTACTGTACGCGAGTATTGTCATTGCAACCCATGTACATATATGTACGCGGTTTTCCCTTATAGAAAATCACATGTCATACATGTGTTTCCAGTATCAATACTCGCGTACGCCTTCTTTTGATATTAAAAATAATAAATCGTGATTAGTGGAGATGTGTTAAGCCCTAATCAATAACTATCTTAACTATCTCAACCTCCTCAACCTTCGAAACTACTCTATTTCACTAAGTATAAATAGAGGCCATGGGGACGGAATTAATCAATCATACTTGGAGAGCAAAGTTATGCTGGTCGTATCTATTCAAAAGTCTTTGGAGCAGTAGAACTCAGAATCCTTTGGTTGCAGAGGAGTCCTTGTTTCAGGCGTTGGGTTGTAACCTTAACTCATTCACTATTGTTAATAAAGAGAATCCTTATTGCAAATGTGTGTTGAATATATTTCATGTATCATGGTTTGATGAATATTTATGATTAAGAACTCTATATATTGTTTATCTAACTTGTCATATATACATATATAAGTTTGTATTTGGAGGATTTTCTCTTTGTAGGTGAAGGAGAAACATCCCTGAAAGCTTTGGAGGAGAAGCAGAGTGAGAGAAGACAAAGCTTGGATCAATCGTCGTGAATCGAGTGAGTCCATCCTATCTTCCTATTTCCTTTTTGTACTTTAAAGCTGATTGTCTACAAGTTTTAACAGTACGTTGGTAACCCCAGACCTTTCGTTATAAGGTGTTTATTCCTGAACAACAGATGGACATGTCACGGGATTTAAAACATATGATTACCATAATTTTATGAAGGTATTTGAATCAATTAATTATTATTGTTATCACTTACTTACTTTTTTTATAATTATGATAAATCGATATTAATGAACTCTGGTAAATGCGTTTGATAGCATATCATGCCATTGGCAATTAGAAGGGATTCATGTCTTACAGCTGACTTAAGGAATGCCATAAGTCGATTGTCAGCGTTTTTAAGTTACATTGTGGGTTGATATTTACAAGGTTTATGGTATGAAATGTTACTATGTATGATGTAATGATATATTATATTTCAGTTTAAATGTCATAAATGTTCATACTAATTTTGTGTCATTTATTAGGCGGTTGACCTCTAAAGAAATCCATGTGTGTGAAGTGCCAAAATGGAAGAAGGAAATTGTTGAAATTGTGTGTGTATATGAGAAGGAGTTCCCTAAAAGTTTCATGGACCTACAAGTACATTTACTTATTCACCTAGTCGATGACATTGAAATAGAAGGCGTCGTTTCAACGAGGTGGATGTTTTTCTTTGAGAGGTACATGAAAACCTTAAAAAGATATGTCCAACAAAAGGCACATCTAGAGGGTTGCATGGCTGAAGGTTATGTATTGAATGAAGCATTTTTCTTCCTATGTGAATTCCTTGGTAAAGAGTTTGTAGAAGGTCCACAATTTTGGGATGAGGAGCATGCATCAGATATTATAGATGGAGAAAAACCTCAAAGTAATGGTGTTCAACAAGAAATTGGTAAGTAGAATCATCATTATTGTGATTATGTTTAGAATCATTTACTATATAGTTTTGTGTTTATCAAAATAAAATAATAACATTTACATTTTGAATTATACGTGTTGATTTTTAATAGGTGTCGATGAAAGTGCCATGCTTGACAAGTTCATTCTATACCAGATAGAATTCATGAATAAATGGATTGATTTGTACGATATAAAAAGGGAAAAAGTGTTAGAAGCAAGGAGACAATTTAAGAGGTTGAACCAAAGGAATATCCCACTTCCCACAGATATTTTTGGTGAATGGGGAAAAGATTGCACTCTACAATGGATTACTAAACAAATTCAAAACCAAATGGATGAGGAAGGTATAGATGCAAACATAAAAAAAGATGAGATCAACATTTCTAGAGGATGTGAACGAAAGGTAAATCGTGAAATTCTTCAAAAATGTTGCTTGAAATTCTTAAAAAATGTTGCCTGAATATATTAATCAAACTATTAAGTATTTAATTATGAATAATTGTATTTATTTGCACTAAAAAAAATGGCCTTTCACAGGTGAGAAAGTATCCCGCAATGTGGGCATATGGTCGTCATTATCTTGTAGAAAGAGTAGATGTAAACAGATGAACATTTGATTGTGGGGTTATGGTTGATTTCAAGCAATCAAGTCGAGCCATCTCTCACATTGATTCTGTGTTTTGTGTGCAACATCAATTTATGAACCATTCATCTCATAAAAAATGTAGGCATCTCTCACATTGCCTCCAAATTATATGTACCATCAAAGTCCTACTCTTCTATATGCATCTTGTCAGTTATTGGCAACTTAATAAGCACCATTGATTCACGATTATTTGCATCAAATTTATCCTCTACCAAGGTATCCTTCCCTACAAAAACATCAAGTTATTCCCCACCATTGGGATCTCTCACCTATTTGTAATAAACATATGTATTGAAGATGGCTATCATATGTTGCTTCTAGGTACTCAATTGCGACCATCAGACTTCTGCCTAGATTTGAGAATTACATTTGAAAAACTAGAAATATTTAAAATAATAACCATAACAATAGGAATCAAATAAGTCCTCAGAAATTTACCATTTCCCTTAGCATCGTTCCCAATGTGTGTTCATTGACAAGATCTCAAGGTCAAATCCTATGCACAAGATGTAGCTAGTGATTAGAGGCATGTAGTTAAGAGTCATGATAGACACAGGTATAGGGTGGTACTAAAGCTAAAACCCTTGCAATTATGTCCATAAGCCACTCTGGTCGATAATTCTAGTACATGTACACAAAAAGAATAATATAGTGTTATAGATAAACCTAGTCTTTCTCTTATGAGCATTAATTTATTCATATAATATTTAATGTTAAACAGATCAACGCTCGGTCAAAATCCATGTAAACTAGAAGGTGCAGGAGGGATGTCCTCCATTTCACAGGCTATCTTGGCTATCACATCCAGTTTGGAAAACTAATTTTTAAGTTGGGCATGACTGTCCATCCTTATTTTGCATTATGTGAAAATGGAACAATTCTCAATTTTTATTTTGCATTTTATGGAGGGCTGATAAGTGCAATTCTCATACACTCAAAGCATTATAACTTACACATGGATTAATTGAAATATGTTAGTAGATTATTGAGCACTGATAACAGACCCTCGGTAGCCCACGCCAAGAAGAAATCCACATTTAAGGACAATTTAAATGCTGTATAAATGAAATTGAAAAGCGTTGAAGGTAGGTATTGATTGGATGCATTTATGAAGGTGTGTAAATGTAGGCTCCTAGTGGTGTTGGGGTGGTTGCCACTTCCACATGGAAAATTCAACCAAGAGATAACCAATTACCATATGTAATTTTCTTAACTCTAAAAAATTACATTGTAGAGAACAGTCTACCCTTTTCATTAGAATGATAATTAATTGATTCCAATGTTCAAATCTTGGAATATATCTGACAAGTTACCATAGAAACAATCAACATACCTTGAGAGATAGAAGGTTAGATTTAAGGCTATGAACTTAAAGTAGTAAGAAAGATATCTCAGTTATCAAGTGTGAAGAGTAGAAATAGAAGATACTCAACCCTAAACATAGTTAAACACCCTCAAAAGACCTCAGCATAATTAACACCAATGCTGACCTATCATTTGGGGCTTAACACAACCACATCTTAGTTTGACGAGAGCTGGAAACAAGTCATGGTCAGAGAGGTAAGGTACATTCACAATCCACTTAGGATGTTTCTTACACAGTCACTAGGATACACAGTCACAACCCACTAGGTTGGGTGTTGCATAATCGTAATCCACTAGGTTTAGCAATGTCAAGATAATAGACAAGAACAACCCAGCCTAGTTAGGAGTAGTTAACCATAATCCATGCCCCAGTTAGAAGTAATATTATTATAGTCACAACTTTCCTACAAGATCTTCAACACACTCACTGCCTGCTAGAATACTATTACAGTCATGGCCTATGATGAGAGGGATATTACGGTGATAACCTATTGGGAGAGGACTTATTACAGTCATGACCTATCCACAGGGTTTCCAACAAATTCATGGCATTTGCTAGAGGCATCCAAAACAATCAGGGTATGCTAAGAAGGGCCAATACTGTCACACCCAAGTCACAATGGTTTCAAATCAGTCATGACCATCCAGGGGGACACTACACAGTTCAGAGGTTATCTGATTGAGATCATGGCTCAACAAGAGGGACACTACACAGTTCACAATTTAGCTGATTGAAATCATGGCTCAGCAAGAGGGACACTAATAGTCTAGAGGTTAACTGCAAGAAGTCACGACCCGGTACAGTTCACAGTTCAGCAAAGAAGGAAACAACCGTTAAACTCATATTTGATTACCCAGGGAATACGCAACAAAACCCTAGCAGCATATTCCTTGACCCCAGACATAAAGATCAGAGCTGAGGTTTAGCTTCTTCATTAATGTACAAAGAAGGATAAGTCTTGATTTTATAACTTGAAAAATATATATAAAGGTCCTTCTTCAACACTAGATTTTAGGGTGGTTACAAATAAAACATGAAATATAAAATTAGGTTTACATAAAGCAAAAATATAAAGGGCCACAAATTCAGCTCACCTATTTCATATATGCATTTATGCACTTTGAGTGCCTTGATTCTATTTTTTGTGTGCAACATCAGTTTATGAACCATTCAGCTCATAACAAAAATGTGTGCATCTCTCACAATTGCCTCCAAAGATATGGCATTTATTCAAATGAAATATGTTGTGGAAATTGTGGTTTCTATGTTTAGATTGGAGCTCCTGATTGAATATTCAGCTGTAGGAAATCCAAAGCTCATTCACAGCTTGACTATGCACATGAAGGGTGGTTTTTCCATTCTTCTTGAAAAGAAAAAGGCCGATTGATAGCCCTAGTATCCCCATCATAACTTCATTTGGTTCAGTATTTTCCACTTATAAAAATACATTTATAAAATAAAGGAGATCCAAATACCATCAATTATACTTTAATCTTTTAGCTCACATTTATTATTATCCTTGAAAAAATTAAAACACAAATCCTCTATCTTTTTCTAGAAACAGAATTTCAATTAGGTTCTGAAAAAATTAAAATATAAATCCCCTATCTTCTTCTTGAACTAAAATTTCAATTAGGTAAGAACCCACATATTTAATGAAATGTTGGTTTAACTATAGTAAGAACCCAGAGAGGCTTCCAACTGTGACTAATGTTGGTTTACCTATAGTTGTTAGGTGAATTTTCCTGTGCATATTTGCATGATATCAAGCCCACTAGGCGGATCTACCCAAGTGAGCAAAATGTATTGTCTTTATATGTCCTCCATAATGTTCATGCTCAATTCCTTGTCATTTTTAATCATCATGTATCAGTATTACAATAAGAAAATATTATATTTTGTATATGCATTAATGCACTTTGAGTGCCTTGGTTCTGTGTTTTGTGTGCAACATCAGTTTATGAATCATTCATCTCATAAAAAAATGTATGCATCCCTCACAATTGCCTCCAAATTATATGTGCCATCAAAGTCCTACTCTTCTATATGCATCTTGTCAGTTATTGGCAACTTAATAAGCACCATTGATTTAGGATTCTTTGCATCAAATTTATCCTCTACCAAGGTCTCCTTCCCTACAACTACATCAAGTTATTCCCCACCATTGGGCTCTCTCAACTATTTGTAATAAACATATGTATTAAAGATGGCTATCATATGTTGCTTCTAGGTACTCAATTGCAACCATGAGACTTATGCCTATATTTTAGAATTATATTTGACAAACTAGAAATATTTAAAATAATAATGATAACAATAGCAATCAGATAAGTCCCAAGAAACTTACCATTTCCCTTAGCATGGTGCCTAATGTGTGTTCAATGACAAGATCTCAAGTTCAACTCCTATGCACAAGATGTAGCTAGTGATTAGAGGCATGTAGTTAAGAGTCATGATAGACATAGTTCCAGGGTGGTACTAAAGCTAAAACCCTTGCAATTATGTCCACAAGCCGCTCTGGTGGATAATTCTAGTACATGTACACAAATAGAGTAATATAGTGTTATAGATAAACCTATTGTTTCTCTTATGAACATTAATTTATTCATATAATATTTAATGTTAAAAAGATCAATGCTCGGTCAAAATCTATGTAAACCAGAAGGTGCAGCAATGATATCCTCCATTTCACAGGCTATCTTGGCTATCACATCCAGTTTGGAATCCTAATTTTTAAGTTGGCCATGACTGTCGATCATTATTTTGCATTCTGTGAAAATGGAACAATTCTCAATTTTTATTTTACATTTTATGGAGGGTAGATAAGCACAATTCTCATACACTCAAATCATTATAACTTACGCATGGATTGACTGAAAGATGTTGGCAGATTATTGGGCACTGATAATAGACCCTGGGTAGCCCATGCTAAGAAGAAATCAGCATTTAAGGGCAGTTTAAATGATGTATAAATGAAATTGAAAATCGTTGAAGGTAGGCATTGATTGGACGCATTTATGAAGGTGTGTAAATGTCGGCTCCTAGTGGTGTTGGGGTGGTTGCCACTTCCACATCAAAAATGCAACCAAGAGATCACCAATTACCATATGTAATTTTCTTAACTCTGAAATATTACATTGTAGAGAACAGTCTACCCTTTTCATTAGAATGATAATGAATTGATTCCTGTGTTCAAAGCTTGGAATATATCTGAGAAGTTACCATAGAAACAATCAACATACCTTGAGAGATAGAAGGTTGGATTTAAGGCTATGAAGTTACAGTTGTAAGAAAGATATCTCAGTTATCAAGTGTGAAGAGTAGAAACAGAAAATAATCAACCCTAAACACTGTCAAACACCCTCAAAAGACCTCACCATACTTAACACCAATGCTGACATGTCATTTGGGGCTTAACACAACCACAACTTAGTTTGAGGTAAGCTACAAACAATTCATGGTCAGAGAGGTAAGGTACATTCACAACCCACTTAGGATGTTTCTTATACAGTCACTAGGATACACAGTCACAACCCACTAGGTTGGCTCTTACATAATCACAATCCACTAGGTTTAGCAATGTCAAGCTAATAGACAAGAACAACCCAGCCTAGTTAGGAATAGTTAACCACAATCCATGCTCCAGTTAGAAGTAATATTATTATAGTAAAAAATTTCCTATAGGATCTTGAACACACTCACGTCCTGCTAGAATACTATTACAGTCATGGCCTGCTATGAGAAGGCTATTACAGTGATAGCCTATTGGGAGGGGACTTATTATAGTCACGACCTTCCCATAGAGTTTGCAACAAAATCATGGCCATCCCTAGAGCGCTCCAAGATAATAATGGTATTCTAAGAGAGGAAAATGTTGTCACACCTAGCTCACAATGGTTTCAAGTCAGTCACGACCAGCCAGGGGGACACTACACAGTTCACAGGTTAGCTAATTGAGATCATGGCTCACCAAGAGTGACACTACACAGTTCAAGGGTTAGTTGATTGAAATCATGGCTCAGCAAGAGGGACACTAATAGTCTATGGGTTAACTACAATAAGTCATGATCCAATACAATTCACAGTTCAACAAAGAAGGAAAAAACCCTTAAACTTGTATTTGATAACCCACGGAAGAAGCAACGAAACCTTAGTAGCATATTTCTTGACCCTGAACATAAAGATCAGAGCTGAGGTTTAGCTTCTTGGATAATTTACAAAGAAGGATAACTATTGATTTTATAACTTGAAAATAAATCTAGAAGGGTCCTTATTCAACCCTAGCTTTGAGGGTGGCTACAAATAAAACATAAAATAAAAAGAGAAAGGACCATAAGTCAACCAAAGGGGTCACTAACACCCCCATTGTGCATCACACGTAGATGCAACTGCTAATTCACAATGATAGATGTTTTGTGATTTGGAGCAGAGGCACATATATGTAAATCCTAGATGCACACAGGGACAACATATATACCTCAATTTGAATGCTTGTTTAATAAAAAACAAGTGCACATTCCATTCTCCATCTGGATAGACTTTGAAGTGTAGGTTCAAACAGTGGAGGTAAGCATGGTTAGTTGGATTCCTAATTTTTAATAGAAGGCCTTCATTAAAATGGATGTAACAAACTGAATTTTAATTTGGTAAAACTGAGAACAAGCTACATATAGAAAATAAGCATAACCAATATAGAAAATGAGCCTAATAAAAACATGTCATTTTCATTTTCACAATGAACCCAAAATTGTCTTCTATTCTCTGATATTTGCATAGATTTTGACCTTTTATGGATGTTACAGTGCCCAGAATGGAAAAAACAAAGCCTCTTATGCGCTTAGCATGCCTGGTTTTTCTTCTAATCAGCATCATCATGGAAAAATTACTACTGAAGACTATGATTTCCACCCAACAACTATTCAAGCTATGAACCTAATTGTTGGTGGGTAAAAAATGGAGGTTCGGTGAGCTGTTTGAGATTGGTTATTTTACCATAGAATTGGAAAGGTTGGGAATCCATACAGAGACCCAGGGTCTATGCCGCTAACATGATGGGGAATGAGAAAGAGAAGAAGTTATGCTAGTAGATTGAAAATGTTGGCAAAGGGTATGTACCTTAGTTATTTAACAAAAATCATTATATTAGCATACATACCTCAGTCTCCATCCATAAAACGAAATCAATCAATTTATTTTGATGCATCACTTCTTTCTCTAGGTTATTTGGATGTCTTCTATCTTTTTGTTCCTGCCAATTTGTACATATGGAGAAATTAGATAAGATTGAAATTATTTTACTACAACTTCTATAAGAAGAAATATCACAGATTTAATATACTTAAGAAAGTTGTTATCAGTGCTTTTAAACCTTTTTGGACACTACGATGACTGGACTTTGGATTTGCTACCCTCGCCTTGGAGGCCTTGTCCTTATAAATAAACCATTTGAATTCAATTTCACAAAATAAAATTACAAATTTTTAATATGTATTAATACATTTGAAATACCATATTGAACGAAAAATTCAATACCTGAGTGATCTCCTTGCTGGCCTTTCTTTGTGCTTCCAACTTCTCATGGGATTTTAGCAATTCCTTCCATACCTTCATAGATATTTCTAATGGCCTTTGTTTAAGATTTTGATCCTAATGATTTTTATTTTATTTTTCTGATTTGGTTGCAATGAAACCTTTTACAGTTTTCAGTCATTTGCGATTTTACCTTCGTCACTGACCAACCAGCCCCAAATTCACTCTCCATGTCCTGTATCACCATATTTTTCAAGCAAAGTGGAATTTTAGAGAAGGTGAGATGAAGACAGTCTCTAACTATCTGAAGGAAATATTCCCTTAGCCTATTCATGAAGGTTTGTCCTCCATCTTTTCTTCGTATCTCCATTGAAACAAGGTCATGCTCTATTTAGTACCTAAAGTATCGACACAAGATTCATAAGTCGAGACTGAACAAGAATTTGAGGTGCCAGGTGTTGCAAGGACATTAGAAAATGCATCGACACACTGTTCTTCAATATTGGCTACTACCGTTGATGATCTTTTCTTGGATATTTTACTCGACCCTCAACTGGATGGGGAATTTATTGATTCACGTAGAACTTGTTGATTAGATGGATCAAGTTGATGAATTTGAGATGAATTTGTTCTCAGGAAACTGATTAAGGATTCAGGATATAAAGATTGGATTTTTTGTAGTACTTCTATTCCAATCACATCTGTTAGCAAAGCCTCTGTTATTGGATTCTTTCCCTACCCAAAAAAGGTACAGAGATGCAATAACACACACTTAGATCCTTTGTTGAATGATGTTGTGGCACTTAACTTACATGCCTCATCTTTAGTTTCTTATGTTTAATCTTCCAATTGTTGCTTTTCTTATATTTTGACAGCCAAAGTATTCAAACAAGCACAAAAAAACATCAAATCTCTATTGTCGCTGCAATTTGGAAGACCAACGTTAAATACAGTTATATGTTATCCTCTAATGCCCATGATCCTTATGTAACCACTCATGTTCTTCCTCCATATATATATATATATATATATATATATATATATTTAAATACAGTTGTATGTTATCCTCTAATGCCCATGATCCTTATGTAACCACTCAAGTTCTTCCTCCATATATATATATATATATATATCCAAACCATTAGACACCAATAACACAAAGTTTGATCATGTATATATCATGATCATATATGGGTGAATATAATAAAATCGTACAAGTTCGATACATATTTGAAACAAAATATGTAAAAATAAAGGTCCTAATTGCCTCCAATATAAAAATAACATCTACAACAAATAACTACACATCAACAACATACTCCCCTATAATCATATCCTCATCATTAGTAGCCCCATATGCATCCTCATCTAGCCTCTACTTGAATCCTCAAGGGAAATCAATGCTAGTGCTTGGTGCTACTAGGTGATATAAACCCATCCACCTGATCATTTATCAATTCAACAACCTCCAGCTTTGGTAAAATAGGATAACCACATTTAAAGTGAGGTAGAAATCTTAAGTTGCATGATACCCCTAAAATTGGGTCAAATATTTGGGTCAAGAGTTCTTTTGTTTCCAGTAGCAAAGAAACACCATATCATGATGGATTTATGTGAAAATTTACAAGACAAATGATAGAAAGTCACTGAAGGTACTCCAGAGTCTATAATTAGTCTTATCAACAAAACAAGTAGGTGGACAGATATGACTAAGTTATAAAAATCCTTGGGGCTACTAGTTGTGAGAAATAGCATGCATATAATTAATGTTTATATAATAAGTTGAATTACCTTGACATAAGTAAACTTCTCTTTTAAGTTTTTGGGTTTCTATTGTGCAAGTCAATTTATGACAGAATCATAGATGCTTCAACTAGGATTTCTCTGCTTACAGGTCTCATAATTGATCTTATAGGTCTAGCCTTTAATCTTTTGCTGCTTTAAAATCTACCAAATCTCATCACTGCATATTAAAACTTTTATACCAGAAAGGTATTTCAACTATCAAATCTGATCCTATATCCCATAGAAGAAACAAAACCACCTTGTTCAGAGTGATACGCAGAAGTGCAAGCCAACATCAGTTCTTGACAGTGAATGATGCCCACAGATTATTGATATTAGGAGACTTTTGCCATGCCTTCAGGTCAAATTGTTGCCATCCTAAGATGGAGGGTCTTTTACAATAATCTATTTTAGGTGCTTCTATTAAAAAATGTGCATACTCTTAAGAAGTAATTATCCCCATTTGAGCAAAGTCATCTCCTCTGCACTTGCATGCTCCTATAAAATAGGATTTGCAGCAGTAGGATTGGGAAATGAACTTTATGTGATTGGTGGGGTCATTGGACTAGGTCCACAAAATCTTGATATACAACAACTTTCTGACGTGGATATTTTAAGCGTTAAAAACGAACGACCAATACGGCGTCCAACAACATCTATGACATGTTGCCGAGGCACTATAGTTGGCTATATTGTACTAAGAATTAAGTTTGTGGCAATTGAATGTTACCTTAAATTGGCGAGTATTTCCAAGATACTGAATTTAATTCCAGTGTCCAAGCTACTAATTCAGTAGATAGAATACAAGTGGTGTAATTATTTTTTAATATCTTTTGCACTCGACATGCAAATAACAAGTATGCAACAAAATGTAGAAAAACACAACTAAATTGGATTCAGATAGGAAACTCAATCAAGTCTAATTGAACTTGCAAATTATATAATTATTGTTTGTAACTCTGATTTATTGTATGTAAGTATTCGGTATTCACACTTTGCATTTCTTTAGGTATTATTAAAATATTGTGGAAAGGCTAAAGATGTCATCCTTGTTGCTAAGTTGACTCTTGTGTTTCCTAAACTTGCCTAAACTTGTAGTAGAAAGCCATTTGATTCCTCACCTTTTTTTATTGTGGCCTGGTGTAATTAGAGTGTCTAGAATCCAACTAAAGACATCATTCATGTCTTGCATGAAAATACAGAGGCCTAGCAATTGGCCATATAAAAGTTGTATATAATGTTTTCCTGGATATTGATATATGGAAGATCTTGGAATGCTATATCTATCTATCTTCATATCTAACCATGTAGACATCTAGCTTTGTCGTATGCACAATGCTTATTTCAGGTAAGTGCAATTTATACTTGGAAGCAAAAGTCACAGGTTTGTTCACACAATTAGGTAAGGATGTTGTGACTCTGAAGTGGATGGCTTTTTATCTCAACCTAGGAAGAAAATAACCTTTGCCAGATTTAGAGTGGCATCTTGTCAAGTGCTTTTCAAGGATATAATTGTCCTTATCAACTAGAGTTCCCTGCCAACCTTTTGCAATCTAATGATGATCTTGTCAAATAGTGAATGTCTTTAGGTAGGGCCTCAGACATTCAGAGAGCATATTTGGTGGGTTTTACATTTTTTATAACCATATTTGTGGACTCGAGGAGGAAGGCTAGAAGTGGTTTTCTCTACCTCTGAATAGTTCAATGGTTTTCATGGATGCTGACTTGGTAGTATGCAAACCCCAACATTTAATTTCTCTTTATCATTAATTTCACATTTAATGATTTGTAACTTGTTCCAGTAAGTTTAGCACAAAACAAATTTTCCTTTCGAGGTTGTAGGTACTAGTTATGATTAGGAGTTTGGTCTGATCAAATGGCAGCCTACAGGAACTGTATAATAGCTCAGATGTTTTGCATGTCTTATAATTTTGGTGCCATCCTTGAGTTTTGTTTCGCATTTCAGCTGTAGCATTTCTAACATTATTGTAGAGCAAGCATGAAAAATATCTATTCTCGGGATAATTACTTCTTGATTGAACTCAAGTTCTTCCTCCACACACACACACACACACACACATATCCAAACCATTAGACACCAAATACACAAAGTTTGATCATGTATATATCATGATCATATATGGGTGAATATAATAAAATCACACAACTTCGATACATATTTGAAACAAAATGTGTAAAAATCAAGGTCCTAATTGCCTCCAATATCCAAATAACATCTACAACAACTAACTACACATCAAAAAAGTCCTCCCCTATAATGGGATCCTCATCATTAGTAGCCCCATATGCATCCTCATCTAGCCTCTACTTGAATCCTCAAGGGAAATCAATGCTAGTGCTTGGTGCTACTAGGTGATCTAAACCCATCCACCTGATCTTTTATCAAGTCAACAACCTATAGCTTTGGCAAAATAGGCTAACCACATTTAAAATGAGGCAGAAAGATTAAGTTGCATGATACCCCTAAAATTTGGTTAAATATTTGGGTCAAGAGTTCTTTTGTTTTCGGTAGGAAAGAAACACCATATCATGATCGATTTATGTGCACATTTACGAGAAAAATGATAGAAAGTCACTAAAGGTACTCCAGACTCCATAATCAGCCTTATAAACAAAACAAGTAGGCGGATAGATATGACTAAGTTATAAAAATCACTGGGGCTACTAGTTGTGAGAAATATCACGCATATAATTAATGTTTATATAATAATTTGAATTACCTTGACATAAGTAAACTTCCCTTTTAAGTTTTTGGGTTTCTATTGTCCAAGTCAAGCTATGACAGAATCACAGATGCTTCAACTAGGGTTTCTTTGCTTACAGGTTTCACAATTGATCGTATAGGTCTAGCCTTTACTCTTTTGACGCTTTAAAATCTACCAAATCTCATCATTGCATATTAAACCTTTTATACTAGAAAGGTATTTCAACTATGAAATCTGATCCTATATCCCATAGAAGAAATACAACCACCTTGTTTAGAGTAATACACAGAAGTGCAAGCCAACATCAGTTCTTGACAGTGAACAATGCTACAGATTGTTGATATTAGGAGACTTTTGCCATGCCTTCGGGTCAAATTGTTCCCATCCTAAGATGGAGGGTCTTTTACAATAATTTATTTAGGTGCTTCTATTAAAACATGTGCATACTCTTAAGAATTAATTATCCCCATTTGAGCAAAGTCATCTCCTTTGCACTTGCATGCTCCTATAAAATAGGATTTGCAGTAGTAGGATTGGGAAATGAACTTTATGTGATTGGTGGGATCATTGGGCCAGGTCGACAGAATATCGATACACAACAGCTTTCTTTTGTAGATATTTTAAGTGTTAAAAATGAACGACCAATATGGCGTCCAACAACACCTATGACAAGTTGCCGAGGCACTATAGTTGGCTATACTGTGCTAAGAATTTAGTTTGTGGCAATTGAATGTTACCTTAAATTTGTGAGTATTTCCAAGATACTGAATTTAATTCTAGTGTCCAATCTATTGATTCAGTTGATAGAATACAAGTGGTGTAATTATTTTTTAATATCTTTTCCACTCGGCATGCAACAAAATGTAGCAAAACACAACTAAATTGGATTCAGATAGGAAACTCAATCAAGTCTAATTGAACTTGCAAATTATATAATTATTGTATGTAACTCTGATTTATTGTATGTAAGTATTTGGTATTCACACCTTGCATTTCTTTAGGTATTATTAAAATATTGTGGAAAGGCTAAAGATGTCATCCTTCTTGCTAAGTTTATTTCTGGGTTTCATAAACTTTCCTAAACTTGCAGCAGCAAGCCATTTGATTCCTCACCTTTTTTTATTGTGGCCTGGTGTAATTAGAGTGTCTAGAATCCAACTAAAGACATCATTCATGTCTTGCATGAAAATCCATGGGCCCAACAATTGGCCATATAAAATTTTTATATAATGTTTTCCTGGATATTGATATATGGAAGATCTTGGAATGTTATATATAATTGTCTTTGTATCTAGCGATGTAGACGTCTAGCTTTGTGGTAAGCATAATGCTTATTTCAGGTAAGCACAATTTATACTTGGAAGCTAAAGTCACAAGTTTGTTCACACAATTAGGTAAGGATGTTGTGACTCTGAAGTGGATGATTTTTTATCTCAACCTAGGAAGAAAATAACCTTTGCAAAATTTGGAGTGGCATCTTGTCAAGTGCTTTTCAAGGATATAATTGTCCTTATCAATTGGAGTTCCCTACCAACCTTCTGTACTATAATGATGATCTTTTCAAATAGTGAATGTCTTTAGGCAGTTCCTCAGACATTCACTATTTGACATTTAGAGAGGATAGTTGGTGGGTTTTACATTTTTTATAACCATATTTGTGGACTCGAGGAGGAAGGATAGAAGCGGTTTTCTCTACCTATGAATAGTTCAATGGTTTTCATGGATGCTGACTTGGCAGTATGCAAACCCCAACATTTAATTTATCTTTATCATTAATTTCACATTTAATGATTTGTAACTTGTTCCAGTAAGTTCAAACGCAAAACAAATTATCCTTTTGAGGTTGTAGGTACTAGTTATGATTAGGAGTTTGGTATGATCAAATTGCAGCCTGCAGGAACTGTATAATAGATCAGATGTTTTGCATGTATTATAATTTTGGTGTCATCTTGAAGTTTTGTTTCGCATGTCACCTATAGCATTTATGACATTATTGTAGAGCAAGCATGAAAAATATCTATTTTGGGGATAATTACTTCTTTATTGAACTCAAGTTCTTCCTCCATATATATATATATATATATATATATATATCCAAACCATTAGACACCAAATACACATAGTTTGATCATGTATATATATTGATGATATATNGATCATGTATATATATTGATGATATATGGGTGAATATAATAAAATTGCACAAGTTCGATACATATTTGAAACAAAATGTGTAAAAATCAAGGTCCTAATTTTCTCCAATATCCAAATAACATCTACAACAAATAACTACACATCAACAAAATCCTCCCCTATAATGGGATCCTCATCATTAGTAGCCCCATATGCATTCTCATCTAGACTCTACTTGAATCCTCAAGGGAAATCAATGCGAGTCCTTGGTTCTACTAGGTGATATAAACCCATCCACCTGATCTTTTATCAAGTCAACAACCTCCATATTTGGTAAAATAGGCTAACCACATTTGAAATGAGGCAGAAAGATTAAGTTTCCTGATACCCCTAAAATTGGGTCAAATATTTGGTCAAGAGTTATTTTGTTTTCTGCATCAAAGAAACACCATATCATGATGGATCTATGTGCACATTTACAAGACAAATTATAGAAAGTCACTGAAGGTACTCTAGATTCCATAACCGTGTTATCAACAAAACAAGCAAGTGGACAGATATGACTAAGTTATAAAAATCCCTGGGGCTACTAGTTGTGAGAAATAACATGCATATAATCAATGTTTATATAATAAGTTGACTTCCCTTGACATAAGTAAACTTCCCTTTTAAGTTTTTGGGTTTCTTTTATGCAAGTCAAGTTATGATAGAATCAGAGATGCTTCAACTAGGATTTCTCTACTTACAGGTCTCACAATTGATCTTATAGGTCTAGCCTTTACTATTTTGCTGCTTTAAAATATACCAAATCTCATCACTGCATACTAAACCTTTTATACCATAAAGGTATTTCAACTATGAAATATGATCCTATATCCCATAAAAGAAATACAACCACCTTGTTCAAAGTGATACGTAGAAGTGAAAGCCAACATCAGTTCTTGACAGTGAAAGATGCCGATAGATTGTTGATATTAGGAGACTTTTGCCATGCCTTCAGGTCAAATTGTGTCATCCTAAGATGGAGGGTATTTTACAATAATCTATTTTAGGTGCTTCTATTAAAACATGTGCATACTCTTAAGAAGTAATTATCCCTATTTGAGAAAAGTCATCTCCTCTGCACTTGCATGCTCCTATAAAATAGGATTTGCAGTAGTAGGATTGGGAAATGAACTTTATGTGATTGGTGGGCCCATTGGACCAGGTCGACATAATCTTGATATATAACACCTTTCTAATGTGGATATTCTAAGCGTTAAAAATGAACGACCAATATGGCATCCAACAACACCTATGACACGTTGTCGAGGCACTATAGTTGGCTGTACTGTACTAAGAATTTAGTTTGTGGCAATTGAATGTTACCTTAAATTTGTGAGTATTTCCAAGATAATGAATTTAATTCCATTTTCCAAGCTACTGATTCAGTTGATAGAATATAATTCATGTAATTATTTTTTAATATATTTTCCACTCGGCATGCAAATAGAAGGAATGCAACAAAATGTAGCAAAACAAAACTAAATTGGATTCATATAGGAAAATCAATCAAGTCTAATTGAACTTGCAAATTATATAATTATTGTATGTAACTCTGATTTATTGTATGTAAGTATTTGGTATTCACACCTTGCATTTCTTTAGGTATTATTAAAATATTGTGGAAATGCTAAAGATGTCATCCTTCTTGCTAAGTTGACTTTTGTGTTTCCTAAACTTTCCTAAACTTGCAGTAGCAAGCCATTTGATTCCTCACCTTTTTTTATTGTGTCCTGGTGTAATTAGAGTGTCTGGAATCCAGCTAAATACATCATTCATGTCTTGCATGAAAATCCAAAGGCCCAGCAATTGGCCATATAAAAGTTGTATATAATGTTTTCCTAGATATTGATATATGGAAGATCTTGGAATTCTATATCTAATTTTCTTCGTATCTAGCCATGTAGACGTCTAGCTTTGTGGTATGCACAATCCTTATTTCAGGTAAGTGCAATTTATACTTGGAAGCTGAAGTCACAGGCTTGTTCACACAATTAGGTAAGGATGCTATGACTCTGAAGTGGATGAGTTTTTATCTCAACCTAGGAAGAAAATAACCTTTGCTAGATCTGGAGTGGCATATTGTCAAGTGCTTTTCAAGGAAAGAATTGTCCTAATCAACTGGATTTCACTGCTAGCCTTCTACAATCTAATGATGATCTTGTCAAATAGTGAATGTCCTTAGGCAGTGCCTCAGAAATTCACTATTTGACATTTAGAGAGGATAGTTGGTGGGTTTTACATTTTTTATAACCATATTTGTGGACTAAGGGAGGAAGACTAGAAGCGGTTTTCTCTACCTCTAAATAGTTCAATGGTTTTCATGGATGCTGACTCGGTAGTGTGCAAACCCAAATACGACTACGAGAGGACTAATGTAAATAAACAACAGAAAAGGAGGCAGGTTCAATCATTGAAGAGAACAATTCTTATGAAGAAAAAAACAAATATAAAAAAACACAAGTAACAGGATGGTATAAAAAAAAAACACCTGTTCTGATCTAAAAAAAACAAATACCAAATAAATAAATAAATAAAGAGAATACTTGTTCTGCTCCATATGTTCTTCTTCCTCCGCTTTCCATTGCCGCAAAGCACAAGTAATAGGTTGGTGCAGTTCTTTTTCTTAATATTCTCAACCTCCAAGGGGGATTTTCATCCTGCAAGGGAGAAATATGCATTCAACCTGAAAGAACCTGTGCTTTTTAAGTTTCCTCCTTCCACAATGGTCGCCACTATGTCCACTTGCGTGCTACCCATGGATTTGAGTCCAGGATTGCGCCTAGGAATGCGTCAAGCCCTTCTTGCGATTTGACATTGATTTGGGGTGCTTTCCTGGGTGCCACTATGTCCACCTATGTGCTGCCCTTGGATTTGAGTCCATGATTGCGCCCAGGAATGTGTCGAGCCCTTCCTGTGATTTGACATTGATTTGGGGCGCTTTATTGGGCGCCATTTAAACATAGGATAGCACTAAACTTGGGAAAGCATGTAAATATATCCCAAGATTTGGTGAAGCCCTCATCTTTTAGTAGAGGCGGTCCACAACTCTATTCTCTAGTTCATCAAATCGTTGTTGACTGAGGGGGTTGTAGGAAGCATTATCCTTCCCTCCACCTATCAACCAATGAAACTCTCGAGGACTGTAGTAATCTTCTGTGCAAGGTTTAGTGGAAGGTAGGAATGGTAGCTTCTGCGTGGGGTTTAGTTGAAGGTAGGCATGGTAGCTTCTGCTTGGGGTTTAGTGGCAGGTAGGCACCCTTAACTTCAATGTAAATCTCTCAATTTCGAAATTTTCAGTTACATGTTCCATCTCTGAAAGGGGTTAGAAGGATTTGTTTCTCTCTTTCCTCGTGTTACCCCTTGGTTGGATAACGCCTAGTATGATCCCTCACTATCGTTTGGTAAAACTGAATCCCTCCTTTTGGCCAGCATGAACCCGTATCTGTTCGTATCCCTCCCTTTCTTGGTTCATTCAATCCTTTCCTTTGTTTTTTTAACCTGAGAATTGAAGCTTTGGGAAACATTAAGCTATGTAGAAAAGCATTATTTTTACTATTCGCATGCGTTGTTGCAGTCATCATGTTGAGGGAGGAAGCTAAGGTCATATTCTCTTGTCAAAAAAGTGTAGAGGATTTGGGACGCACAAATGACGGTGTCAATATACCACATATTAGCTATATCATTGGTTATAGCGTTTCTCCTTTCCTTCTGTTTCGTTCTCTTGCCTTTGTATAAATTCCTTTTGACGAAAAGAAGGATTTGAGGCCGTTACTATTCAACTATAGTCCAAACTCAAATGCATGTAAATCATAGCATTTAACTCAAACCCTAAACAATTAACTTAAATGGAGCCACAACAACAACAATTTATCTTTTATTAGTCAGAATACACATTTTTTATTCACTTCTATAACCAAATCCTTCAAGTTTTTTCATGATTCCATGTAATTTTAAGTTTTTTCATTGTTTTGAAAAGTTGCTTTTTATGATAGTTTATTTGGCAGTATACAATTTTGGTCTATAGATACACATCAAGTACACAATAGGAGAAATATTAGTGAACAAATTTGGGTTTCTGGGACATCTTGAAGCTCTAGTATTAGGCTTACTATATATTTATTTTTTATTAACATGCTCTATAATATGGTCGCAACTAATTTTCAATATAAGAAAGATACTATATTCTATTAGAAAAATACATATTCTTTTTCTAGGGTACTTTAATGATAGAACACAAGGTAAGTAAGTTGTAATCCTAAGAAACAAATAAAAATCTAATATTTTTTTTGTTATAAGACCATTTCATTAAAGTTGGATTCACTTTAGTCTAAGCCTCTTCAAAGATAGGTCAAATCAATTTTTCCAAAGTGTGATATCAGGGTTTCCAAAGTGAAAAATATAATTCCAAATGTGCCAATATCATACTTAAAATAGAAAAATGGATTTAGAAGTGATAAACCCCATGAAAAAAATCCCCCATACTACTTCTCGATTGCTTCCTCTCGATTTCTTCAAGCCATACTACTATTACTCCTTTAACAATTCTCCATTGTTTGTCAATAAACTAATGATTGAAATTCCTCTTAGTTTATTTTTCTTTCAAGCAAACATTCCAATCCCTCTAATCTGCTCTTCATTGTATGATATATTTCAATATTATTACTATTTAATAAAATTTATTATCATTATTGTTTATTACAGGAGCTGGAGGAGGCCATGGACACAGATCAAGACATTTCTGAGCAGGAAAGAGGACCTCGTACTATTAAAGCACGCTGCATGCAAAAGTGGGTGGAAGAGGATATGACAATAGAGTCTACAGATACAATAGAAACTGACCATAATGAACGAGGGGTTAGTCATGATGATAATACATGGGATGAATACTTACAATTGTTGTTTTTAGTTGTTCAATATCAATTCAATTAGATAATTGTACAATACAAGAACATTATATAGTCTATGATCCAATCTTGGAAAAAATTAATGCATGTGTTGCTTATTTTAGGTTGATAATGCAGTCAAAGCAAATGAGGAGTTGATGCATTATGTTAGACCAATACAACGATCTATCCTTAAACATGGGCCTCCTACTGTTAAATCACGTAGAAAACAATGGGTGGAAGAAGATATGATAATGGAATCTGCAGATCCAACAACAAATGAGCACAATGAAGAAGAGGTTAGTCATGACAATACTACATGGAATTAATACTTTGAGATGATTGTTGATTGTGGATGTTCTACATGTTGTGGAAAGAAAAAATTCAAACATGAAATTGTACAAAGATGTTACATAAATGGTTACAATATTTTAACCAATAATTTTTATGATCTAATATTAAATCATGGTTGCATTTAATTATAGTTTGATGGTGATGATACGGATACTAATGGTCAAGGTCCAACTAGGTCATTAAGAATTCAACGTGATGATCCAATTCATCCTTTAAACCATACTAGGAGAAGAAGAGAAGCATTGACGAGAGAACTACCACCTACAAAATTTGAAGATTTGATGAATTTGGCAAGAATTGATGGCATGCCTCATCATGTTCATAGTGAACATGATGATGAAAATGAAATGCATGAAGAAGGATTGAATGAAATGCTCACAAGTTTATTTAGGGATGGAAACGGTGATGAGGGTGATGATCCTATGCATAACATTAATGATGATATAGAGGGAAATTGCCACCATAAAAAAAATTGACGATATTAACATTCATGAATGAATCAAGCAAGCAGCAAAGACAGTCGTGTTCAAGTTGGGTGCAAGTAGAACATCAAAGATTTCATGCACATTAATATTATTTGAAATCAAGTCATTATTTGGTTGGTCAGATAATAGCTTCACTACTTTTCTAAAGTACATTGAATTATATTTATAGATTTGCATTGTTAATTGGTTTACACAATTAGTAGATAAGTATTAAATTCAATTGAATTTATTTAAGTTTACTTTAAATGGATATATGTTATATAAACAATGATATTAAATGACATTTCTAACATGTTTCTATGAAAGAAATATTACAGGGCACTAAAGGATAAAATATTCCCTAAAGATAATGTGTTGCCATCAACTTGTAGAGAAACACGTCAATTATTGGTTGAGTTGGGGGTAGAACATAAGCAAATTCATGCATGTCAAAATGATTGCATCTTATATAGAGGTGAATATAAAAATAAACAAGAATGTCCTGTATGCAAAGAGAAGAGATATTGTACAGATGTGCAAAGTCCCACTATTCCAAATAAGGTTTTACGTCACATGCCAATTATACCTAGAATTCAATGAATGGTTCGTTGCAAGTCACTTGCATAATTGATGGACTGGCATGCAAAGAACATGAATAAAGATGAATTCATGCGAATTTCAGTAGACTGTAAAGCAATGAAACACATAGAGGAAAAATGGCCAGGAAAATTCAAAGATGAACCCCGTAGTATTAGATTTGAGCTTGCAATAGATGGAGTGTGCCCATTCTCTTCAATGAGTGCAACTCATACTATCTGGCCAGTCAAATTGATAGTATACAATATTCCCCCATGGATGAGTGTTAGAAAGGAGCACCTTATGCTAACTCTCATTGTTCCAGGAAAACATCAAGTAAAAAAAATGGATGTTTATATTGCGCCTTTTATTGATGAGATGCAATTGTTATGGAAAGGAATAAGAATGTATGACATATCACGTCCTCCATGAAATAGGTTCTTCATGTTCTATGGAATACTATGTTTGACAATTCATGATTTCCCGAGACTTGGTGTTTGTTCAGGTAAGAAAAATAATTTTCAGATTTGCACATCATAATTTATTTTCAATTCAACTTGCATATAACTATTACATTATTATTATTTTGTTATAAAAATTAGTTATTATATTGCAGGGCTAAAAACAAAAGGTTATTTTGCATGTCCAAGATGCGTCGAACAATTTGAGGGGAAATATTCTAAATATCTACACAAAGTTATTTATGCAAACAATAGGGTTTTTCTACCACCGGATCATAAGTTCAGAAATCACCTAAAGAATCAATTTGATGGAAAAAATGGAAATAGACCTCCTCCCAAGGTTATGAGTCCTACTGATTGGCTTAAAAAGTATGAAGATGCTGAATTGAAATCTTGTAATGATTTTTTTCTTCATGATCATTCAATTGAGGAACCAGAAGAAGTTATGGTTGAAATGCCAAAAGGAATGAATAGGAAATCCATATTTTATGATCTCCCTTACTGGAAGAATCTATTAATATCTCATTTACTAGATCCTATGCATATTTTCAAAAATGTCCTTGATTCTATTTTTTGACATATAGAAAGAAAAGATAAAGACACCTTATCATCAAGGAGAGATATTGCTCTTTCATGTACTAAATTTGATACAAAACATTTTTGGCAAAATCAAGAAAATGAATCATATGCAGAAGCACCATGGATTTTAAAAAAGAAAGAACTTAATCAACTAAAAAGTGTGATACGTTCAATAAGAACATCCACTGGCTATGGCTTGTCATTGAATAAATATTTTATAGTAGATGGTGTTATCAACCCAAATGGCACTTCTTCGTCCGAGTGCCGACACTTCACTTTTTGGCACACAAAAAGACATTTATGGATTGAAGGTTGCCTAAAACACTATAGATGGGCATGTTATGAAATACATTCACAATCCATTCAGCTTGCCATTTTTACCTTTTCATATGTCAATTGTTGTACGCGACTTTTCCTATAAGCAACCCGTGTACATACACGACTTTTCCTACAGCATATCGCGTACTGTACACGAGTATTGTCATTGCAACCCATGTATAGATCTATATGTGGGTTTCCCTTATAGAAACTCACGTGTCATATGCGGGTTGCCAGTATCAATACTCACATATGCCTTCTTAAAACATTAAAAATAATAAATCGTAATTAATGGAGATGTAATAATCCCTAATAAATAACTATCTTAACTGTCTCAACCTCCTCAACCTTCGAAACTACTCTATTTCACTAAGTATAAATAGAGGCCTTGGGGAGGGCATTAATCAATCATACTTGGAGAGAAACGTTATGCTGGTGGTATCTATTCAAAAGTATTTGGAGCAGCAGAATTCAGAATCCTTTGGTTGCATAGGAGTCCTTGTTTCAGGCGTTGGGTTGTAACCTTAACTCATTCACTATTGTTAATAAAGAGAATCCTTATTCCGAATGTGTGTTGAATATATTTCATGTATCATGGTTTGATGAATATTTATGATTAAGCACTCTATATATCGTTTATATAACTTGTCATATATACATATATAAGTTTGCATTTGGAGAATTTGTTGTTTGCAGGTGAAGGAGAAACATCCCTGAAAGTTTTAGAGGAGAAGTAGAGCGGGAGAAGACAAAGCTTTGATCAACCGTCGTGAATCGGGTGAGTACATCCTATCTTCCTAGTTCCTTTCTATACTTTAAAGCTGATTGTCTGCAAGTTTTAAGAGTACGTTGGTAACCCCAGACCTTCGGTTATAAGGTGTTTATTCCTAAACAACAAAACTGGTGACTCTGCTAGGGAGCCCAGACTATTGTAGGTTATTTCTGTTACCCTTGACCAGTCTTTGCCTTGAGTTTGTGTGTGGTATCTTGTCCCGGTTCATGCTTACCATAGTGTTTGAAGACCTTGTGAATTTTCCTTCTTTTTAGAAAATTTTCTACCTGTACGCGGGTTGCTCTTGCATATAATCGCGTATAGAGGCTTGCGTACGCGGGTTGCTCTCTAGGAAAGTCGCGTATGGTACGCGATTTTCCCTTATACACAATCATGTACAAGCCTTTGAATAGGAGTTTTTGGGCTAGGGTTTGCTTGTCCCCATCCCTCTATAATTTCTATTTGCTGGTTGGTATTCCTTATAAGCACTGTGCTGTTAGTATGATGACCTTGTTGGCCACACCTTCTGCTTTCTTGTAAAGCCCTTGATTTCTCTTGTTTGTATTTTCATTCTATTTGCAAGTTTGAAGTGGATTTTCATGTTTGTGTTATAGGTTTAAGTGTTATTTGTTTGAAGCAGTGATCAGGTTTCGAGGCATTGTTTATCCCAGTCTATTTTTGAGTAGTGTTTGGTGTGCCACTTACCTTTGTGTGATTTCAGTGTCTTTTTACATTGTGCCCGCCCAAGCTAGGGTTCCAAGTCTTCCTTAGGTGGTTGATTTCTTGGTCTTTATAATCTGTTTACTTCGCTTTGCTTACTTTATATAGTTTTTTAAATTCAAGCATACTCAAGTTTTTGTGCATTTCGGGTGCATAAGTAGTCTTTGAGCATTTTAAAAAGTGAAAAGAAAAACATTGTTAAATATTTTTGCATTTGTTTTTGCATAGAGTATTTTTATTTTCAGTTTTGAAATATAATCTCAAAACTACAAAAATATAGTCTTAGTGTTCTCTTTATCGTTGCATTTGTTCATCAATTTATATTTACGAAAAGAAAAAAGAAGTTTGTTTTAGTAGTGGTAATTTGCTTTGGAAAATACACCTTTGCTTTTTTATTTCTTATCGAGTCAAAAAAACCATAGTCCATCACTCCACTTCCTTCTGAGTAAGAAACAACCCTTAAAATGAATGCAATAATTAAAATTTACTAGTAATTTTTATTTTCTAGGGCCATTCACCTATTAGCTTAGGCTAGAAATGTGGGATAGGAAGTGTAAACTTCCCATAAGTTTTAAAATTCAGATGTAGTGGACCATTCGATAGGTAAATCCTTGTCTTTATCAATTGTATCTGGGAAGGTCCTCTCAAAAGGGAGTCAAGCACGAGGCCACGCAGAGGCATTGGACTAAGGAGCTAAACCTCCAATTCCTTGTCAAAATGTAAATTAGGACTTTTACGCATTTGGGGATTTTGTCCTAGATAGAGTTTTGGGCTCAGCTACCCTGCCCATGGGTACGATTCAGGCTTGCGACTGTCCCCCTAGACTGTTGGTATAGCTAAGGTAGCCTTTAGTTTCTTGACATCTAGGGTTCATACCTAGGTAAACCGAAAGGCTATTTCTGGTTCACCTTGGATGGGATTGGAAGGTAACCCTTGTTGAAAGTGTAGGAGGGTAGTGGGTGATTCCTCTGCTTATGCCTAAGAACCACTTCAAGGATGCCAAGTAACTATTTTTCACCTTTCTTTGGGAAATCATATCTTTACCCTTGTTGACTATTGAGACTTTAGGAATTTTCGTAGTGAGTGCTTTGTGGTTTTTCTGTGTTTAGCCGACCTTAGGGTTTGAATTGTCAAATTTACAATCGTGGAGGACCAACATATCAGAAGGTCACGAAGGCTACAAAACCTTCCTCCTCTCATCACATTGGAGCCTCCACCTCCACCTCAAAGGTGGAGATTGGACACGGACGGTTCATTTGAATCGGTAGGAGTAAGTGAAGTTCCAGGTGAACCAACACTTGTAGCTAACTGCTTTGATTTTAATACAGTTGAGATAGAGTACTTGCAGGATGATGCGTTTGTAAGGAATTTTAACACACCCTTGACTGATTTAAAGGATCTTGTGATTGTTCAGGTTAGATATTTTGACTCACTTGTTTTAGGTGTCCATGTGGGAAGGATTATGTCTACTATGGGAGAGAGTTATTTTGTTTTCACCTCAGCTGTTTCGGTTGAAGGGGTGCTACCTCCACCGATTAGTACCCCTAGATCTAGCATAGCTACTACGCCTTTGACTCCATCAACCTGGGTGGTCCAACTGCCGGTTCACATAAGCCTAGTAGGTGTTTCTGGTGACATGGTTACTGGGATTCCTAGTATACCTACTATTCCTTCCACTTTCACATACACTGCACAGAGTGGTCTGGTCGGATCCTCGGCTTTCGTCTAAGGATTTCCTTGGAATGGGGGGCATATTCCCCCATCCACTCCATATGTAGGACCATCACCCTTTTATGTAGGAGTGCAGTTTGGAAACAATACCTCTTACGAGCAAAGTTTTCAAACTCCGGTCTCGGCCCCGTTTACGATCTCTCCCTTTTCGTTGTTTAACAGAGGGATACCTGCTCCTATTTTTTAGACCTCAGTTTCAGCTGGGATGGCCTAAACCTCTTATACTGCACCTCCCACTCACAATCCTATGGCTTATAGATGGAATCTGCTTCAAAGTAATCCATCCACTTTGCAATCGGTGGCAGGGGGAAACCCCACCTATACTTATGGGCATTCGGGGGCAGGTCCCTCTAATCCCTAGACTGGCACTTTTAGTGCCCCGGTGTGACCCAAGCTTCCATTCCTGGAAATGTTAAACTTGCCAGACTTGTCTAAGTTGATGAATGACCCGGTGAGGCATGACCCCTCATTGCCACCTGTTCCCACCAAATTGCCATCGGACATCCCTAAATTGGAGGGCAAAGTTGGTGAAGATCCTGGGGCTCATGCTACCACATTTCATTTATGGTGTTCTTCTAATTCACTAAATGAAGATTCTGTTAGGTTGAGGCTGTTCCAAAGAACCTTAACGAACACTGCAGCAAAATGGTACATTGAGTTGCTTTCTGCTCCGTTTAGTAGTTTTTGGGACTTGGCTAGTGCATTTGTTAGCCACTTTCAGCTTTCGGTCTGATATGATTTCAGAATAGACTTGTTATCTATATTTAGGTATAACAAGGCTACCCACATCTCGGATCACATCCAAGAGTGGAGGAGGCGAAAGAGCCTTATTAAAGCCATTATTCCTCCTGATTTCTTACTAGAGTGGTTCCTTAAATCTCTGTTGCCTTACATATCTAAGGATGTATCCACTTCAGGAGTGACGGATGAAGAAGAATCGATTCTCAGGGTGTGAAAATTGAACCCAGGTGTTAGAACAATTACACTCACAACAATTGCCAATTACACATGCAAATTACTCACAAAAGGAGACTGAATATGGAGCAAAACACTAATCTGTATTGAATAAGTGTACAATAGCCAACCTTGTGAAGTCATAGGATGCCACAATAAATAATTACATGAGGGATTCAAATGCATGAATTTTCCATTCGAATCTAGTCAAAAGCAGGCTTACTAAATATAAGCAAATCCCCCATAGGTGCATAAAGCAGTTTCCAAAACTGTCAAGGAGCTCACGAATTAGCAAAATCAATTAGGAAAGATAAAAGGTAATGGAAGGAAAAATCATACATTCTTTTCATAGGAGAAAAGAGTGGAGGATGTGGAGGACAAAAAATAAGTTAACCTCACCTAGTCAAACTTTCCCAATTGCCTTAAAGCATTGAAAAAGCAGGCAATAAAGCAGAAAAAGCAGAAAGGCACTAGGGAGGCCAGAAATAAAGAAGATTTGATTCCAGGAGGTTTTCCAAGTGATCCATGACTCAAAATTAGCAAGTTTGACCACTATGGATGTGTAGATGACAACTTGCATAAGGTGGAATATGGAAACCAGGCAAATAAGACAAAAATGGATTAATTAATGTCTAAGGTAGCTAACTATGGGTTGATTATTCTAACACCCCCCATTAAGCATGAATTATGAGTAATATATCAGAAAATTATAGGGCCTAGCAACAAGGCTTAGTCACCCTTTACATACTGCATGTCCATTTAACCAAGAAAAGAGGCAAAAACCCAGTGGGAAAATCCTCCCTTAAACATGGACTCTAAAACAAAATTTGGAAATATTGTCATCACTCATGCTTCACAGCATGATTAGCAATCCCTAGCAATGATTTGAGATTACTGAATGTCTTCTCACAAAATGCTTTGGTGAAGATATCAGCTACTTGTTCTGAAGATAAACAGAAGAGTCGGTGAATGGTGCCATCATGCACAAGCTGTCTGATGTAGTGCATATGGATCTCAATGTGTTTGGTTCTCTGCTTCTGAACTGGATCATTGTAGATTCGAATGGTACTCTAATTATCATAGTAGATAGTAGTTGATTATTCTGATTCGAAGCCACACTCTCCAAGTAACCCCTGCAACCATAAACATTGAGTTGCTGCATTTACAACTCCTCTGTACTATGCTTCTATAGATGAGAGTGCAATGGAACTCTGTTTCTTGCTTGACCAGCTGATTGGCCCTTCTGCAAGCATGAACACATATCTTGATGTTGACTTTCTGTCTGTTCTATCACCTTCCCAATCACTGTCAGTAAACCCAATCAAATCAAGATCAGATTTAGCTTTATAGAAGATCCCATGTGTCCTTGTTTCCTGAACAAAGTTAAAGATCCTTTTGGCTGCTTTCCAATGGATCTCATGAGGCTGATCGATGTATCTATAAGCCACACTTACTGCATAAGAAATATCAGGTCTATTATGTGTAAGATACAACAAACGTCCAATCAATTGCCTATACAGTGTATTGTTTACCATAGGTGAAGAATCAGCTTCTTCAAGCTTCACTCCTAAAAGGAGAGTCTTGCTTGGCTTGCAATCCTTCATTTTGAATTTGTTCAGAAAATACAAGGCATACTTGGACTGGTGCACCTTTATTCCAGCTTTGGTTTGAGCTATTTCAAGCCCCAAGAATTGGCTCAATAGCCCCAAATCTGTCATGGAGAAGGCTTGGTTCATTGCACCCTTCAAGGAAGCAATTTCATCCTTTGAGCTTTTTGTAATGAGGAGGTCATCAACATATAAAAAAATGATCATTAATGAACCATTAATCAACTTCAAATAGACATTTGGATCTGATTTGCATAGAACAAAATTTAGTGATAGCAGAATGCTATCAATCTTGGCATACTAAGCCCTGGGGGCTTGCTTAAGCTCGTACAATGACTTCTTTAGCCTGCACAAAAGAGATGGGTTAGTAGAAAATCCTTGAGGCTGCTGCATGTATATCTCTTTAGTGAGATCTCCATTCAGGAAAGCACACTTCACTGTATCCATGTGATGTACTTCCCATTGCTTTGAAGCTGCAATGCCTAAGGCTAGCCTGATGGAGTCCATCTTTTCCACTGGTGCAAAGGTCTCATTGTAGTCTATGCCATGAACCTGTGAGTAGACATTGGCTACCAATCTAGCCTTGTACTTCAGAGGTGAACCATCAGCAGCAAATTTGGTCTTGTACACCCACTTACACTGAACTAGCTTCCTCCCTAGGGGAAGATCAACCAGCTCACAAGTGTTGCTCTTCTGGTGTAACGTCCTCGACCCTCCGACCGACGAAGAGGACGCTACTAACACCAAAAAAATGGGAAAACATCCCCATGAACATGAATAGGGATAAATGCTGATATTAAAAAGCTTAGCATAATACATACTAAGATGCATATAACATACAAAGATACATAGTTACTCAACATTCAGCGGAAGCAAGCATATACATAAACCGGCATTCAACATGTTCATCATTTCTCATGAAATAGGTGATATAATTGTAGAGATGAAATATTCAGGAGTACTTATCTTTTAATGAATAACTCTCCCTGCAACCAACTACGTCATTGCAATGTTCCACCCAACCATAGGCCAGCGTGCTCATCAATCTCTCAACAACACTGCCACCCCTGAGATAGGCATGATTCCTCAAGGAATAATGTTAAATGTAGGCTTACACATAGCCAAGGTACACAAAGTAGCAAGCCAACATAGTTGGGTTTATCAGGCCATCAACAAATTAGCCAAACCAACACATTCCCAAGACCAACCACTGCATACACGCAGCAAAACAAGCGGTTCACAACTTGGGTGGGAAATCTAATTCCTGAGTCGTTCTTGGCCCTCTCGTGGCCAAAACAACTCAATAATAGCCATAGAAAACCCCCCCAAAAAAAGAACCCACATCAAACCACAAATCATGGGGAAAACAGTAGCCCCAATCTCAACATTGAAGCAACGGGAAATACACAGCCTGAAATAGAAGAGGTGATCAGACTCTCAGCCTGGGTAGGGAAAACATATACTCAGACCACACAATTAGTATGGGAACATTCCCCCATAGTAGAAATCATGAATAACTACTTCACAGAGACATCGTGGATGGTAGAGGATGGCTCGCTAAGAATCCACAATGGCCCAAAACGTAATTGAACACCACAGCCAACAAAAATATGGGGAAGACAACAGCCCCGGCCTCACAATGAAACAGCGGGAAAAATTACACAGTCCAAAAATGGGAGAGAAATCAGACTCTCATCATGGACAGGAGGAAAACATACATAAGAAGATTGTGGTTAACCAAGAATGGTTTCTCCAGCTCTCTGCGTGAGGAAAACAATGAAGAATCCTCTGCATGAGAAGGTGAGACCACGAGAAAAACCCCCGTATGCGTGAGGATGAGAAAGATTAAAATGGAAAAATGGAGAATGGGATCGTCCTCCCTCCCCTACTCTCTGCATGAGGGAATGAGCCTATTGGTGGAGTGTGCGTGTGGGCAAGGGCTGACAGTCCTGCCACCCACCACTACCCAGCAATAACTGCCCATTAACAACAATAGTTTTAAATGGTAGTTGACTGATGAGACAAGGAAAGGTGAGTGACTCCAAAGGGTGGGTGACAACTAAATGGGTTTAACAGCCGACACATGGCTTTTCCCCATTGGCCCAAGGTTTAATAATCCCCCCCCCTTATGCTTAGGAAACTCATGCCCTTTTCATCATGGTTGCATTGATGTAGCTGGATCTAGGTTTATTTTAATTGATGTGCATATTTACATGATGCCAAACTATGATTTACTAGATAGCATGATATACCATCGGCAACTATCCCTATTGCCGAAACATACACAAGCAAATCCATGGTGGGGCTTTTGCCTTTAGCTCCTCACCACTATTAATTACATTATATACATCATGCAAACGGGGTCAAAATCGGGGTGTTACATTCCCCTCCCCCTTGGAATAACATCGTCCTCGGTGTTCCAATACATAGGAATACATATACAATACATATACAATTGCACATCAAAATTTCAAAATTTTGGAGATCTGTCCCATGTTCAATTATTTACTTTGAACGTTCAGGACCAAGCCCCTCGGCTTCCACAAACTTCTCCCACTGTTTCTCAGCTTTCAGCTTATCCTGAAGTCTAGGAAATTTGCGACTGTTGCCCTCTTCATGTTCCCTCATTGGGCAGTCTTGGCGTAAATGATGTCCTCTGCATTCCTAGCATTTCACTGGCTGCTTCATCTTTACCTGCTCAATTTCTTTTTATTCTTCATGCCTTGATCGCTTCTTAACAGGTCGCTTGGATGAATGTCCCATCACTGATCCACCTTCCTTTCCTTTGCCGATTGCTCCCAGAAGGATTTTCACCTCCTTTTGCAAACCAATAGAGTCTTGCAAAATCTGGTGGTTCATTTCATTCTGTCTTTTTTGTATCTTGAGCATCTCTCCAAGATTCTCTTGGGTCCTGGAAATCATTTGAAGGAGACTTCCAGCCAAGTCCAACAACTTTTGATCTGCTGCCATGATCAATGTGCACCACCAGGTTTCATTTTTCTCACCTGTGAAATGCACCATTGAAATTCTGTCAGGCCAAGCATAATATAGACATTAAAATCAGTCAGTTAATTGCCCAATTGGCATGACAATCCAAGTCTCATCAAGGAGACTTTCATATTTTCCATGCCTTCCCATCAAGCACATGAGCTCATTCATGTCCATTCTTGGGCAGGGAATTAACCATTCCAGCATTCACAATTTACTTTAAGCAAATACACACATTCCATTTTCAGTCAGACATGCATTCAACAATCTTTTGTTTTCACAATGCATAAATATTTATATATATAATTAAAAAGGGCAAGAGAGAGCAGTAAGAGTTTTTCCCCTCCTTGTTTTGTTCCATCCTGGAACCCACACCACCATTGTGATTTTTCATGCTCTCAGCCTCTTTCACTTCACCGTGAATGCTGGACCAATCCCTCTTGTTCATGACACTTAGTGTCTCCGGTCCATTCTAGACCTCTAAACCATGGATCCTCTCCACATGGTTTATCTCGGCTGCTAGGACTCCCACCATCTTACTAGCACCTTTTTCATTACCGCTCATTCTGAGCTCTCCAGGACAGTCACATGTCCACATGCACCCCTAGGATGCTCTCATAGTCCTCGCTCCCAGTGATACCTATATCCAAACATTGAATAGACTCACATGTTTAGTTTATTCTCATCAGTTTTATCTCTAGAACAAGAGCTTAAAACATCATAACCAAATCATATACACATGTACATTCATAAGCGAAATAATCCAATACTTATCTGTATTATGCGTTTCCTCGTTGGTCCATAGGATCTTGCTTCGCTTTGCAAGCCTTGGGATCACCTATGGACTTGGATGTTAGGTCAGCACGTAGGTTGCTCCACAACATCAAATAATTAATGTCCAACCAGCACATCCTCATGTCGACTAGGCTTGGAACTATACCATGACCATTTCCAAGTCCAGGATCTACTCTGGATCCCCAGGAATATAATAGACCAACATACACTTATACCAACATACACTTATATCAACAATACACTTATATCAACAATAACCCCTACTCTGCAACCCCTCACAACAACTGTTTGTCTTTTCTCTTTAGGGTGCAACACCCAACTGCATCTATTTAGCCTGTCAACACAAGCAATATAAGAAAACTAATCAGCCTTATTGCTCTAAAACTATAATCATATTTCATATCATTCCCTATCAAGTATTGAGACACTAGGAGTGCGTCCACTCTCTAGGGTGTAATTAATATTGAAAACCCTTCCATGACTCGACATCGGAAAAGTGTGCACCCTTTCCCGGTGTGTTCCATGTAGGCCCTATTCATACTCAAGCAATTGGTCATCATGGAAATAAAATCAAAACATGTTCTGGACATGGAATTTTAATAATTTGACATGCATATTCTTAGCAAGGGTCACAGAACACTTATCCATTTGTCAATGCAGTATTCCTTCATTAAGGAGGAATGGGGCTCCCTTCTCTGAGTTGACAGTCCCTCGGTTTGCCATCCCAGCTCCTTTTCACATTTCAAATTCACACATGTCTTACCAACATAATCCATACCATCTCACTCATGTTGCTTACCAACACGTAGTGCAGATGAAACATTTCCAAAATGTCCAATGGAGTTGCACCCGAAACCCATTTCCAAGATAGGGGAAAATCTTCCCATGAATTTTGGCTCCTTCAAGCCATCACACATGATCTTCCTGCAGTGTGTACCCCTGGCACATTCATCAAATATCCAAACAATCAATCATTATCTAATAATACAATCCAAATTGATTGTTCCATAACCAAGCAATGGCATTAGTAATTAAATACAATAAGAATTTGCAACTCTGTCTACTTCAGAAATTGATTTGCTTAGCAATGAGGTGATCCTCATTTGTGGGTCTCTTGTAGTAACACCACTATGCCCATTATAATTTTATGCTTCTAGTATAATACGAATACCCACTTACAATGCGTCCTCCTGACACAATCTTATGCAAGCCAATAGTGATTGGTAGTCATTAGCAATTTCTTAAATCCGAAATTCACAATTCAAATTTAACAACCCATTATGCATACAAACTAGCTTCACAGCCATGAGACTCTTCTCATGAGGTTTGGCGCTTTCACATGGTAGATTCCGGCATTTTTCATGGTCTTACTCTCATTGCCATGCTCTAAATAATCTACCTGAAACCTGAGCTTCCATCAACCAAACACTTGGTAAGTCTGGATGCATATAACCTTCTCATTGCTGCAACCATCACTGAAGCATTTTCAGAATTTATAAAATTCAAATACTTCCAGCTGTTAGTCACATCAATATTACCAAAAGTCATTTACTTCATGCAATCATTATCATACTAACATTTGCAAGGCATAGTCACATCATTCATACAATTAAATGAAATGTTTAGATACTCCTTACTTCACAAGCGTATCATTTGTACCACCTTGCTCTTTTATAGAGCATTTCTGGTAGCCAGTTGATCCTGACTATCCTCTTTATGCGCTTACTATCCTGCATTCATAACAGCCTTTGAAATGATTCCTAAGTTGTCATCAATTCATCATTTCAGTCATTAATTATCCATAATATCACATGCACTCATCTCAATGCATTCATGCAACGCATCACAACATTTGCACCTTTACTTATGCAATCAGTCACTCACACCCTTCATATGCATCCATCCAATGCATAACTACAAGATTCATAAAATCTCTTTAATGCATATCTATTAAATGCTACATTGTGTTGATTCAGGAATACTATGCATTCAACACACTATGCACGGCCTAACCATGACTACTTCATATAGGATGCATTACTATAATCAAGATCATCAGTACTTACTTTCCTTGGGCTACTAAGCTCAATCACTCTATACAGGAATGATACCTCTCTATCTGAATGTAGTATAACATTCAAATATCCACGTGGTATGAGGTCTCTTACCTTTACAACTCCTTGGAAATTGTCATAATTAAACCATTACCTGCATGGATCCTTCTTACACCTTCGACATTACAAGTTTAGTTGGCATCTTGCAGAGGATTGTAGGATTGCAGAATTTTCTCACCAACTTTGATTATGGACTTGTTTCCTCATCCCTTTCTCCAGAGGGTTGCTAGTCACATTCGTCAGCATTAGCAACATATTCAGCCAGGTCCATGTTGTTGTTGGTTTTTCCTCTAATGCTAACACCAATGCCATAACTATCATTAGTGGTTTATTATAGATGTATAATCCTCAATATCCTATGTATGCAAAGCATATCCTTATGCATTTCATGCATAAGACTTATAAAATGTATTTGTAATCAGCAAGATAGGGTTTAAGGAAACTTCCTTTTTCAAGTCCCACATCCTCGCATGGAACTCTTCTTCCACACAATAGCTGGTTAGTCTTCCTGGTCTTTGCTACTTCTAGGCATGCGATTATTGGAGTTGTCCATATTGACAGCAACATTGTTTATCAAAACAACCACTAGTACTTTTCTACTCCTCATTCAAACTCTGGTGGTTCCCCATTGTTCCCTGCTGGATAAGCTTTCCAACGCCTATCTCCATGCTCCATTCTGAATTTGGGTGTGAAAATCACACTACTTCTAAAATGATGATTTTCACCAAATATCTGCATTTTTACACACAACTATATTTTGGTCTGGGTGCCAACTTCAGCCACCCGTAGGAGCAAGTCTAGGAAGGTTCTGAAAAATTTTTCTATCGGGTGAATTCAATGCATACGATGAGGAACACTCATTAGCCTGCAGATCTCATTTCCTATGCACCATTCATCTTTTATGAACTCTGGGTTTGACTAATTTGCCCAAAACATAGAATTTTCTTTCCACAAGAACGACTGTCTCAGGGGACGATGGGGGTCAAGGGGGATTGCCCCCTTGTGGCTTCCCTGCGCCATTGCAGGGCGGGTCAAGGGCAGCGCCCTCGTTTTTTTTTTTTGTAAATCTTTCATTTTCGTGCAATCTGGCGCATAAGATCACTACCATTTTTCTCCTCTTCATCCTTGTAAATCCACTAAAAAACTACTGAAAATCCCACTGAAAAACTATTGAATTTTCCTTTGTTAAATCAGGTCTCTTCCCAACTAATCTTTCGATGTATCGGGTCGGTAGTTGACTAAGCTTCCGACACTTTGGTGGTCTGATCTTCATCTTTCATTCGATGCTCATCTATGGTCCAATCAACTAAATTTTTCTGACATTTCAGGCCGATCCTCCTCTGGCTGTCGACATATCAACAGACCGATCCTCTAATTTTCTCCGACGTGTCGGTGGTCCAATCCTCTAAAGTTTTTTGACATTTTCATTACTTAGAAAAATTTTCAGAAATTTTTCTTCTTCCTTCTACCGCCACATCGGCTGCTCGATCGTCTAACCTTCATCGACATTTCGGCGATCTTCGGGAGATCTCCGCCGAAACTGCGGCTCTGCCTTCAACTAATTTCCACTGAAACTTTCTCTTCTCTTCCACCGATGCATCGAAAACCTCATCCTCTAATTATTGGCGATACAATCTTCTATTTTTCTCCGATGCTTGCTGCCACATTGGCTGCTCGAACAGCTACATTTCGCCAACGGTTTCCATACTTAGAGGAATTTTTAAATTTTCAAAATTTTTCCCTTTCTACTTTCTTCCACCGACGTATCAGCACCCTCAACATCTTTCTTCCGCCGCCGCTCATCTGATGATTTTCGGACTTAGAAAAATTTTGGAAATTTTCCTTTTCGGCGCTTGATCTTCTTTTCGTCAGTGAAATAGTCTCATCCGCAGCCGCAACGATGGCCCATCATCTTCATTCTTCTTCCGATCGGCAGCCCAATCTCCTCTGGAATAACTCAATCGGTATCGAAAGTCTCTTCCCGTCGGAATACTAGTGCTCTAGGATTCCAAAACGGCAGTACACAAAACACTATCTACTTCTGATGGCTGACGATTTCGGCCTTAGAAATTTTTTTAAAGTTTCTTTACGACGTCGGTAGTCGAAGGCCTTACCCGTCGGATGCGTAGTTGTATAGCCATCCGCAATGGCGGGCTCTCGATCAACTTTTTCCTGCCAACAGGTGTCGAACACTTAGAAAATTTTTCACAATTTTCCTCCCAACTATCCTTCGTCAGGTATGCTTCCGCCTAGCTCTTCCGCTACATTGGAAGTCCGTTCCACTATGTGTTCCGATGAGTTGACAGTTCAAACACTTAGATGAATTTGTGGGAGTTTGCTGTCATCAAATTCTGATCTCTGCTAGGCAGAAAGAAATCCTGCTTCTGTCACTGCATCCTTCATGGCTCATTCAGACCCATGCTGCAACATGAGCTCTGATACCATGCTGTAACGTCCCCGACCCTCCGACCGACGAAGAGGACGCTACTAACACCAAGCAAACAGGCAAATAGCCCCATGAACATGAACATGGATAAATGATGATATTAAAAAGCTTAGCATAATACATACTAAGATGCATATAACATACAAAGATACATAGTTACTCAACATTCAGCAGAAGCAAACATATACATAAATCAGCATTCAACATGTTCATCATTTCTCACAAAATAGGAGATCTAATTGCAGAGATGAAATATTCAGGAGTACTTATCTTTTAATGAAGAACTCACCCCGCAACCAGCTACATCGCTGCAATGTTCCACCCAACCATAGGCTAGCGTGCTCATCAATCTCTCAGCAACACTGCCACCCCCAAGCTGGGCATGATTCCTCAAGGAATAAGGGTCAATGCAGGCTTACACATAGCCAAGGTACACAAAGCAGCAAGCCAACATAGTTGGGTTTATCATGCCATCAACAAATCAGCCAAACCAACACAGTCCGAAGACCAACCACTACATACACACAACAAAACAAGCGGTTCACAGCTTGAGTGGGAAATCTGATTCCTGAGTCATTCTTGGCCCTCTCGTGGCCAAAATGACTCAATAATAGCCACAGCAAACCCAAAAACAAAAAATAACACACATCAAACCACAAATCATGGGGAAAACAATAGCCCCAATCTCAACATTGAAGAAACGGGAAATACACAACCTGAAATAGAAGAGGTGATTAGACTCTCAGCCTGGGTAGGGAAAACATATACTCAGACCACAAAATCAGTATGGGAACATGCCCCCATAGCAGAAATCATGAATAGCTACTTCACAGGGACATCGTGGATGACAGAGGACGGCTCACTAAGAATCCACAGTGGCCCAAAATGTAATTGAACACCACAGCCAACAAAAACGTGGGGAAGACAACAGCCCCGGTCTCACAATGAAACAACGGGAAAAATTACACAGTCTGAAAATGGGAGAGAAATCAGAATCTCATCATGGACAGGAGGAAAACATACACAAGAAGATCATGGTTGACCGAGAATGGTTTCTCCAGCTCTCTGCGTGAGGAAAACAATGAAGAATCCTCTGCGTGAGAAGGTGAGACCATGAGAAAAACCCCCGTATGCATGAGGATGAGCAAGATTAAAATGGAAGAATGGAGAATGGGATCATCCTCCCTCCCCTACTCTTTGCGTGAGGGAATGAGCCTGCTGGTGGAGTGTGCGTGTGGGCAAGGGCTGACAGTCCTGCCACCCACCACTACCCAGCAATTACTGCCCATTAACAACAATAGTTTTAAATGGTAGTTAACTGATGAGACAAGGAAACGTGAGTGACTCCAAAGGGTGGGTGACAACTAAATGGGTTTAACAGCTAACACATGGCTTTTCCCCATTGGCCCAAGGTTTAATAATCCCCCCCCCTTATCCTTAGGAAACTCATGCCCTTTTCATCATGGTTGCATTGACGTAGCTGGTTGTAGGTTTATTTTAATTGATGTGTGTATTTACATGATGCCAAACTATGATGTATCGGATAGCATGATATACCATTGGCAACTATCCCTATTTCCGAAACATACACAACCAAATCGATGGTGGGGATTTTTCCTTTAGCTCCTCACCACGATTAATTACATTATATACATCATGCAAATGGGGTCAAAACCGGGGTGTTACATCTGGAGTGAGCGGAACTCTTCCTTCATGGCTGCTTGCCATCTTGGATCTCCTGCTGCATCTTCATATGTCTAAGGATCTGATTCCACCATCAGATAACATTTCTCAGCAAACATAGGATCTTTCATGCATAGAGCACTCTTAAATTGAGATCTAGTCCTCCTAGGGTCATTAGGATTTCCAGCTAGCTCTCCAGCTACATGAATGGTCTTGGCTGCCCATTTTGGCCTTGTAGGGATGTTAGGATCTGCAATAAAATCATCATTATCAGACATATCAGAATCAGCATGTTCAACAATCTCTTCACTTACATTCAGAGGTTCTGGTGGTGAAGAGGCTTCTCCAACTTCCACTGCTGCTAGGGATTCTTCTTGAAACTGAACACACCTTTCAATGAAGTCTTTGTTTGTGCTCAAATTTACTTGCTTGTACCCTTTTGAATCTTCAGAGTACCCAAAAAATAGACACTCTTGGCTTTGGGGCTGCAAAGCCTTCCTCTTTTCTGTTGGAATTCTAGCCCAAGCCCTTGAGCCAAAAATCCTGAAATGGGTCACATCTGGCTTGTGCCCACTCCATGCTTCGAAAGGAGTCATACCATCAAGATGTTTATGAGGCACCCTATTCTGGATATAGGCTGCACATTTTATATCTTCGGCCCAGTACTTTGGTGGCAAAGTCTTAGCCTCCATCATGCATGTTTCCATCTCTGTCAGTGATCTGTTCTTCCTCTCAGTAACACCATTATGTTGTGGTGTGTAAGGGATAGAATGCTACATCTGAATACCTACATTTGCACAATATTGAATAAACTCAGAATTGACATACTCACCACCATTTTCAGATCTGAGGACCTTGAGTTTCCTCCCAGACTAGTTTTCAATCAAATCCTTAAAGACTTTGAAGAGGCCAAAAACTTCAGACTTGTGTTTCAGGAAGTAAACCCAGCAATACCTGGAAAAGTCATCTATGAAATTCAATGCATATTTGTCCTGGCTCATGGACATATGATGGAATGCACTAGCAACATCACTGTGGATCAACTCAAGAGGTGCAGAGGTTCTCTCATGACTAGCTCTCTCAAATTTATGCTCTGGGTGTTTTCCTAGGATGCAACCTTGACAGACTCCTTTGGAAAATTTTATCTTCGGTAACCCTATGACCATCTCTTTTTCACTAAGATATGAAAGATACTTGTAATTTAGGTGGCCAAATATTTCATGCCAAATCTTGCTTGCCTCATTAGCATGAATCAGAAGAGCAGAGGGGTTTGAGTAGGGTAGGAAGTGTGAGCACATGTATACCTTCGAAGTATGATTTGCAACTCCTCTTGCAATGAATTTACCACTTGAGATCTCTGTGATCTCAACTTCATCAGGGGAGAATATGACCTTCTTTGGAGACCTTGTGTGGGTCATCTGATACACTGATAAGAGGTTAGAGGCAAGACCTAGAACATACAACACATTGCTGAACTTACCATGATCAAGATCAATCCTCCCTTTGCCCAAACTTTTAGTGAGAGAATTATCTCCCAGTACTATTGGTGGACCTTTCAACATGTCAAGTGAGGTGAATGCCTCCTTGGTCGAAACCATATGCCTTGAAGCTCCAGAATAAATGATGAAACTAGGTGAGCTTGATGTGCCAGCAACCAATGCATGAACTCTCTCTCTGTCTTCTGAACTTGATCCTCCTTCCCTCTTCTTTGAGCTGTCTGGAAGGGAGATGCCATTCTTCTCCAGGAGTTGGGTCAGCATGTCTATTTTCTTCTTCATGCAGGAGCTCTTAGAATGATTTCCCTTACTACAGTATGCGCACTTTCTCATTTCTCCTTTGTTCTTCTTCTTCTTCTGGTAGTTCTTCTTGGAACCTTGAGGCTCCTCCGGAGACTTGTTCTTGTCTCTCTTTTGCTCAGGTGGCTTTTTAGCTTTCTTTTTTCTTTTTGAATCCACCCTCGAATCTCCAAAAACCAGAGCTTGGTCTTTGGATGGTTTGATGGTGCCCATCATCACTAGTTTATCTTGTTCTTGTGTGAGAGATTCCATGAAATCTGCAAGGCTAGGCATCTTCCAAGCTCAAGCTGTCAACTTTGTGGCATAGAAGGTCAAAAAAAACACTGAATAATTAGGGCCAAGATTTGAGAGTATGGCCAAGACCAGCTGATCATCCTTATTTTCTATCCCAAATTGTTTTAGCTGCAAACCAAGTGCTTTGAACTTGGAAAAGTAGAGTTGTAGGGATTCAAAGCTATTGGGACTCAAGGAGATCAGTTCATTTTCGATTTGATGTCCCCTCATCTCATATTTCTTTCCAAAAAGATCAACAAGCTTCTCCCATACTTCATTCAGTGATGTCAATCCATCAAGATGGAAAAGGAGGTCTTTGGATATACTCAGACACAAGAGACCATAGGCCTCATCCCTCCTGTTGTGCCATTTTATCTTCTCTGCAGCTGCATTGGGATCTGCTTATGTTGCCATAGTCACTCTATAGAGGCCTTTCACTCTCAACAGTATCTCCATCTCTGCTTTCCATTCAAAGAAGTTAAATGCAGTCAAGATGATCTTCTGAGATTGATCCATAGCTCAGAAACTGTCCCGGCAGTCAGTAGAAAGCTCCCAGTCAATGATGTCAAACCTACAAAATAAATTGGAAGGAGAGAAATCAATCTACAAAGGCTCTGATACCATGTGAAAATTGAACCCAGGTGTTAGAACAATTACACTCACAACAATTGCCAATTACACATGCAAATTACTCACAAAAGGAGACTGAATATGGAGCAGAAAACTAATCTGTATTGAATAAGTGTACAATAGCCAACCCTGTAAATTCATAGGCTGACACAATAAATAATTACATGAGGGATTCAAATTCATGAAGTTTCCATTCGAATCTAGTAAAAAATAGGCTTACTAAATCTAAGCAAATCCCCCATAGGTGCATAAAGCAGTATCCAAAACTGTCAAGGAGCTCACGAATTGGAAAAATAAATTAGGAAAGATAAAATATAATGGAAGGAAAACTCATACATGCTTTTCATAGGAGAAAAGAGTGGAGGATGTGGAGGACAAAAAACAAGTTAACCTCACCTAGTCAAACTTTCCCAATTACCTTAAAGCACTGAAAAAGAAAGCAATAAAGCAGAAAAAGCAGACAGGTGCTAGGGAGGCTAGGAATAAAGCAAATTTGATTCCAGGAGATTTCCCAAGTGCTCCATGACTCAAAATTAGCAAGTTTGACCACTATGGATGTGTAGATGACAACTTGCATAAGGTGGAATATGGAAACTAGGAAAATAAGACAAAAATGGATTAATTAATGTCTAAGGTAGCTAAATATGGGTTGATTATTCTAACACAGGGCCCAGCAATTGGATTTGATTTATTCACAATTTGGGATCTTGTATGAGATTATCCCTGAGGCACTGAGGCCTACCCACGATGCAGAGAAACCTAAGCCTGGACCCCATGCCGATAGTGTGGTTGGGTCTGTAAACTCTCCCAATGTAGAGTCTTTGTCCAAACAAATTCATCAGTTGTCCATCAAACATTCTATGGTGGAGGCAGCAAAGGTTGCTCCCTCACCCCAAAGTGCAAATTTGTTTGCACAAACCTCTCAGAAGGGCAATCACCAGCCCGACAGGAAGAAGAAGAGAGGAAAGAAAGGGGAGGGAAATAAAAAAAACTAGAAACCTGCAAATAGTGCTGATGGGGGCAAGAAAGAAAAGAAAAAGGTCAAATTCCCATGTAAGTTGTGCCACGAAGATCACCTCACTCACCTTTGTCCCCTTATGGAACAGGCCCAGAAGATGCTTAAAGCTCAACAATTGGCTGTCCTAAAGGATCCATTTCCCCATGGGAAGAACTCTGCTTCAGCTTCTAATGTAGCAGGGAGCACTCCAGGTGCCCCTGACCCTAACTATATCAACATGTTTCGATCTTCGACTTTGCTACAGACTAGGAATAAAAATTATGAGAAAGAGACTTCTGAGAAGGGTAAGTCTATAGGTGAAACTTCTAACCCTCTCACTATCGAGAAGCCTGCTGAAACTATGCCTAAGATACCGAAAGGTGTCTTTAAGAAGACCTTGCATAACCCTAATGCTAGAGCTGATTTAAACTACTCCATAGTTGAAGACTTATCCCAAACCCTGTGTGCAATGTTAGCCTTAGAGATGTTACAGAATTTTCCCGCCCAACAGGATGCCCTCTTAGCAGCCTTAGGTAGCATGGGCTCATCAAGTCTCATGGAAAAAATTCACTTATCTTATGTTAAAATTCACCTACCTTACCATGTAGCCTTATCAATAGATGCCATCCATGGTGGAAAGACCATTGGAAGGGCAGTTGTTGATGAGGGTGCTTCTACAAGCGTTATTTCCTTGTCATGTTGGAAAGCTCTTGGATCCCCGGAGCTGGTCCCGTCAAACACTCTACTTACTACTTTTGACAGAAGGTCATTTCATCCGCATGGTATCCTACCAACTTTTGAGATAAAGCTGGCAGGGAAAGTAGTTTTTGTTGAATTGGAAGTGATTGATGCACCTTTCGACTATAATTTGCTTTTAGGAAGAAGCTAGACTTATGCCATGTTCACTATTGTGTCGGTCGTCTTTCAGATGGTAGTTTTTCCATGCGAAGGAAAGTTGGTTACTATTGACCTACTCGATTTTACTCGAAAAGGTTGCTTGGAGTCTAATGAGTCCGCTATGCCATTGGTTGATCAGGTCAAACCTACTACACAGAGCTTCGCGGATGGAATGTACACATCACTAATGGGTACATTTTATTTTCCAACCCCAATTAACTAGATTGGTTCTACCAGTGTGGGGAAGTCCATAGCCACGGTTGTTGATAGGACTGATCCTTGGGTTCTCCCTTCCCCCCATGAATTGGAAGTTCCCCTATCAGCAATGGAAGTAGCTTATGAAGCTATCATTCAAACCACTATTGACCCCATTCTAGACCCTCTCACAGTCTCAGAGGACCCGAAAGAAGTCTATTTTCCTTCTTGGGAAGAAAACTCTTCGCACTCTACAGACTGTTTAGATATGGTTTTACCTTCTGATGAAGCCATTCTGGAATCCTTGAGTGGACATGATAAGATCTATGAATATCTTCATCATCGATCATATTTTCTTCCAAAGCTAAGCAGGATAGAAAATCAAGAGTTTCATATGAGACTGTCAGCTGATGTTGGTATACCCATCAATCCCTTACCCAGGGAAGGAATGTTTGCCGAGGGGAATATGGAAAATATTTCTACTACTATCCCTATCAATATCTCTGTGAATCTAGATGTCATGGAAAATATATATATAGGTGCAAACTGCTCTCCTAAAGAGATTGCCATCTATACTGCCTTGTTCAAGGAATTCCACGATGTCTTTGACTGGTCATATGAGGAGATTCCAGGAATTGATCCATCCATAGTTGAACATGAGATCTGAAAATACCCTGATGCCAAACTCCTTCGTCAAAAGTTAAGACTTGTTAACCCATGTAAAGCGGTGGCTCTGAAGGCTGAAGTTGAAAAATTGTTGAAGGCTGGTTTTATTTATCCCATAGCTATGACGGAATGGGTATCCAACCCTGTTCCTATTGATAAGAAGCAAGGGACCATACATGTCTATACAGACTTTAGATATTTGAATAAAGCATGTCTTAAGGAAAACTATCCCACTCCATTTATAGACCATATAATATATGCTTGCAGGGGAAGTGAAGTATTCTCATTTATGGATGGTTTCTCCGGATACAATCAAATTCAAATAAAACCGGAAGACACATAAAACTGCTTTCATTTGTCCTTGGGGTACCTTTGCGTACAAAAAAATGCCTTTTGGATTGAAAAATGTTGGGGAAACCTTTCAACGGGCTATGAACTTTTCCTTCCATGATATCAAAGCCATTGTCAAACCTTACCTTGATGATCTGCCTCCACATTCTCCTAAGAGGATTGACTATCCAGATCACTTACGGTTGATATTTGAGAGATGCAGATACTATAAGATCCGCTTGAATCCCCACAAGTACATGTTCTGTGTCGAGTCAGGAAGATTGCTCGGGTTCATTTTCTCTAATAGAGGCATCCAGGTGGATCCATTAAAAGTAGAGCCCATTGTAAATCTGCGTCCTCCTCGTTCTATCAAGCAACTTCAAAGCCTGCAGGGAAAGTCTAATTTTCTTCGACATTTTATCGTTAACTATGCCAAGATTACCAAGGGTTTCATGAGCCTGCTTAAACAGGACACCCCATTTGTATGGGATGAAACTGCACAACTCGCTTTCGAGGCATTGAAAAAATCTTTGTTGTCGGCACCTTTACTACATCCGCCAGATTACTCTAGGGATTTTATATTGTATCAGGCCACGTCCGAGTTGACCATTGGGGTAGTCCTGGTCTAGGAAGATGATAAGCTCCAAGAGCATGTCGTTTTCTATCTTAGCCATGATTTAGCTAGACGTGAACTCAGGTACACCCACGTTGAGAAATTAGCCTTAGCAGCTATCTATGCTATCCAGAGGTTATGTCACTACATTTTACTGAGGACTACAATAGTAGTGGTGGATGTGAATCCCTTTCAATATGTTTTGTCCTGATGGATTGTTGGATGCAAATTCAACAAATGGATAGTCATTCTCCAAGAGTTTGACTTGGATTTTCAGTTCGCTAAGTCTAAAAAGTCCTTATTTTTTGCTGAGCTTATAGTAGAATTTCCTACTGAAGAAGATGTAGCCGTTGAAGATGACTCATTCCCAAATGAGCATATCTTCCTAATATCCATCTCTGATCCCTGGTATGGATATATACTTATATATCTCCAAACTTTGAAGTATCCTGCAGCTTCCTCATGGGAGGAACGACGTAAATTAGGCCTTCATGCTAAGAACTACCTCATCATAGGAGATACATTATATCGAAGAGGGGTAGATTCCATTTTGCGTCGATGTCTTACCCATGATAAAGCAGATATTGTCCTGAATGATTCCCATAGTGGAGCATGTGGGGGTCATTTATCTGGGTTAGCAATGACCTAGTAGATACTACGTGCCAGTTATTTTTGGCCCACAATCTTCAAAGATTGTGTGGAAGCAATGAAGCGCTATCATCCTTGTCAGCTTTACACTAGCAAATGCAGTCACATCCTGCTCCATTGTTTCCTATTGTCTCGATAGGCCCCTTCATGAAATGGGGGATTTATTACATGACATGCAACCCAGCCTCATCTGGGGGGCATAAATATATCATTGTTGTTGTTGACTATTTTATGAAATGGGCAGAGGCAATGCCTACTTTTAAAGCTGACGAGGAAACCGCAGCTTTCTTCATATTCAATCAGATTATAGCACAGTTTGGTATACCCAAAGTGATTTTCACTGACCATGGCAGTCATTTTCAAAATAAAATGATGACGGTACTGACCACTATGCTTGGATTCAAATAAGAACATTCATCTTCGTACTATCCGAAAGAAAATGGTCAGGTTGAGGCTGTAAACAAGACTTTGAAGACCATCCTCAAACGTACAATTGATGCATCCCGTTCTAACTGGCATATCATGCTATACCCTACTCTTTGGGCGTATCGAATTAATGTAAAAACTACTATGGGTTTCTCCCCCTTCCAACTCGTTCATGGAGTGGAAGTCGTTACCCCGGTTGAATGTGAAATCCCGTCTTTGAAAATAGTTATTCATGTGTTACCCGATACGATGGAGCTTGAGGAATTTCTAGTACACTTAGAACATCTTGATGAGCAGCATAGAGATGCACTAATTGCTAATCAAGCTCACAACAATAGGGTCAAAAACCAATATGATAAGTCAGTCAAACCTCGGATTTTCTCTGAGGGGGAACTTGTTTTGCTTTGGGACCAAGAAAAAGAACCCCTGGTGTCTGGAAAATTCAAGGCCATGTGGTTAGGGCCTTATGTCGTGTCGAAGGACTTAAATAAGGGTGCATATGAGTTAATTGATTTTGATGGGAATAAGCTACCTGAGCCTAGAAATGGGATCTACCTGAAAAAGTTCTAAGGCTTAGGCTTAGCACTTTTTCTTGTATTTTCTTGTATGTATTTTTATGTACATTAGTTTGTTGGTTTTGTTTTTTATACCATCTGATGGTTGTTGCAGATGTCTTCTGAGAGGTATATAGGTTTCGTTGATGGCGCCAGTCACCACACTTGTAATCTAGCTTCAGCAGCATGGGTCATTTACTCTCCCTCAGGACAGCTAGTTGCCTTAGAAGGCACTTGCGAAGGTCCTGCTTCTAATAATGTTGCTGAGTATAGGGCTATAATTGAGCTTCTATGGGATGCTTTGTCACGTGGTATCACCCAACTGGAAGTCTGCCTAGACTCTCAATTGGTGGTTTCCCAACTCAATCGAGCTTATCAGGTGCAGAACCCTATTCTATTACGTCAGTTCATGCAAGTTAGGTTATTGGAAGGAAAATTTGAATTTATTATATTCAATCACATTCCAAGAAATCAAAATTCATTGACTGATGCATATGCTAATTACATTTTAGACTGGCATCTAACACACATTTCATAAAAATATACAACATGCACATAAAAACACTTGTAAATAAACTGACAACAATATATATATGTGTGTGTCTGTGTGTATGTGTGTGTGTGTGTGTGTGAATATCCGTCTATAGATAGGTCAATTATGATCCTCAATTCTAGTCATAACTGTATAATATACAAAAATATACAAAATGTGGATCACAGTCCATCAAAATGTCCTAGATCTAAGCAAGACCACCCTGGTCACTTCGACCACCTTAGTCCCCATGGTCTCTCTATGCTCTGGATTCCTCAACCTCTTCGGCTTCGGTAGCCTCCACAGCATCTATGTACACCATAACTGCTCTGGCCACCTGCCTCAAAAGGCATAACCAGATAGGTGGAACTCCAACCACAAACTCCTACATGACGGCCAGGATATGCTCTATCCACAAAGTGGGCACTCTCTGGGTAAGCCTAGCTAACTTCCCCTCCATAACCCTAATAAGCCCCGGGTCTTTGCTTAAGATAGGATGAACAAACATACGTGGATGCCCCTTAGGGCAGACCAGTCCAATATCTGCATTTTGACATGTTTATAGGATTAGGACTCTTATACATATGTATATATCTATATATTAAAATTCATAAAAATTTTAAAAACTTGAAAATTAAAAAAATACCTAGCTCTCCCCATGCTCCTCCTAGAGGGAGGACAAGGTCTGGATCAGCTCGAAAATCCATCTCGGCATACAGAAACTGCTCCAATGCCGGTAACTGCCGCTCCCACCAAATGTAGAAGTCATCATCATATACACTCTGTATTGAGCCACCTCCTCCTTGGTGGAGGAATATGTTACCCCATCTACTCAACCTAGGCTGATGTGGAGATCAGACTAGTAGGGGTATGGCAGGGCTCAACCCTAGCACTCTGTAGAAGAAGAAGGCAACCAATATGCTAGAATACCCGAAGTTCTTCCGCTTTCCTCTCTTGCAATCCGAGAGTTGTTTTCTCAAAATGGGGACAATTCCTAAGCACCAATCATACAAAGCACCCTGCCTACAATCCACCACCAACCTCATTTGGTTCCATGTAGCTAGATGGAGTGAAGATGATCCCGCAATCCTCACTATAGTGCTTGTTAGTACTTGTAGTGAAATATCATGTATATGTGCAATTGGGATACAACTCCCTCTCTTTTGGGTACCAGGTTTGCAGTACACATCAATGTAATTCTGGACACTTAGAGGATCACCGCCTCTATCGGTGCCTCTAAGTTGACTGGTGATCCTCATCATGACAGACTGGCAATAAAATATATGTCCTCAAAATTAATTTCCAAAGTTTCACCTTGTAGGTTGAACATCCCTAAATCATGGTCCCAGTAGTTTATCATGAACTCTAGCAAGTGAACATTGGCCCACATAGGTGATGTGCAAAAGAATTTCAACAACCCACTCATTCATAAAACATGTATAGTGGGCACACTTTGGAGTGCGTCCTAGTCCATATCCTCATGCTCTTGTTCCCTCCATTCCAACACCATCTTCACACCTAGCAAAACAAACATTATGAATCTTTAGTATCATATAAATTTTCAAAATTTTTGACTCAATATAGATTTTTCTCCTTCACGCAGTACATGCAACTGTCCCTCAGGGAAACCCGTGTACACAACGCATGTACACGAGTTCCAACATAGTGAACCTGCGTACACAGTGTGACCTATTTTAGGACGCTTAAAAACACAAAATTGGGACTCAAAATTGAAAATTGCTAGGATCAAATTGAAGAGCTCAGGGTGTAGGATTACCTACAACTTGCGGAATTGGATTCCGTCCACTGGATTGTCCACACTGATCGAATAAAGGTAGAGGTAAAAACTTGCTTTTTATGGCTAAAATTAAAAAATGGTGAGTTTATTTTAGTTTTTGAACTATTTATAGAAATTATATTTCTAAAAATGGGTTTTTTCCTATAGTTCAAAATGTATTTAACTAATACCATATCTCTTTTGGCCTTGTAATAGGTTTTTCATGATCCTGAAGTGTTTTTGCTTATATAGGGTGGTTTTTGTCATTTCCAATGCATTTTTGCATCCATACTTAATCCATTTTAAACTTAGCAATCAACATTTTAAACCATGGACTATGGTATTTTAAACCATTAGCTCCATGTCTCTACCATTGTTCTTCCGTGGATAGGGCCTTCCTCTCATGAGTATCCTCATTTAGAACCTATGTTGTCTTTTGATACTCATGCTGCAGTTGTCTTAGGTACAGGGGTATCCTTCTAGATATTTTTCATGCCAAATAGAGCCTCACTTGGGTCTCTTTTTACAAGCTATCCCTTTATAGGACTCCCCGCCCTTATGGAGTTTCTTTAGAACCAGGTCTAACTTCTTAAAAATAGACTTGACTACTGAGTTAACTTGTCCTTTCAAGCTCATTAAGAATATGTGAATGGGCATCTGCATTGGTGGTAGGTTATCTATTTCTCAAACCATGCAGAATAATACGAGAAAGGATCACTCTCTTTTCTACTGAATTGAGAAGAGTATTCTCAGGTATAGGTTTATCACTTTTCCGGACCCGAGGGACTAAATTTACAGAAAAGGAACTCCCATTATGAGCTTAGTTTTCTCTTTTTCATGCTCTGGACCTAAACATGAAAAAGATTCCAAGTGTACTTCATGTCTTTGTCATTCTCATTAAATACTAATGAACAAATCATCAAGTTTATAGTTGTAAGCCCCATTTCTCGTACTCAAATGGATCTTTCTGAGTGATCTTGCTTTCCTTCACACTCATAAAACTCAAGCTATTTGCTATTTTTGAAGGAGTGTTGGGTAGGTGGTAATTTAACCTTTTTCAGACCTCCCTGACTAAGTACAAAAAGGGTTCACCTTTTCTTATACGGAAGTTAAGAGAGTTCTTCTGTGGTATATTTTATACTTTTCCAGCCTCAGGAGACTAAATTGGACGAAAAAGGACCCCGCTAGAGTCTTCTTTGGAGTTTTCAGATCTCTAAAATGTGAAAACACCAGCTGAGCATGTACTAGTTTGGGCTCATTAAAGCCACGAATCAATGACACTATCAAGCATTATTTTCTCTTCTCTTCAAGCTTGTTAAAAAATGAAGAGAGATCCGAGTTGACTTTCCTGGGCCCGTTAAAATTTAACAGGGAAGGTAAGGAAGAAGTTTTCTCTTGTTTTCAATTAGTGGCAGCATGTTATCCTTGAACATAACACTCTCTGTTTTTTTTGATACCCATGTCTCAGTGTTGACTTTTAGTTTAGCTATTACTTCAAGTTTATTACTCCTCCTCTTGTCCATTATACCTGGGGAATCTGATCATGTATCTTACATGACATATAAGTCTAGTTGTTCTATCTATAAAGTTAAAAGCTGCCTTGGGTCATCTCTATGTCGTGCTCATTGTTCAAGGACTCAACTCAATGTCTGATCTCTATCTTGATCCCATGATTGTTGTATTTGTTATCATTTGTGTCTACCTTTTTTTTACCTAGTTCCTAGTCACTCTTGTGATCTGTTGGAGGATCTATTGCCTTTCGTATCATATTATGGTTCCACATCAGTACTTCCTGATGATGAAGACCTAGATTTTTTACGATAGTACCTCAGGATTCACTTCCATCATTGGTGAATTCCTTTGCTTCAGTTGTTGATTATCACCTATTGATTGACAAATTGTTGAATTTTCTCCATGTTTGACTTCAACCTACATTTAGTCACGTGGCTTGGATTGTATTGGTTCTTTGGGATTGTTTATGAAGACCTTAATTCCTCATCTATGGACTAAGTTATGCAAGATTATGTTCCAGTTATGTACACAGCTTCCACATCTTTGAAGACTCATCATTATTGTATATTGTGGCTTCGATCCACCTTTGTAATATATGTAGTCTTGCACCCGTATTATATGATGTACTCAAATATTGTAAAGGAGCTAGTGTTCCAGTATATTGAACATAGCATCCTCAGATATGACTTTCTATATGACATTATTCTATTTGTTTTAGGTACTACCTCTGCTCCATTGGATTTCTGAGTTCTCCAAAGATAAAGATTATAATGTATTTCGGCCATCGCTTCCCTCTGACCTCACACATTAGGGGGCATCTATTATCAACCCAAGTGGCACTTCTCTGTTCGAGTGCTGACACTTCACTTGTTGGCACAAAAAAGGACATTTATGGATTGAAGGTTGCCTAAAACACTATAGATGGGAATGTTATGAAATACATGCACTATCCATGCAGCTTACCATTTTTACCTTTTCATATGTTAATTGTTGTACACGACTTTTCCTATAAGTAACCCATGTACATGCGTGAATTTCCCTACAACATATCGCGTACTATACGCGAGTATTTTCATTGCAACCTGCGTACATTTCTGTATGCAGGTTTCCCTTATAGCAACTCACATGTCATATGCAGGTTGTCGGTATCAATACTCACATACGCCTTCTTTTGATATTAAAAATAATAAATCGCGATTAATGGAGATGTGTTAAGACCTAATCAATAACTATCTTAACTGTCTCAACCTCCTCAACCTTCAAAACTACTCTATTTCACTAAGTATAAATAGAGGCCTTGGGGAGGGCATTAATCAATCATACTTGGAGAGCAAAGTTATGCTGGTGGTATCTATTCAGAAGTCTTTGGAGCAGCAGAACTCAGAATCCTTTGGTTGCAGAGGAGTCCTTGTTTCAGGCGTTGGGTTGTAACCTTAACTCATTCACTATTGTTAATCAAGAGAATCCTTATTCCAAATGTGTGTTGAATATATTTCATGTATCATGGTTTGATGAATATTTATGATTAAGCACTCTATATATTGTTTATCTAACTTTTCATATATACATATATAAGTTTGCATTTGGAGGATTTTCTCTTTGTAGTTGAAGGATAAACATCCCTGAAAGCTTTGGAGGAGAAGCAGAGCAGGAGAAGACAAAGCTTGGATCAACCGTCGTGAATCGGGTGAGTCCATCCTATCTTCCTATTTCCTTTCTGTACTTTAAAGCTGATTGTCTGCAAATTTTAAGAGTACATTGGTAACCCCAGACCTTCAGTTATAAGGTGTTTATTCCTAAACAACAGATGGACATGTCACAGGATTTAAAACACATGATTACCATAATTTTATGAAGGTATTTTGAATCAATTAATTATTATTGTTATCACTTACTTACTTTTTTTTATAATTATGATAAATCGATATTAATGAACTCTAGTAAACGGGTTTGATAGCATATCATGCCATTGGCAATTAGAGGGGATTCATGTCTTACAACTGACTTAAGGAACGCCATAAGTCGATTTTTAGCATTTTTAAGTTATATTGTGGGTTGATATTTACAAGGTTTATGGTATGAAATGTTACTATGTATGATGCAATGATATATTATATTTCAGTTTAAATGTCATAAATGTTCATACTAATTTTGTGTCATTTATTAGGTGGTTAACCTCTAAAGAGATCCATGTGTGTGAAGTGCCAAAATGGAAGAAGGAAATTGTTGAAATTCTGTGTGTATTTGAGAAGGAGGTCCCTACAAGTTTCATGGACCTACAAGTACATTTACTTATTGACCTAGTCGATGACATTGAAATAGAAGGAATCGTATCAACGAGGTGGATGTTTTTCTTTGAGAGGTACATGAAAACCTTAAAAAAATATGTCCGACAAAAGGCACATCCAAAGGGTTGCATGGCTGAAGGGTATGTATTGAATGAAGCATTTTTATTCCTATGTGAATTCCTTGGTAAAGAGTTTGTAGATGGTTCACAATTTTGGGATGAAGAGCATGCATCAGATATTATAGATGGAGAAAAACCTCAAAGTAATGGTGTCCAACAAGAAATTGGTAAGTAAAATCATCATTATTGTGATTATGTTTAGAATCATTTACTATATAGTTTTTTGTTTATCAAAATAAAATAATAACATTTACTTTTTGAATTATATGTGTTGATTTTTAATAGGTGTCGATGAAAGATCCATGCTTGACAAGTTCGTTCTATACTAGATAGACTTCATGAATAAATGTATTGATTTGTACGATATAAAAAGGGAAGAAGTGTTAGAAGCAAGGAGACAGTTTAAGAGATTGAACCAAAGGAATATCCCACTTCCGACAGATCTTTCTGGTGAATGGGGAAAAGATTGCACTCTACAATGGATTCATGAACAAATTCAAAACCGAATGGATGAGGAAGGTATAGATGCAAACATAACAAAATATGAGATCAACATTTCTAGAGGATGTGAGCGAAAGGTAAATCATGAAATTCTTAAAAAATGTTGCTTGAATATATTCATCAAACTATTAATTATTTAATTATGAATAATCGTATTTATTTGCACTAAAAAAAATGGCCTTTCACAGGTGAGAAAGTATCCCGCAATGTGGGCATATGGTTGTCATTATCTTGTAGAAAGAGTAGATGTAAAGAGATGAACATTTGATTGTGGGGTTATGGTTGATTTCAAGCAATCAAGTCGAGCAAGTTTAAAAGATAAAAACATTGTTGAAGGAAATATTCAATATGTTGGAAAAATACAAGAAATTATTGAGTTGGATTACCACTCTTTCAAATGTTGCATTTTTAAATGTAAATGGTATGAAGCATTTGAGAGGACAAGAATACATGATACCCATAGTGGATTGTTTTCTATAGACTCCTCAAAGTACCTACTCGAGGATAAGGAGCCTTATGTTCTACCAATTCATTGTGAGCATGTATTTTTTTCCTAAAACATAATATAAATATAAGAAGCATTAGTCGTCAATATTTTGATAATTCATTGCCTATTGGGAATATATATGTGTTTAATGATAACAATAAAAATGTAATAACACATGTCTAATATATGGATCTCCTTCATGCACAAGTATTTTTCTATGAAGATATTTTGGATCCAAAATGGATATTTGTCATTCATTATGACCCAAGATTAAGACATGTTTTCGAAGATGCTTCAATCGATACTGAGAAAACCAATGATGACCAACCAAATATAGTTGAGGGAGAACAAATTGGCAACCATGATGATGTTCAAGTTGAAGAAGATCTAGTAGAAGAATGTGAAGATGATAATGATGACAATATTCCTTTAGCAATGTGGAGAAGCAGGGTCATAGGTGCATCTTCAGAAGATGCTATCATGGAGGAAGATGATATTATGGAGGAAGATAATATGGATGATATCGAAAGCAATGATGAAAATAGATCTGGTGACATTCATGTAGCCAATCTGGAAACAAATTTTATTGATACAGAATATGATGAAAGTGAAGATGAGGATGATTACAATACCACTTTAGCAGGATGGTGTAGCAAGAATAATATTAGGTACTTGGAAGAACATATGAACATTGACCACGAAACATTGGAAGACATAGATGCAGATTATAATGTGAATGAAGACTTCTAAATTTACAGTCGGATATGTAATTCATATTTAAATAATAATGGTTTTTATGTCCCATTTTAAAATTCTTTGTTATTATTTGGATGCAATAATCATTCAATTACAATTTTAGAACTGATAATCTAAATTAATATGTTGATTCTTGTCTCTATACTCGTTACCTAGTGCAATGTCCTTAAAATGTTTATAAGTTAATATGACTTGGTAGCCAAAAATAACAATAATTAGTTGGATAATAGTTATTGTGGTTAGTTTCATCTATTGGCTGATAATGGTTAAAAGTGATATGAAGTTATTTGTTGAGAATTAAAAAAGGTTATATATGTATATTGTAGAAGTTTTCATATGCATATACAAACAAATATAACTTGTACTGTTGAAGGAATTGGTTAACACAAATGTACCTAAACTACACTATAGCAAAAACCTTTGATTAGTTTATGCATAAGATCACCTTTAAAACAAATATGATTCACTTAAACATATATATAATCCATGTAGTATTCATATAGATGTTCAAATGGGATTTCAATTAGATTATGTGATTCACAACTACCCTCCAAATCAAAATATTTTTCATTAACTATAATAGGAAATGAAAAGTAAGATGCCAAATCGAGGAAACCTCATATTTTGATTTTGTTGTCGCCTTTATTCATCAAATCATATTTTTTCCACTTTAGCAACATCTTTATATAATGTGCCTATTTTTTCACCTAGACATGAATCTAGCACAAGTAGAATTTAAGTGTAATTTATTTTGGATGTTAAAGTGGATGCAATTTGTGTCCATTTTAGCATCATCATGATATAGACCACCTAGTTGTGTACCTATACAACCTAGCATAAGAATAATATGAATGTAATTAATTTGGGGTGCTAAAGTGGACACAATAAATGTAATTGATTTGATGATAATGACATTCACAATTATGTGATTATATGATAATGATGATGACAATGCTGTTGTTGATGATGGCAATGACAATGACAATGATGATGATGATGATGAAAATGATGGAAATGATGATAAAGTTGACAATGATGTGATTATATGGTGACGATGATGATGATAATAATGAGGATGATGACAATTATGATGACAATGAGAATGACATGAGAAATGATGATGATGATGATCCTTATAAGAAAGTGTTGGTAGAGGTAAATAAACCCAATTTCACTACAAGCTCCAAGATTAAAATGTGCTCAATCATAGTTATAATTTATGCATGCTTAATATTGTACCTATATCCAACTTGTTATGCATGCTTTAAATGGTAAACATATCCCATATGCTTTAAATGATGACGATGATGAGCTAGATGACAATGACAGTGATGATATTTTTGATGATGACGACGATGGAAATGATGATGATGATGATGATGATCATCATCTTTTTCATTGTTACCGTGATTATCACAATAGTGATCATCATCGGCATAATCATCATTTGTGTCATCATCATCACCATTGTCCTTAACATCATTATCATCACCATTTTCCTTGACATCGTCATCATCATGATTATTGTCATTTTCATGAGTTATTTATCATTACCTTTGGCATAAGAAATAACATCTACCCAAAATATGTGATTAGTGGAAAAGGGTCATGGAGGACACATACAATTTATGCATGAAAAATAACAACTTATTTTTTAAGATGATCAACATCAGCATTCTCTTTGTATTCATCATCATTCTCATTGTCATCATCACCATCATCACCAATCATTTCATTGCCATCATAATCATTGCCAATGTCGTCATTGTCATTATCCTCATCATCATTATTGTCATCGTTCTCCTCATTATCAACAACATTATCATCATCATCGTAGCTAGCATCAATATCATAATCATTATCCTCACTGTTATGTTCAACATCTGGGTGTAAAATTGGATGCAAAAGTGGATAAAAACATGGATGCAAAAAAGGATGCAAACATGGATGCAACAAAAGTAGGTGCAAAAGTGGGCACATAATGGGGTGCACCAAAAATGGATGCAAAAGGTGATGCAAAAGTGGATACAAACAATGATGCAAACGTGGAAGCAAAACATGATGAAAAAAGTGGCGCAAAAGTGGATACAACCATGGATGTAAAATTGGATACAAAATTGGATGCGAAAGTGGATGAAACAAAAGTAGATGCAAAACTAGATGCAAAAGTAGTTGTAACACCCAGCGCAAAACCCAATGTAGAAGTGGATGCAAAAATGGATGCATAAAGGGATGCAATAACTGATATAAATTTGGATACAAAAAAAGATGCAAACGTGGATGCAAAAGTTGAAGCAAAAGTGGGTGTAAAACTAGGCACAAAAATGGGTGTGAATTGGGACATGACAAAAGTGGATGCAAAAGTGGATGAAATAGTAGATGCAAGAAAAGACGTAAACATGGATGCAAAATGGGATGAAAAAATGGATGAAAATGTGGGTGCAAAAGTGGACAAAAAAGGGGATGCAAAAGTGGATGCAAAAATGGCTGAAAAAAAATGAGATGCAAAACTAGACTCAAAACATGATGTAAACTTTGATGCCAAACTTGGTGCATGAAGGTTTGCAAAAAAAGAAGTAGAAGTGGATGGAAAAGTGGATGTAAAAACAGATACAAAAGTTGATGAAAATAAGGGCATAAAAGTTGAGGCAAACATGGATGTAAAAGGGGGTGCAACAAGAGTTAAATGTATAAAGTAGGCACAAAATTATGTGCAAAACTAGGCTCAAAACCTGTCGCAAAACCTGGTGCATAACTAGGTGCAAAACCCGGTGCAAATTACGCTGCAATTTGTGCCAGATTTAGAAAAAGGACACAAAAAATGCCTAAAATAGCACCAACCCATGAAATTCCACCATTTTGTCCAAAAAATGAAGAAAAATACACTAAAAGATGGTCTAGATGCAAAAAAGGATGCAAAAAGAGATGCTATATCCATTTTTTGTTGTAGTGACACAAATAAGACATTTCCAAGTAGCGAGAGCAAGGCAAAAGGAATCTTGGAAATCATCCACTCTGATGTATGTGGTCCAATGTCATCCAGTTCTCTAAGCGGGTATGTATATTATGTTTCTTTCATTGATGATTTTTCTAGGATGACATAGATATACTTCATGAAGAACAAGGATGAAGTATTAAACAAACTTAAAGAATTAAAAGCCTTGATCGAGAACCACACAGAGAAGAAGATCAAGATATTTCGATCAGATAATGGCAGAGAATTCACATCAAATGAATTCAAAGAATTAGGCATATATTTAGGGATTAAGAGGGAGTTGACCAATCCATATAATCCACAATAGAATGGGATTGCAGAAAGAAAGAACAGAACAGTCATGGAAGCAACAAGGGCCATGCTTCATGATCAAGACCTTCCTATGCATCTATGGGTAGAAGCTGTGTATGTACATAACTGTACTCCACATAGAGTACTCAAGATACCTGAAGAAGTATTTTTTGGCAAGAAACCAGAATTCAGTCATCTCAAAATATTTGGTTGTCCAGTGTACATACACATTCCAAAAGAAAAGAGGACATAGTTAGATCCTTAAGGAAAGAAGGGTATATTTGTGGGATACTCTGAGCACTCGAATTCTTACAGAATATACTTCCTAGGATTCAAGAAGATCAACATCAGTAGAGATGTAACATTTTACGAAGACTCATCTTAAATCAAGTCTAGAAAAATACCTATTGAAGACTCTGAAGAATTGGAAGTACCCAGAATCCATAATACAACTATGAACGAAGAAACTCCAGAAGAAGTTCAAGAAATGGATGAACCTCAGGAACTGGTAGATCCACCTCAAGAGAAGAATCCTCACAAGAGGAAACTTGCAAGGGTACGAGAGGCTATCCAAAGTGTAGAAAGATATGGGGCTCCAGAAGAGATACATAGAGAGAGGAAAAGAACCAGGTCCTGCTCCGGTTATGTATCCCTATTATGTGGCTTCATTGATAAAGAACATTCCAACTATGAAGAAGTGGTAGAAAAGAAAGAATGGAAGGATTATATGATCAAAGAGTATCAATTGATCATGAAGAATGATGTTTGGGATGTTGTTCCAAGATCAGAAGGGAAGTCTGTTGTAACTTCCTAGTGGATCTAAAAGATCAAGCATGTTGCATATGGTAGCATAGAGAAATATAAAGAAATATTTGTAGCTTGTGGCTTCTCCCAAAAAGAAGGAATAGATTATGAAGATAATTTTGCACATGTAGCCAGATACACTTCCATTAGATCAACACTTGCTCTGGCTACAGTAATGAAATGTAAGATACACCAGATGGATGTCAAGACTTCTTTCTTGAATGGTGGAGTGGAAGAGGAAGTGTATGTGGAGTAGCCACTTAGTTTTGAGACACATGATAGGGAGACTCATGTGTATAAATTGAAGAAATCCCTGTATGGTTTGAAAAAGGCACCTAGGACATGGTCCGACAGAATTGATAGCTACCTATCCAATTTGGGCTTTACCAAGAGTAAAGCAGATTACAACCTTTATTACAAGGTTGAAGAAGGGAACCCAGTGATACTCCTACTATATGTAGATGATATTTTTGTGACAGGTGAGGATGGGTTGATTACTGATATGAAGAGGAAGCTTGCTGTCAAGTTTGAAATGAAGGACTTGGGTATGATGCATTACTTTCTAGGCATGGAGGTGTGGTAGAATGCAGATGAAATATCCCTAGGACAAGGGAAGTATGTAGTAGAGATCTTGAAGAGGTTCGGGATGATGGACTACAAGGCCATGACCACACTGATGGCATCGAACCTGAACCTATTGAGTGATGCTTCATCAGAATCAGTTGATGCTATAATGTATTGTCAGATGATTGGGTCCTTGATGTACCTGACGAATATGAGACCAGATATTTGCTTTGTTGTGAACACATTGAGCCAGTTACTAACAGATTCGAGACATGTTCACTTGATTGTTGCAAAGCATATTCTGAGGTGCCTGAAGGGTACAGTTGATTATGGGCTCAAGTATGAGGCAAAATAGAATATTAACCTGGAAGGTTATGTGGATTTAGATTGGGCAAGAAGTGCCATTGATAGGAAGAGCATTTCAAGGTGCTACTTCAGTATGGGATCAGGTATTATCTCATGGTTTAGCAGGAAGTAATCTTGTGCGGCACTTAATACAACTGAAGTAGAGTATGTTGTAGCTTGTTCAGCTAGCTATGAGGTAGTGTGGTTTAGGAAGCTACTATCTGATTTGTTTGATCTCTAGTTGGATGATTCTTGCATATATTGCGACAATCAGAGTTGTGTGAAGTTGTCAAAAACCTAGTGTTCCATGACAAGTCAAAGCATATCGAGATCAAATATCACTAAGGGATATGGTGTAGAGAGGAGAATTGAAGCTCCAATATGTTGTGATGGACGAGTAGATAGCTAATGTCTTAACCAAACTATTAGCTAGAGTGAAGTTTGAATACTTCAGGGAGAAGCTTGGTGTTCTCCAGATCGAGGTTCCCTCCAAAGGGAAGTGATGAGTCTGTGCCTTTTTGATATGGGTGATGTGTTCATCCCATGGTCAGATATAAGTGCAGAGACATTATGATGTGACTGTGGGATGTGTTTATCCCACATAATCATATATAAGTGTTGATCCTTTCTTACATGGTTGATGTGTTCATCCCATGGTAAGATATAAGTGTTGAGCCTTTCTTACAAGGTTGATGTGAGTGATGAGCCCTTCTGACATGGTTGATGTGTTCATCCCATGGTGAGATGTGAGTGTTGAGCCTTTCTTACATAGTTGATGTGTTCATCCCATGGTAATATATAATTGTTGATGCTTTCTTACATGGTTGATGTGTTCATACCATGGTAAGATATAAGTGTTGAGCCTTCCTGACATGGTTGATCTGTTCATCCCATGGTCAGATGTGAGTGTTGGGCCTTTCTGACATGGTTGATGTGTTCATCCCATGGTTAGATGTAAGTGTTGGGCGGGCCTTTCTGACTGGGTCAGATATAAGTGCTAAAGAAGATAAATACCTACCTGGAGGCTAGGCCTAAAACTAGCATGAAAAAGGGTTGGATTTGTAGAAGTTCTTGTGACGAGTAGAATTGAGATAGCACCAGTGATGATGACCTAGTGATGATCCAGACTTGATGAGGATCTAGTGATGATCCAGAGTTGAAGATGAATATGACTTGAAGATGAAGATGACTTGATGATGATCCAGATGATACAGAGAAGAAGACTTGTGCTGATAAATTGTGTCAAGAGAATACCTTCCTAAAAGAGGGAGTGTTGATGTATTTGTAACTTCAGAATGTATTCACTTGTATATCTTATGTATTGTATCCCGATGTTTCTATCGGGAAGTATCTGTAATGTAATTGAGTCATGCCATGCCCCAATGTTCCTATCAGGAGATTCAATAATGTAAACAAGTCATGTAAAGTCATAGAGTGTAACCCTCCTTATTGATTGAGGGTTAAAGTCCCCTCAGTTGTGGGGCCCTAGGGTTATTAGAATCTCCTAGAAAATTTGGCCCTAGTGAGTTATTGTCAAGTCAGGAATTAGTATAAATAGAGAGGGAGCCTCTCTATTTAACACACATTTCACTCACACTCAGTTGTAGTGCATAACTAAGAGAGAAATAAGAAGCTGGGACAAGAGAGAGAGAGACTACTGCTGTCGGGAGATCATCTTTATATCTTTTGGTTTTAATTTTGATGCTAATTCTATCTCTGGGGAAGTTGCAGGGTTTTCTCCTTTATGGTTTCCCTGAGGAAAATATTTGTGTTTATTGTCTCTTGTGATTGATTGTTGTGCTTGTTATTTTCTTAGATAAGATCCTAAGATCATATATCTTAAATGTTAAAAATATAACAGACCGATGATCACTTTCCTTATGCCAAGATCATACAATTTGTATGCTTTTGTGTCTTCAGAATAGCCAACAAAAATACATTTCTATCCCTTCTTGTCTAATTTATTTCTTAGTTAGTCTTGAACATGAGCATATGCGGCACAACCAAAAACGTTTAAATGAGAAACACTGTGGTTCATACCTGTCCATGATTCTTGAGGAACTTTGTTCTTCACACTCTTTGTTGGACACCGATTCAGGATATATACAACAGTTGCAACTGCTTCAACCCAATATTCATTTGGAAAATTCTTGGTTTTTGTCATGCTGTGCGCCATCTCCATAATGGTTATATTATTTCTTTTGACAACATCATTCTATTGAGGTGTGTACCATTCAGTAAATTTCTTTTGTATGCCATGGGTCTTGAAAAAAATTAGAAATTCATTCCAGACATATTCACCGCCTCTAATTGTCCTTAATATTTTGATGTGGTGTCCACTTTGGTTCTCCACGAGTGCCTTGAACTGTTGAAAACAACTAAATGCATCATATTTATGTTTTGGAAAATATACCCATGTTTTTCTTGAGTTGTCATCAATAAAACTAAGAAAATAATTGCAGCCAATAATGGATGATATCTGCATTGGACCACAAATATTAGAGTGCACATTTCAAGTGGTGTGTGTGCTCTATGTGACTTTCTGACTGGAAAAGTCTCTTTATGTTTCTTTCCAAAAATGCAGCCTTCAAAAACTCTTTTTGGTTTGTCGATCAATGGAAATACTCTGACCATATTCTTTGTGTGTAGTAGCTTCAGCCCACCAAAATTTAGATGTCCAAATCTGAAATGCCGCAACAAAGACTCATCCTGAACTTTTGTTTGAAATGGATCTTGAAAATAAATGCTATCATTTTCTTTCTTGTCGAAGTGCTTGTCTACTTCCTTTCTTTCTTCCTTGAATGCAACTCTTGTATTTTTCTTTCCTTTCATGTCTGGAATTATCCTCAAGGGAAAGAGGTGAATTGCTTGTCATTGGTAGTTTTGCTATCAGCTAGTTGCTTGGATGAATGTCTTTAATCACACATTGATTATCTTCTATGTAGACTCTGTTATGTTTTTGTATCATTTTTCCAATACAAAACAAATTATGTTTCAGACCTTCAACATGATAGACATCAGGAATAAACTTACTCTCCCCCTACTTGGTTAGAATACTAACAATACATTTTCCCAAAACAGTGACTTGGACATTATTTCCAAGTGTAACATGGGTTGGAACTGAATTATCTATATTGTAAAAAAAAAAAAATTATCAGTGATATGATTGTTGTAGCCTGAATCTAAGTACCATATGTCATGTGGAATTTCTTGGATATTATTTCATTCAATTTGAGATGCATATGCCATTAACATTACGGTCGACGGAGTGCTGGTGTTGGTCAATTGATTTAGGATTTTCCTTCCTTGGCCATATTGTTTCTTCCTGCATTCATATACATAATGACCAAATTTCTTACAATAGTGACATTGAATTTTTTATTTATCAAACCTGTGACCACTTGGCTGACTTGGGTTCTGATTCTCTTCTCTACCAATGACATTCGTAGGACTTTTGCCGCATCCTCCTCTGGAACAAATTCTTCCTCTGTCTCTAGAGTTGTTTCTACCCCTGCCTCTACCATGGATTATGGATGACTGTGTTGTAAATGCACCTTCTAATGATGTATTTGATCTATTGATTGTGTGTTCATGATTGATGAGTGAATCCTGCAACTCACCAGTGGTAAACACCAACATGTATTTGTTGTATTCCAAGGTCACAACCAAGGATTCAAATCTTAAGGGAAGACTTCTGAGAATTTTTTCAATGACCTGTTGGTATTCTATATTTTCTCCATGATATTTTAGTTGATTAATCATACCAACAACTTTGATGTAGAATGATTCTACTAACTATGTATCTTTTATTGACAACGATTCAAAATCTCTTCTAAGAATCCGCAACTTGGAATTATTTACCTTGTCCAAACCTTGATAGGAAGTTTCCAATGTGTCCCATGCCTTCTTAGCGGTAATGTTACTGCTACTCTTGGGAGTATGCTTTCATGCATGGCTTGGTGTATGCAGAATAGAGCCTTTCTGTATTTCTTCCTCTGTTCCCTCATGGCATCTTTCTGAACTTGTGTGATATTGTTATATGCCACTTTATTTGTTGGTTCTACATAACCATACTGGAATTTTTTCCACAAGGGTTTCACTTAGTGAACTTTTTACATAGCACGTTCGATCATAGAACATTAAAGAATATCTTTAATTTCACTAAATATTGGAAAATACTTCCTAAAATTGTATTGTTGAACCCCCCTCACAATATACCTTTCCAGTTAAGAAAATCCCTACTTTCACCATATATTGTAGGTATCCATTTTATCAACCCATTTTTAACACCCCCTTTATATCATATTGTAAAGTTGTAACAACAAGAGCCCTAACGCATCTTAGTATAAGAAAACAATATGATAAATAAAATATAGTATAATGCTAGTAATGATCTTGGCAAAATTGCAAGGGCGATTGATTCATTTGTAGCGTTGGATAGTGGAAGACCTAATGAAATAGTAATGGGGAAGGAAAAACATGTAAAAGGAAACCCCGTCAAGAGATCAATGTGACAAAGAATGTAAAATACTGATAGTCCAATGTTCAGTGCAATGCTTAGAAAAGATGATAATTGCACATGTTTCACACCAAAACCTTCTAATCTACCAATTCATGTCATGTAACTACAATTATAGCCATAGAGATATCATGTTTTCTATAAGCTTATTAAATTGAACTCCATAAAATATTTTTAATATCTTAAAAAATGTCTTCTATTCTTTTATTTAAAGCTATTTGTATGCGATTTTTAATACATGCATAGTAAACTATGGTAAAATAACACTCTTATTATTTGGATAAACTATGTGCATATATCTTCTTATGCCTAAAGTATTCCAAGTTTAGTGAACACTGATTCTTCCACAACAAATGAACCACATTTCTATATCTATACAAGATCAAACTTAGTAGAAAATTAGAGAAAATTATCTTCATTTCCTATTCTAAATCCGAAAATAATTTAAATGACACTCTCATATAAATTTAACATTGGTTATCCAAGAGGTTATTGATTTTTCCTGGGTCAAGAAGTATTCTATTTTGGAATGTTTATAATTTTATTTAATTGGGAAGAGGTTTCTCTGTGAAACTAAGACAAAAATCATCATTTTTTTTATGTATATGATCCAATGATATAATCAAATTCATTGGTATTTAGATTGATTTATGGAATTAGGTTTCAATAAGAATTAAGATTTCAATCAATAATATTATAATATGGCTAACATAATGATATGAATATTTTCATTTAGAAACTATTTAACAAAAACAAAATCATAAACATTATGATAATATTATAGAAAATTTATTTGAAATTAAATGTTGTAGTATAATATATATATATATATATATATATATATNTTATTTGAAATTAAATATTTTAATATATAATAATTTTATATGAGACTAAAATGCCATTTTTCTTGTATTGCAGGGACTTATTTGCATTCAACCATGAAGGTATTCACCTTCAACATGTCTTTGTGGGAGACCTCCAAATATATATATCCCACTATTTGAATGTTATTCCTTGGCCCACCCAAATAAAATAACCCCCAATATTTAGATCACTATGTCAAATTAAAAAAACTTGTTGACCCCTTAATGTGAGACAATATATTTTTTAGGCTTTTAGGAGTATTCAAACCTCAATATGAATGGACATGATATAATATTGCCTTGCTAATGAACCCCTTGTGCAATTTCCCAAATATCTTGACCTATGAATGGAGCCTTCATTGTTAGAGACCAATATTCATAATTATTTCTTGTAAAAATTGGAGTTTGGAAACTCGACATGTTTGAGCCAGAAGTGGAAGCCCTTTTTAATTTTTAATTTTTCCTTAGAAGATTACTTTTCTCCTTTTACAAACAAGATTTATTTCCTAAACCTCCTATGATACCACATCTTGGGGGAGACAAAGCCTGAGACTAGCTTGAGAAGGCTAAACTTGAGTTAGCGCTTAGTCATAAAATTTTCACTAACTCGACTTAGAGAGGTTTTATTTTGATTGACTTACTCTACATGTTTTACAACATTTATTCAAGTAATTGTTGAGAGAATATGTGGCTAAATAAAGCATGCATTTAACCACAACAATTGATTTATAAAACTTGTAGGGACATAACATAGAACTATTTTCCCTAAATACAAACTTAGAAATTTACAAGGATTTTTCCCATTTTGCAGAGCTTCAACTCTACTCTGCAGATCTTACAGAGCTTCAACTCTATTCTCTCAAAATTCTCTCTTTGATTTACAATCTTCTTCTTCTATTTATAGGCAAATTAAAATTTGTTTCTCAATGACTTAACATTAAAGATTGTAATAACTATTTACCTAAAAACTTAATTTCGAGTGGTTTATATATGAGAAACATGAATTTTTTATCTTATCAGAATGTTTGACAAAAACTAAACTAAACTGATACTTCTTAGTCTGATATGGATCTGCTATTAATTAATATTTCCAACATTTTTAACATCTTTTTCTATTGCAACATGCCACTACTTTGCTGCAATTGATTTAACATTGATAATGTTAAATGATTAAAAATTCAATAGTTTACGGAAATTCAGCAGATTTAGAATCCTCTTACAACACTACAAATTTAAATCCAAGCGTCCTCTAAATTTAATGTTTTTCTAGGAATAATTTATAATCACCATGAGTCAAATTACTTTATGATGTTATTTATATACATTTTTTATGATGTTATAATCATTAAGAGCGAGTTATTTTGTCAAATTAATCTCAGTGATTCATTCATATATATATATATATATATATATATATATATATATATATAATCCGATAATAGTGTTGTGCATATGTTCCTTGAGATAGATTAAATCAGCAAAGCGGCCTCAACTCTGATGCAATAATAACAACTAATTTCTTGATAATATTTGAGAAGGTTTGAAAATTGAAACCAAAAATTGGATAGTAATCATTAAGGCACACACAAATAAGCTAATATACCAATTTGCATTACATAATTCTCTGTAATCTTAATTGGCATAAGAACGCACAAACAAATGTCAAATGGATGTAGCTTGGGTGGTTGGGAGGAGTGAATGTTACCCTCTCCACCCATGTTCTACTCTTGTAAGTGACATGATGCTCTTGTGGAGCCCTTTGTAATAAATGTGTGAATGATGAGCTGGTGATACCTTGATTCAATTTGAATATCAGGTGTTAGGATTTTCCGTGGAGTAGCCCTCCAAAAAATGGTGAACCACATTTAAAAAGAACGCACAAACAATTGATTGAAGTATATGATTGAAATAAATGATTGCAACATCTTCCACTTACACAACAAACCTTTTTCATTTAAAAAAATGGAGCAGAGATTGTAATGGAGAATGTTATGAATTTTCTTTCACTGTGAAAATTTACACAAACTCAAAATAAAGTATTGGTGACTAATACTAAATGAGGGTGTTAGCCCTATGGGTTAACTCAACTGTTGTTAGCAAAAGGTTTAGATAATTATAAATAAAAAATGTTTTAAGGTGCTTTTTAATATTGTTTTGTGATTTATTTTAAAATTAAAATTGAGAGTAGTTTATTGTAATGTATATTTTTGTGGAAACTAGGGACACTATCCAAGATATTTGAAAGAGGCTTCAAAACTTTGACATTGAAAACATTTTTTTCTCAATGCCCTCATTGATAATGGATTCCACACTCCATGGTTATGAGACAACCGGGGTAGCTCAAGGGAATTGATATTTGGTTCTAATAGGCTTGAAAAAATGATATGTGTGGCTTCTTAATATACTGTGGATGCGGACTCTTCACAAACATTTCACATATGTCCTCCTTCAATACTTTGTCTATTTTTGAAACTAGGAAGAAGTAGTAAACTAGTATTTCTTGGTTTAATTCCAAACACAACCGAGCCTTTCCAAATTTATTATAGAGGGATCCTATGGAATTTAAAACATCCTATCATACCTCAAACATTCAATGGTCGAATAAAAAAACTCATCTTAACATGTTATTCAAGTTTGCACAATTTCGGTTTGTCATGACTGTAGGAGGTTCCAATTGACTCCAAATGGTATCAAATTTGAAAATAAAGGATATGGAAAGTCTTAGAACATACCGGTATGACCCATGAGAAATTTTTATATGAATTTAGGCCTCTAAAACTTGGTTTGGTTCTAAAGAGAAAGGGGCAATTTTCTTAGGAAATTTTGGTCAAATTTCTCCTAGGGGTGAAATTTTTATAATAAAAAGGATCCTTATGAAAGTAGATCAAGGACATGAAGACATTCAAAAGGATGAGAAACTAGAAGGAAAAGGAAATTCAAGAAAGATAGATTAAAAAGAACCTAAATTTTCTCATAATAATGAATCTTGTGAAACTTAAAGAGTTGAAGATGGCGAAACTACTAAAGTTGATTGGGAAGGAGAAATAAAATATTCCCTTGTTTGGCTACGAAGTAAGGAAAATCAATAAGCATCCCAAGAATCAATTAAGAAGACATCAAGAAGAATAATCAGATAACGCTACTTTGTCCTCTTGATGAATCATCAAGAGGACAAAGCGAAGATTTGTGATGCTCAAGAGGTTGAAATCATGTTCCTAATGGAAGAGTTGCAAAAGACTACAGGACAAGCAAAGGAAGTGGTTGGAAAAACAATTACTGACGAAAGAGACCAAATAAAGGAAGTCAAGAAGATGGAAAGAGCTTTCACAAATCAACTCTATGAGAAAGAAAAAAAATTCAAGTGAGAAAGATTGAGAATATTTTTCTAAAAAATAAAGATATTCAGGATCTAAAAATCATTATCGAATAGAATACTCATCTAGAGTAAAGAGAAGTATAAGATGAAATACCAAGAAATGAAGTATCCAAGTTACAAATATAGCTGAGGACAAGTTACGTGTTCAACAAAAGTACATAATACCTCGAAGAGATATTTAGAAAAAATATGCCATCATTTAACAACTCTGGTATAGGTTACAATAATAAAGTTGCAAGCATGTAGAATCATCTCTACCAGAGAAATATAATGAAGCAAGCAGTCATAACCATGGGAGAAACTTTAGAAGTCTTGTTCAAAAGAACATTCAAAAGACAAATTACAAGTTTGGAGTACTAGACTACCAGAGGGACATAATACACAAGGGTACCAAAAAAAATTTGGTTATTGTTTCTCTTGTAAAAAGTTTGGGCAAAAGGCTATGTATTGTGAAATGTATGCCAAGGCTTCCCTGTAGACAACAAAGTTAGAACAATTTATAATAATGTTGTCAAAATCATTGAATGCTAGAAATGCAACAAGTTTTGGGATATTGCAAAGTTTTGTAACAATGTAGTATCATACAAATGCAACATATTTGGCCATAAAGCTCAGAATTGTAAGAGCTCAAATAAATCCAATAAAATCAAGATAAGAATGAAGAGGAGTGTGAACCAATTTTATATTTTCTAAAAGGAAGAAGTATCCTTGTAACTCAAGAGAAAGAGAAATTTATAAATGTTTGGAAAATGAAGGCAGCAAATCAGGTTGATAGATTCAATTAATGGAAATAAAGTGAAAGAACAAATTAAACTATGCTAAGTCTCTTTCATTGGAATAAGAAGTAATGGTGGAATATTTGGGAAAAAAACTACAAAAAAAACAACATACTACCTAATCTATCACAAAAACAAGGTAGAGCACAGAAAGGACGGTGACATATTGTAAGCAATAATAACCGATGAAGTAGTGATGGATAGTCAATGAATAATGTAGTAGTGATGGTAGTGATGAAAAATTAAGATGTGGAATCATTAATTAATCATAGATTATGGTTAATTGAATTTGGATAAGGTCAAGGTGAATCTAAAAAGATAAAACACTCATGTTTTCAAGATTGAACAAAATCAAAGTGAATCATAGAATGGAAGGAATTAATGACAATAAGAAGTTGCCTAAATTCTCCTATAATGCATCGAAATATTAAATTTGGCCACTAGAATCTACTAAATACATTATTGATAGAGTAAAGTTGAAGCTCAAAATACATGGTTCCCAAGTGAAAGTGCAGAATGAAAAATCCATTAGTGAGTTTGCAAGAAGAGGCTGCATAAACACCGTGAATGATCAACATCAAAGATGGCAAGGTTCCTCGCAACTACATTCTTCCAAGAAAACCTATTGTGGAATTAGTCAACTTACTTGATGTAGAAGATACAAATACATGGGAACTAAAGGATCCATAAGGGGTTCTCATTGAAGAATATTTACTTGACCAACCCTACAAATTTCAGTTTGCAAATCATGAAATTACTGATGAAGAAAAGTTTGTAGAGCTAGTTAATAATAACTTGTTGGCACAAACCCAACCAACAAAACACAGTCGACATGGGTTTCAACTTTGTCGATAGCCAATCCACCGCGATATCCCTGAGCACTAGCGTAGATAGGTTTTACCTTGTCCAGCAACACCGATGGAGGCGATGAGGTCTCACTCGAGATGTTCAAGGGAGAGCTAGCGGAACCAAGTTTCTGCAGAATAGGAAGGGACAATGTGGCATAGCATTCGTAACAAATCATCACAACATTAATAGATCTAACTACTTAAGCATTAACATTATCATTCATCATTATCAGATTGCATCATTCCATTATAAATGCAGTAAACATACTGATGCACAAAGTGATCCAATAAAATAACATCATCTAAAGCACAAAATATCGCATCATAGATCCATGCTGCACATTCACTTAACATTCATCACAGAGTTGTAGAAAATAGTAAAATAGTAAAACAGGAAAACACAGTAATATAGATTAACTTCCTCCTTTTTATATTACTTTCGCTCAAAAATCACAGTTCATAGATCGACAAATCTCAGTCAGATAGTGCTTATCCAGATCTAGCTAGAGATAATGTTTTGTATCCCTTCGCCTCCTTTAACACTTGCACTCTACTTCTACTTATAGGTTTGCACCTTTACAGTCAAGGTCCACTTAGACAACTTCTAACTAATTCTTAAATGATTTTATAAAATGATAACCAATATCTACAAAATATGGTCCAAAACTACAAAAGGTAAAACAAAATATAAAAGATATCTAATCTCCGCCTTGGGCGCTAATATTCTTCTTGCACTGTGTCTTTTGATATTGCGCAGCATTTGCAATGCTACACAACTAATGTATCTAAAGCCCCTGCCAATAGACCCCCACCAAAATATTGTGGCTCGCCCTTGATCCACGTCAGGTGGACATGGTGTACTCATTGATATTCAGTATGAAGTCTTCATACTTCCAAGTGATGTCCTTCACTTGTGCTTAAATTCTCTCAGTAATGTCCTGACTTCCTAGCAAATCCTACTTCAATGGGTGCTACACCATATTTTTAGTGACTTCTTTCTTACCTTCTTGTACAACCTCTAGCTCAACAAATTCCTTCACAAAAAATTGTGCCCCATTGTCTTCGAACTCATTGAGCTAATCATTTCTCTTTCACTGGAGCTCCTGATCCTTAGAAACCTACTACTTCAACTCCCTTAGTTCGACCAACCGTGTAATAAAAATGACTGGCGGCATTGTTCTTAATGCAGTCTTCAGTGTCACAAGTTGTGCTTCTGCTTCCTGCAACTTCTTGGTCAGTTTCTTTAACTGTGTGTCTTGGAATACGCTGCCCCAAAATTTCATCATTGCCTCAGTAACCTTCTTAGCTTCCTGCTCCAGCTCTTCAAGTTGTACCGCCACCTACTTTATGGAAGTCTTTCACTCAACAATCTGCTCACGAGGTGTGTTTGGATATACCAAAGCATTCAAAATGTTGTTGTCCTACAGCAACTACATGATAAATTCCTCATGTCGCCTTGATTTTACTACTGAATGTAGGTCTATGGTTTTTTAACATATGTTCTTACAGGCATTCGCAACTGCCTCTTTCACTTGTATATGACTATTGAAAAGGTGCACCTTTTCAATGATGAGATGATCTGTCTCCTTCTTCAGCTCTGTTATTGCCTCAACATTCTTCGTCTTCAACTATGCTTGCACTTTCTTCAGTTATTTTATCTCTTGTGCTTTCTCTTCCGTTAGCTTCTCCTTAGTGCACCACAACTCATCAAATTCTTTATGCGTCACCTCCTCTTTCTCCTACGACTACAAGTACTGGCCATTGATATCCTTCTGTCTATCTGCTAACTCCTGTTTGGCAACCCGGTGTATGTGTACCAACATTTGATTGGACATCCTGCTAATATCCAGTGCTATGTTATGTAATTGTTGCAGTGAGGTATTCAAGTCCTTAGTTCTAGCGTCAATTGCAGTAGGGGAAATTTGAACATTCCTAGCCTAGGGCTCAGTGCTGGTTTATGTGAACTCCTGCACAGTCGTACTCTCTAGTGATATTTTTGAAACAAGAACATATACATAATCCAATTTTTTTCTTACCTTTGAAAATACATATTGCACCGATTTCTTCATTTCCTTGGATATTACATTGGTTGCATAATTAACAACCTTTACGATCCTGTTCAACTCCACCTCCATGGATGACATGGTGCTACTACTCACAGTTTGTTCCATGCACCTCTTCATTCTTATTTCAGCGAGTATGTGTTGTGCTTCTAAAATATTCAGTGTCTCGGTTGAGGACTCTTCATTATATTGTTGGTCATCTTTGCGCATAGGATCATTAAGTGCATCCGATGGGGGTCTTGTCGAAACCTTTGCTAGACTAACTTGTTCTCACCATTCCACAGTCCAATCATTAATCATTGCCTCCATCTTTACATCAAACACCTTGTACCGCATTGGAAACCATTTCTTCGGGGTCCCTTCTCTCTTGAACTTGAATAGTATATGGTCCAATTGAAAACCATGCAATCCTTTGATATTTTATAGTGGCTTCCTCAGTTAGTCTTGGAATTTTTACTGCTTCCAGCTGCAAATCATCCCATTAGATCAAAAATTGGATTGAACAATCTATCAATCTCTCTGCCTCTCTTACCCACGATAAATTATGATATCTTTCACCCTTCCGTACCTCTATTGCTTTTATATCCATGCCCTAGTAATCATCTGGCTCCATCCAAGCCACTAATGCGATCAAAATGAGGATCCAACTATATGTGAATGGTCTTTCACCCACATGCATTTCCACTACGTCCTCCGCTAACTAGTTCATAAGAAAAATGAACTAATTCATTTGTATTCCTTGCGCACATGACTTAGAACATGCAACCACCCCTAAATTGCATTGAACTAGATGGTTCTTTTGACCACTTTGCTAGCCAAAATTCTTGCACCAATATGTACTGTGCAGTCATTGACACTCTCAATGCAGTATGCCCTCCCTTCACACTCTAGAGAATAACGTTGCTTTAGTGTCATCGCCAACTTCTTGTCATTATCTTTTCCACCAAAATATTGTGAGGTGTCTGTCCCATCCTTGGGAAGCCCCATTATTGATGAAATCAACCCCACCGTTACTTCAAATGGCTCATCTAACTACATAACCCCACCATGGAAGCATGCCATAATCTTCTTCACGCATGCATTTACTTTAGTTGATCGCCCAAAGTGCGGGATATTGATGAACTCAAGCAAGCTAGCTCTAGCCATCCCGCTGGCCCAGTCCTCTGGGAAGCGCTCTATCGGCCCTCCTCCGACCACTACCATGGACACATATACTTTGTGCACAAAATCCCTTAGTGCAAGCAATTCGTGGTCTTCATATTTCGTCTACATCAACGCAGGCACAATAACAAAAGTTCATACAATCCCTTGTGGTATCGTTGGCATCCTTATCTGATACTTCTGGTTTTTCATGGGCTTCTTGGACTTCGCACTAAGCTGAATCAGAGGTATGTATCTATGGATGTCTTTGATAGATACCCCTGATCGATCTATAGACTCCATAACTACCGATATTGATGGCCCCCTCTTTGTGGTGTCTTCTCCTAGAACCCTTCCAAATGTCCTAGTCTGTATTTTTCGAGGTGCTGGAGACCTAGGATTTTTCCCCTTTCCCTTCCCCTTCAGCACCATTGATGACCCAACTTGCATACCAGCTACTTCTTCCAAAACTTCTACTGGTATGATTGGTGATTCTCATTTACTGAAAATATCTATAGTATCTAGGTTACTCTCCATGCCACACGAATTCCCTACGAGTCTCAACCATACCGCTCACCCTTTCAGGACTTAACAAGTTACTTAGCCTGCTCAAAATCACTTAGCAACTCGTTTTACAACTCTGCAATGCTGCAACTCAACTCAACTCTACACAATGGTGTCTTTCAACCTTACCGAGATCCCCTTTTATAGTGCCAAATCAAATCATACTCATCATTATCAAATTAACAAAATCATCATAAATAAATCATGCATTAACTACCCGAATCTTCCATCGATTCTACCAACCCATCGATCGGATTCACCATCATTACTAGTCACTTCCATCGGTGTCTCCGACCAACTACTTTTAACTGTCTCCATTTATTATTGATTTGACTTCTATGCGTATCCTTGTGTTTGTCGCAGCATGACCTCATAAATGTGCTACTAACTCCTACTTTTGCACATCCACCTTCTCTAGGTGCACCTTCCATTTAGCCATCATCCTATCTTTTTTTTTGGCACAGTACCTCAAGCATTGCGCATTTTTGGGCCCATTCGATAGCAATTCATCCTACTATCATTTACTAGCTTTGGTAGCATTGCTCCATCTAACTGTTGCATTTGAACTGCAACTCTAAAATTAATTGAATTAACAAGATATGGACCTAACCAATGCATCTATAACTTACTTGGATGCTTCATGAACTTGTTGTCATACAACAACACCAAATCTCCTTGTTGGAACTGTTTATTATTATGTGATGATCATGCCAAACTTTATGTCGCTCTTTCTCAATGCACTGGTGGAATCCTACAATAAAGCGGTCCTCATCGCATTCCACCAACTGTTTCATACACTCAGCTAGCGCTGCTTTATCACTCATACCTATTGCGGCTGCACATTGTAGGCTCAGAACAATGTACAACATAGGCATGACGACGTCTTGCCCATATACCAATTTGAACAGTGTTTTCCCTATCAATCTCTTACAAGTGGTGTGATATTCCCATAAAACTGCTAGAATATTTATGTCCCAGTCATTGTGTCTTGTATTACATACCTTTGTAAGCACATACTCCAATATTTTATTGAATGCCTCCACCATTTCATTCTCCAGTGGATGATATAGGGTCCTTTTCTTATGCTATATCTGTAGCTCTTCCATCAGTGTGCTTACCGTGTGATTGATGAAGTGACTCCCTTTATCGCTAATTAGTATCCTTGGACATACAAACCATGTCACAATGTTATCAAATAGGAACCTCGCTACTGTAATAGTTGTACAATCAACGACTGGTGCGGCTTTCGCCCATCTTGTTAAATAGTTCGTCATTGTAATTATGTACCATGCACCAGATCTTTTCCCAGGTGGGTTGATCGGTCCCACAAAATCAACGACCCATTTATCAAATGGCTGCAATGTGACCTAAGGTACTAGTGACATCTTATCTCTCCTTAATGGTTTTTCAGTTTGCTGATAGATGTCACAAATCCTCGTATAGTCTATCACATCATTATGCAAAGTGGGTCACTAGAGCCCTACGAGGAGCATCTTTCTCACAATATCTTGTCCTCCATAGTTTCCACCAGCAACTCCCGCATGGGCCTCTTCTAAAATATGCCCTTATTCATGCGGTAGGACACAACATTGAAAAATCACATTTGGTCCTAATTTATACAGCTGGCCAGCGATCAACTGGAAATCAGAGGCCTTCACCACCAACTGTTTCTCCTGACTCATTGTGAAATCCTCCAATGCACTTCTTGTCACTAGAAACTGAATTTTTTTATATCATATTACTCAATTTCCATGTCGACTCTGAACATCTGTGCATCTAGCAGTCCATCTTCAATATTTGTTGGCTCTTCGCCTATCCCAATTCTAGATAAATGATTAGGGCCCTCATTTAAGAGACTTGACTTCACAATTATTTCAAAATCAAACTCTTGAAAGAGAAATAGCCAGCAACATATATTCCCCCCTAACAAAGGCTTATTGGCTAGTTACTTCATAGCAGAATGGTTTGTAAACATCTTAAAATGACCTCCTAATAAGTAATGACTGAAATTTTGTAGTGCATATACCATCACCATACCTTCTCTGTGTGTGGTTGTATGGTTCTTCTCTGTAGATGAAAACTTTTGACTAATGGATGAAATCAGGTGATCAAGATCTCCTTCTCCTGGTTATGCGAGAACCACTCCCAATGTAGCATACGAGGAATCCACATGAACATGCAACTCCTTGTCCCAATCCAGAAAAAAAAAGTATTGGTGTAGAAGCCATCTTGGATTTTAGTGTGCCAAAACTCTTTTGACACTCTTGAATCCATACAAATGTCACATCCTTCTTCATCAAGTTTTCCATTGGTGCTGTGATCGCAATGTATCCACGTATGAACTTGCGATAATACCCTGTGTTCCCCAACTTCACTCTGAGCATATTTACATTTGTAGGTGGTGGCAAGCTGAATATCAATGCAATATTTGTAGGTTCAACCAAAAATCCCTATTTACAAATGATATGACCCAACAACATCCCGAAAGGTGCACAGAAAATACACTTCATAGAACTTAGTGCGATTTGATGATGTCAACATCTTCTAGCATCAGCCACAAGTTTTCCAAATGGTATTGGATCAACCCATAAACTATCTAGCCATCCATATAAACCTACAAAAACTTCTAAATGAAATATTTGAATGCAACGACAACAACCTAGGAAAATATTTCAGGTGCATTCTTCAATCCAAAAGGAATCACAGTGTAGTGGAAACAACCCCATTCAGTAACAAATGTGGTTTTGTGTCAATATTATTTCATGATCTTCATCTGGGGATAGCAAGAAAACTAGTATGTGAATGAATACATGGGCCTGACCGCCTACTCCTTCCAGGAATTCATTAGTAAATGGTGTTGGAAATGAATCATGCATACATGCATCATTCAATTTTCTCAAGTTGACGTAGACCTAAACCTCACCCGTTTTCTTTTCTTCAACAACCATCAGAGTGATCGATTCTGATTCTTCAACTGGTTGAATTATTCCATCATCCAATATCTGGACAAGGTCAACTTTACCCTTTACTTGTATCGCGGATTCAAGCGATACGGGCGCTGCCATACTGGTTTTGCATCAAGTTTCAATGGGATCTTCATCTCTCCTAAATCTCTCGGTATCCCCTTCATCTCAGAAAAATTTGTACGAAATAGATCTTGGAATTCTTGCAACAAGTCTATAATCTTTGCCATTGTTTTTTCATCCCAGTAGTCACCAACACTTGCAAACTTTTGGTTATCGGTTGTCCCAATATTGAATTTCCTTATCTACAATGGATGATTCAAGGGATCTGTGGGCACATCTCATGCTGCGACATCTAGAATTCCTTTAGTTTCTAGAATGTTGATATTCCTCATATAATTGTCATCTGGCTCACTTGAAATATTATAACATTCCATCGTCGATTGTATATGAAAATACACATGCAGATCCGCTAGATATTTGGCTGGCACCACATTCAGGACAACATCACAGATAAGTTGTAGCACATTGTGAACATCCTGATTGGCATCTGCAAAAATAAAGGTGTTGTTAAAGAAAACTATCAGCTCCTCCCAAGTGGTGATCTCTCTATGCAACTCAGTGGACACATACCAAGATCGCGACAATTCATCCAATGTGTGGACAAAAGCATGGACCCACTCATCTTGTTGTCGCAATGCCCACAAAGTCTAACACTCAATCAAATGATCATCAGGACTATTCCTTCAATCATATCTCCCAGTGTGGTACACTTCAACATATTTAAAGCGAACCATCAGCAATCTTTGAAACTGCAGCCATCCAGTGATCGACTTCTTATGGGTCTCCCACTAGCATGCTGGGGTAGCTTTCAGCGCTTCCTCCAATGCCAGTAGTTGCTATGGTTTTGACACCTTATCTTCGAATTCAACAAGAAACTCAGATAGCTCAGGAAATCCTTCATAATTTGGAAATTCAATGGTCTTGGTCGTGACGCAACACAATGACTGTGTAATAAATCCGCACTTTCGTAGTGGCACTTCATGCAAGTGGTTTTGCCAATTCTCTAAAGCATCATCAAAGGTAGAGGATGTAGAGCTAGCATTGTTCCAACCAAGTTCCCCATCAGCAGTTGAATGTATATAATCTTCTAAAATATTATAAGCATGATCCCATCATTTGAAAAACTCATCTTTCACCAACTCAATGTATCTTCGCCCTTCATTTGGATCCATGGGAGCAATGACTTTGATATCTTGATTCTCAAATGTCATCATGTGCTTATTAAAATTGATCACTTACATGCTATCATTGGCCCAGCTGATCCCCAACAACATGAGATAAGAGCCTCCACCATCAACAACTTTGATCACATCAAAGTCAACATAAGTCTTCATGCCCTCGACATCTACTTCCAGGTGCGACACATACCCTATCGGTTATACCTTGGCTTTATTATCCAATCATAGTTGTACTGGATGCCAACCCAATATCGGTTGCCCCATATTCTGCCATTTATATTTCGTCAGAATATTCACATATGAGCCTAGATCCAGAATGAATGAATCTACTTCATAGTCCCCAATTTGGATATTCAGGCGCATTTTCTTCCCCGTCTTCTTTTAATAATTCACCACGGAATCCTTTCGTCCCTTGACTGGTTGATGTAATAGACCCTCAATCTCAGCAAGAGAATCAGGATCTCTCCCCAATGACAAGAAACTCTCAAAAAATATGTTGCAAGGTACCATGTTGTCACAATGGTCCTGCCTCCAAAGTGGAATCAAAAGTAGTAGGAATTTCATACAGAGGTAACTTACCCAGGTTTCTACACATTTTGTCTCGTTCTTCAAATAATGTGTCTTTCTCCTCATTCACATCAAATTGGGATTTCTTCTTTCCATCTAACCAGAATTGTGGAATCGGACTATCTTCTCCAGTCGTCGCACTTCTGTGAGTGATGACAGTGAGGTTAATGTCCTGCGTTCTGGGATCCACCGATATTGTTGCAACCATCGGTCCTTGATTTTGGTTCAATGGTGGATTCATTGGTTGATTTGCGGTATGAGTTGTATTATGGTTATGAATTGGAATTTGGTTCTGAACTGGAATTTGATTCTGATTATGACTCTGCAAATGGTTCTGGACTTGATTGTGGGTCTACAGCTGGTGCTAATTTTGCAGTTGATTCTGGTTTTGTAACTATGGAACAATTTCGACCTTCCATATTGCAATCAACTGTTAGCAGTTATCAATAGTGTGTTCAATCATGGTACAATATGTGCATGTGCACTGCAACTGTGGGAAATCCCTATGATAATTCCCGAGTATGCCACAATTGTAGCATTGGATAGGTCTGCGGCCTCGTCTTCCTTCTCGACCAAATCCTCCTCCTCGTCCCTGAAATCCTCCACAGAATCCTCCTTGTTGTTGGTGCTGCGGCTGAGCCAATTGTTGTTGTGGGGGATTCGACTGCTGTTGAACATATTTTGCTAACTGAACATACTGTGGCTGTTGTGGTGCCATCTGAATCTGATTATACTGCAGATAAGGCACAAAATACTGTTGCAGCTATTGTATCTATTTTTTTAGTATAAAATGCATATGTGATGGAGGGACATACTGCATTTGAGGTGGTGGTTACACCACCTACAATTGCAACGATTGTATCTCCTAATGATCCTCCCCCTTCACATAATAGGAGTCATAAGTTCTCTCTTAATGTAGGTCATATGTGCAACAATATTTATCTTCATGTTTGATAGATCGACAAAATGAGCAGTATAGGATTGTTGGATTTATCACCATCTTTTTCATATATCCACATTCCTCATGTCGACACCCATATGCTTGACAAATGCGGTACCATGGAACACTACGACAACTTAAAGGGTTTGGTGCCCCTGACAGTAGATAGTTTCATAAATCTGGGTAAGTATCCTTGGTATGTCCATCTGCATGACATCGAGTTCACCAGAGATCCTCACATTGTTCCTTTCCCTTCTGAATGTCTAGTAATTTAAGTGTCAAGTTTTCCAATAGCATCTAAATTTGGTTCATACCAACTGCATTTTCTCTAACGAGTGAAGCTTCTAGATTCATGGTGATCTTTAGAGCCTCACTCTGTGTCGTGATCTTTTGCTGCATAAGTGGTAGTCTGATACAGGTTAACAATGCTACAATGAACCATTCCTTATGCTGAATGTAGCTCATCTCAAAAATAAATCTTGCCATGAGTGTCTTTAATATTTGATCAAAATCCCAAATGGTCTCATTGGGATACTGCTTAATTTCTTTCAGTTTCGTAATGTACTGCACTTCAGAGTTAGGTTTTCTAAATTCTTGAATAAGTCCTTTCTTGACTTATGTCAGTTTCTTTGCTGGAGTTCCTGTAGGAACTTGTACAAATTTCATATACCAATCTAGTGCACGACCTCATAGGATTGTTGCCAATTGACCTTTTTTAACATCAGCATCTACAACTTATTTCATAGTCCATACTACTTCAAACAGGAACTAGTACTATTCTGGATCTTCAATCCTGTTCCCATGAAACAAAGGTAATTTTTCCTCATTTCCTTCCATTATTAGCTTCCTTCCTACAAATGCTGATCTACTGCTACTATTAGAGTGTTGCTGGCACATTGGACAAGTCTGTGTTTTACTTGCATTTCTTCCAAATTGCATTATATTGCACAGAGGCATGGGTATGTTGCTTTTGGTGGTTGATATTACCTCTACCCTAGGCATAGTCTAGGTCTAGTCATCCTCGTCGTCACTGTGGGGTTGCTTCGTCCCGTGTGGTCTTCCTTTGTTGTCTTGCATTTGGATCGCAATAGGACCTTCTCCTATCCTCTGCCTCTTCTCGTTTTGAAACCTTGATCCTCCTCTCATAAGACCACTTTTTTCCTTGGATTCCCTCTCAATCTCATCATAAGTTGTACCCATATACCTCGTATCATCCCATTCATCTCCCCCATTTCTTTGTGGTATCCACATCCCCTGCACACCAGAGTTATACTACTCGAGGTGCATTTTTAATATTCCTTTTTCATAGACAAGCATATTAATGGAAAATTGTAATGACAATAAAAACCTACCTCTTCGTCCATTCACGAATTCCCTTTTGCTTCATTGTAAGACTTAGTAGTATCAACCACAAACTCGGTGATATAGCATTCTAAGACACTGTCCAACCAGACTTCAAAAACCCGCGATGCTCTGTTGTTGGTTTCCTTCAACTCCTAGATAGGATGTTGGCTCACCTCCTTGGAAATTTGTCTTTTGATAGGTAAATCATGCCAAACACTCGTACAGGATGATTGAGAATTCACAGAAGAAGTACTAATTTGGACCGTTGTGTATGTACCTTTCCAACCACTTCTCTGTCATCAGTCCATGGTTTTGATTTTCTGTCTCAGCAAATTCACGTAGCTTAGGGTTGAACGAGTCCTAAATTTCCAGTCTTATTGGATGCCACAACATGTCGTCCCTTCAATTTCAACAGGGTCCCGGCAATAGAACCATTTGTTGGCACAAACCTAGCCAACAAAAGAACATCGACAGTGGTTCTGACTCTATCAACAACAAACCCACCGCGATCTTCCTGAGCACCAGCCCAGATAGGTTTTACCCTGTCGAGCAAGACCAAGAGAGAGGATGAGGTCTCACCCGAGATGTTCAAGGGAGAGATAACGAAACCAAGTTTCTGTAGAATAGGACAGGACAATGTGGCATAGAATTATGAACAACTCATCATGGTATTAACATATCTGACTACTTAAGCATTAACATGATGATTCATCATTATCAGATAGCATCATTCCATTATAAATGTAGTAAACATATTGATACGCAAATAGATCCAATAAAATAACATAATCTAAAGCAGGAAAACATTATATCATATATCCATGCCGCACATTCACTTAACATTCATCATGGAGTTGTAGAAAATAGTAAAATAGTAAAACATGAAGACATGGTAATTTAGGTCAACTTCGTCCTTATCATATTACTTCCACTCAAAAACCATAGTTCACATATCGAAACATCTCAGTCAGATAGTGCATATCTAGATCTAGCTCAAGATAAAACAATTTCTCCCTTCGCCTCCTTTAACACTTGCACTCTACTTCTACTTATAGGCTTGCGCCTTTACATTCAAGGTCCACTTAGACAAATTCTAACTAATTCTTAATTGATATTAGAAAATGATGACCAATATCCATAAAATATGGTCCAAAACTACAAAATGGGACACAAAATATAAAATATATTCTACTCTCTGCTTTGCACGCTAATCTTCCTCTTTGCAACATCCATGATGCTGCACAACTAATGTATCCAAAACCCCTACCAACATAACTACTTGGAGAGAATGATCAATTGAGACCCTAAGGAACCACCTGTGTTGGAACTTCAGTCATGAGCACATGGATTAATGAAATCACGAATCCTTAACTTACTCAATATTCCTCATTTTGGAAGGTCCCCGCAAGTGAAAATGTGCGCAAAAATGTTACTATGACAAGTACATGGTGGGTTCTTATGGATGAGAAGGCCTATATCCATTGATGGTAACTTGATTGAGCTAATCACTAGACTTCCACCCATAGGAGAATATATAAGGATCTTTCTGGATAGAAGAAAGAAAAAATACCTTGGAAACAAAATGACTAAAAAGTATACCCAAAATCCTAGCAAAGGGTTTTCAGTTGCACATATACATGACAAAGCTGTGAGATTTGTAGTGCATATTTTGGCATGTAATCTATTCTGAAATATTCGTCAGGAGAAAATATTCACAACAATCATTGCAGTCACAACATAATATGAGGAGGGAGTGCAAATGAACTAGTTGATGTTCCTATTGAATGCGCTTCCGGATTACTATAAGGAAACACAATAAAAAAACAAATTTTAATTCTACTTGGTTGTTAATATGTATTACACTAGTTGGATGGAAGGAACCAAAATATAGTCAATTCCTTGATAGAAATAGGAATCCATTGTTGACACATATCTGTCGACAAGGGTTTAGACTTTATCGACACCCTTCTTCAATACAACTCCCTAAACACTGACCCAAGTAGGTTTTACCCTTACCCAACTGACAAAGTGTCTCGAGACACAAAAATTTATTAATGAAGGAGGAAAATAATTACATCACAGATATGTGAGGGATAAGTCCCAAAAGATTACCTCACATGGAAAACTTGATGGATTTAAATATCCAAAAAGTAACAACTAATTTACCATTACTGAAACTAACATAGGGACACCTTACATAATCATGCGAGTGTGTAGATGCCATTTTACATTTATTAAACTAAAATTATAAACATAACATTTTGGATCATAATTCCTAACAATCCCCCCTTTGATCCAAAATATCTTTTGAACAAATACCAAGTTCATTTCTAAACTTATCAAATTTGACCCTTCCAAGAGATTTTGTAAACATATTTGCAGTTTGATCTTCTGATGGACAATACTTTGGCTTGGTGATTTGTTTGATGACGAGAGCCTGAATGTAATGATACTTAGTATCCACATGTTTAGTCTTTGAATGAAAAACAATATTTTTGGCTAACTTGATTGCTGATTGATTATCAATAAATAATGAAGTTGCTTCTTTCTGATCAACTTTGAGGTCTTGCGAATTCCTTCTTGTTGGTAATAACTCCCGATTCAATCTATTACATAGCCAAATGCATATATTTATACATTACAATGAGGCGGTTGAGAACCAGCCTTTTCACCTTCCCATGCAACTATTCAAATTCCTATTTATTTATTTATTTACAATAATCCTGACGGATTATATTCTAACAATCCCCCTCTTAATCCGAAGGGGTGTTCGTAAGTCCGAGCATGTTTCTAAATCTTTCAAACATTTCTCGTCCAAGCACTTTGGTGAAGATGTCTGAAACTTGATCATTTATGGAACAATGTCGAAGATGGACTGTCTTGGCCTCTACATGATGTCGAATCAAATAATACTTTGTGTTGATGTGTTTGGTTCAATCATGGAATCTAGGATTCTTAGCCAGCTTGATTGCAAGAAGTATTGTACACCAATAATGGAGTGGAGTTATCTTGTTTTTCTTGCAAATATTCAAGTATCTTCCTAATCCATACTATTTCTTTCGTTGCTTCAGCTGTAGCCACATATTCTGCTTCTGTTGTTGAATCTGCCGGAACTGACTGTTTGCATGATCTCCATGAGACAGCTGTTGATCCAAGACTCATAGTGTATCCAGAAGTTGATACTCCTGTCTCCTTATCGCCATCAAAATCTGAGTCTGACTACCCAATAAGTTTGAAGTCATCCACTTTAGAGTACTTGAATCCAACATCTTGAGTCCCCTTCAAGTATCTTAGAACTCTTTTTGCAGCTGACCAGTGTCCTTCACAAGGTTTATGCATGAACCTTGAAAGTATGCCAACAACATAAGAAATATTTGGTCTAGTTGTTGTAAGGTAGATAAGACTTCCTACCAGTTGTCGATACTTGGTTGCATCTTCAAATTCTTTTCCTTCGCTTGATGTGAGCTTCATTTTCTGTTCCATTGGAGTAGATATAGGGTTGCATTTTGTCATGCAAAATTTGTTTAGTAGTTCTCCAACATATTTTTTCTGAGATAGGAAAATATACTTGGGATGTTGAGTGACTTCAATTCCTAAGTAATAGTGGAGATGTCCCATATCTGTCATTTCAAAGATCTTTTTCAAATCTTTCTTTATGGATGCTATATAGCTCTCATTGTTCCCTGTCATCAAAAGATCATCTACGTACACCACAAGATACACAACAGGTCTTCCAACTTTCTTTATAAACAGTGTTGCATCATCAAGATCAAAATGTTTGAAATTTAACTTCAAAAGATGCTCGGTTAACTTTTCATACCATGCGCAAGGCGCTTGTTTTAGGCCATACAAGGATTTGACAAGCTTGAATACCTTTTGTTCTTTTCCTTTCACAACAAAGCCTTCCGAGTAAGACATGAAGACATTCTCTTTCAAGTCTCCATTCAAGAAAGTAGTCTTCACATCCATTTGATGAACTTTCCACCCTTTCTGAGCAGCTAAAGAGAGTAAGGTTTGGATGGTAGCCCATTTTGCTGTAGGAGAAAATGTTTCTTCATAGTCAATTCCTTCTTTTTGTGCATAGCCTTTTGCTACAAGCCTCGCTTTGTACTTGTCAAGTGAGCCATCTGATTTGTATTTGTTCTTGTACACCCACTTGCAGCCAATTGGTTTGGTTCCAACTGGAGGGTCAACCAGCTTCCAAGTTCCATTCTTTATGAGTGTATCATACTCATTCTACATAGCTTCTTTCCACTCAACACGAGTAGAAGATTCTTCAAAGGAAGTTGGTTCAAAGTTAGTAGATAAATTAAATTCACAATAAAATGAAACATCCATGTCATCACCTGAATTATCTGCTCCTCCTCCATCTTCTTGTCTTTTCGAACTTCTTGTTCCCGTCTTTCCAACTTCATCTGGATGGACACTTTCAAGTGTCTTTGTGGCCCATTTAGGAATCTTCCGTGATGGTCCTGGTTGATCAGCTTGTGGTGCTTCATCATTGATTGAGAGTCTTTCAATTCTCTCAATCACATCATCAAGTTGAACCTCTTGTTCAAGTGAAGTAGCAAGAACTTCTTCATGCAGGGGAGTTGGTGCTTCATACGGAAATTCCAAAGGTTGATCCAGAATAGGAATCCCCCTTCAAGATTTGGAATTTCATATTCATTTTTAGAATATGTCTTTGGATGAGGGTAATTTTCCAAATGATCAAGCTGTCTCTCAATGGACTGGTCATTTTTATTAGTTTCAAGAAAAATGACATCTCTAGAAATAACAAATTTCTTGTTTACCTCATCATACAAACGATATTCCTTGGAGTATTCTTCGTACCCCAGGAAAATGCACTTTCTGCTTCGAGCACCAAGCTTGTTTCTTTGCTCCTTCGAAATCAAGGCATAATAGGTGGAACCAAAAACTCTGAGATGCCTGACTGAAGGGATATGGCCAAACCACATTTCATGTGGAGTCTTGTTATCAAGCGCATTTGAGGGAATTCTGTTTCTCAAATATGCTGCACATTTTACTGCATCACCCCAAAACATTAGTTTTACATTCTTGAAAAACATCATTTAGTGAACCATATTCATTATGGTTCTATTCATTCTCTCTGCTACACCATTTTGTTGAGGATTGTAGGGAACGGTAGTCTGATGTGCAATTCCATGTTGGCGAAGATAATTTTCAAAAGCATTTGAAGTGTATTCTTTCCCATTATCAGTACGAAGTGTACCAATTTTTTATTGTGCTTGTTTTTCAATCAATGCATGAAAGTCTTTGAATATTTGAAATGCTTCTGATTTTTTCTTTAAACAGTAAATCCAACACATTCTTGAGTAGTCATCAACAAATGTCATAAAATACTTATTCCCATTTGCTGAATGAGTAGGCATTGGGCCACATAAATCAGAATGTACTAATTCTAATTTCCTACTAGTTCTGAAATTAGATTCATGGAATGGCAGCTTACTATGTTTCCCTAATATACATGCATCACATTTGTTCTTCTCTTTGGGAATGGTGGGCAAGCCAAATACACCATTCTTTCTCAACAAATGAATATTGTTATAATTTAGATGACCAAATCTTGCATGCCACAATGAACTAGATGACATGTTACCTTCTCCATGCTGAGAGAGGTAGGCATAGTTCTGAAATCTTGCGGATGAACCCTTGAGCTTCAGCAGCTTCCCATCTTCATATCCAGTCATGATGACTTGGTTGTCAGAGGACTTTCTTATTTCAACGATTCCATCAAACATGTGGATGGAATGGCCTTGTTGTCGAATCTCCACCAAGGATAGCAAGATTCTCTACAACTCTGGAAGATAGAGAACGTTCTTCAACAAGAAATCAAGGAACCCAGGCATCTTCAGTCGAATGGTGCACCCCATTCCCTTTGGTTTAATACTTGACTTATCTGCAAAGTACACTATGCCATCTATTGTTTCATTAAGTTCTTCAAAACAGTCTTTTCTAAATGTCATGTGTGATGTTGCACCAGTATCAAGCAACCAACAATCTTTGTAAGATGAAAGTGAAGTCATTTCATTAAATCCAAGATTACAATGAGCAAAATTAGAAGATTTACTAGCATATTGATGTTTATTATCATCTTTTTTTTGGTTGTGCTTGTCTTTGATGGAGTCCCACAATGCCCAACACTGATTTGATGTGTGCACAGTCTTTCCACAATGCTTGCACTGCAAATCTGTTCTTTTGTTTCTACCCCCTCTGCCTCTCTTGCTGCTTTCTTCTTTGGGATGATCTTTTCCAAAGAGAGTGGCACCAACTATTGATGACAAAGATTGCATCTTTTACAGCTGTTAGTGTAATGAACTTATATGACAAAGATAATGAGATAATAAAGAAAAACAAAAACCTTGCAGGTCTACAGTCTCTGCCAAGGTGAATACAATGCAAGCTTTAGGTGAGCATACACAAGCTTCTTCAATATACAAAATATATTAGTCACTATGCAATATATCAGTCTTAGTATCACAATGCAATATATCAGTCTCAGTATTCAAAATTTACACAGGCTCTCTTGATTTCGTAGGTAGCTCCACAGGTTCAGCAGCATTTCAGGAAGTAGACATCAGCATGTATACACCAACAATCATAAAAAAGTTTCCAGAATCTAAGCAGTATATATACTCAACGCATATATACCATTCAACATCAGTCAGCATATATATATTCTTCAATAGTCAGCATACATTATTCTTCAATATATCAGTCAGCATATATATCAGACTGGTACAAAATATAGGTTTTATACATTCTATCGGTCACAAACAATTAGACCAACAACACTCTCCTTAACCGCAGGCAGCTAGCTCAAACTATCCGACCTCGATAGCCAGATTAAAAGCCTTGAATGTGGAAAAGTACAAAGATTATTAATGCATGCAATAGAGAGCAAGCCATATTGCCAAGAGTAGTTTTTACAGCTACAAAGCTCTGCACAGATCAGGCTTTGACATCGATTTGGGCCAGCACCAATTCACAGTTTTGTGAAAGAGGAAAATCCTCAAAGCAGCTCCTCAACGTAGCAAGAGTACTATTTCTCCAATGCAGTCACACGCAGTATTCTTCAGTAGTCTTGAACGCAGTCTTCAGCAGTCACGATTCTGGAATATATATTGATAATCTCACAAGAATGGAGTCACAAGAATGTCTTGAAGCTTCACGTAGCTTGAGAAAAGGGACAAGCAGGTCGCAACTTGTGCTTGTGGCAGAAATTAGGGTAAATTTAGGTTTTATGCAGTCTCCAACGGTCAGAGACAACACAAAAAATATGCAACTTTTTGTTTACCTTCACTCAGTTTCAGAAGGGTGTGAATCTTCAGAAAACTCGCAGGTTCTTGAAGAGAACAGTCTCCACGCAGATACTCATTACATCTTTACCTCCACGTTCTTCCAGAGAACATTCTTCACACAGGCAGCCCCCATGACTCCTCCAACGCAGGATGCAGTATCTGAGACCTTTATCTCCAATGCAGCTTTCACATATTGAGACCTTTATTTTGTGGATTCCTTTAGAGTTCCACTGAGACAACAATGGCGGGCATATCTGTGGTGTCTTCACGCAGCAAATGCTGACTGACAACAATGGCGGGCATATCCGTGGCGGCTACACGCAGCAAATGCTGACTGGCAACATTGGTGGGCATATCCATGGCGGCTACAAGCAGCAAATGCTGACTGATATATTTGATGCTCCATGCAGCAAATACCATGATGCTCCACGCAGCAAATAACGCGGTGATTAACAGGCTTGTTCCCCCTGCTCACTAGCTAACCTTGGGGCACTCTCTATGCCAAAGCCAATGCCCTTCCCTTCGTGTTTCCTCCTCCTTACGATCGAGGTCAAGATCACTGTGTTTCCTCCAAGCTATAAGGTTCTTGTGAACTATGCTCAGTCCATAAAGGAGGCTGAATATGTCTCTAGACAGATTGAAGCTACTGGTGGCTCAGCCCTTATTTATGGACGGGATATGTCAAAGGAGTCTGATGTCGAGGGCATGTTTAAAATAGTAATTGACTCATGGGGAACAATGAGAGCTACAGGAATAATATAAGATGGAGGTCGCATAAGAAAACCAGTGGAAATAAGAGTGTGATGCAGACTAGGGTTAGGTATATATAAAAAATTGACTGAAAAAGAAAACTTCAATCGCTCATTCAAAATCATGCAGCTTCTATGAGAAATTTTGCAGACGGTATCATTCCCCAATGCAGGTCAAGAGGAGAACAGTCTGGCAAAAGAGAAGAGAAACGCATACAAATGAATTAGGGTTAGGTATAAGCTAATTCAAACGTATGAGCAAAAAAATGCACATAATTAATGCGCACAGGCAGACTGAAAGAGTAGACTAGAAACAGGCAAGAGTTATGGCAACGCTCTGATACCACTTGTTGTTAATAACTCCCGATTCAATCTATTACATAGCCAAATGCATATATTTATACATTACAATGAGGCGGTTGAGAACCAGCCTTTTCACCTTCCCATGCAACTATTCAAATTCCTATTTATTTATTTATTTACAATAATCCTGATGGATTATATTCTAACACTTCTTAACCAAACTATCTCACAAGCGGCTTCCCAAGCTGAAATATATTTTACTTCAGCTGTAGAATTTGCAATTGTATCCTACTTTTTACAACTCCATGCCACTGCATTTAATCCCATATTCATTAAGTAACCTGAAGTAGATTCCCTATCATCAACATCTATAGCAAAATACGCATCTGAATAGCCAACAAGATTGAAATTTTTATTTCTTTTAAACTCAAGTCCAAAATCCTTTGTTCCTTGAAGATACTTTAACACCCTTTTTGCTGCATTCCAATGACTTTCTCTATGTTCCTACATATATCTGGAAAGTATGCTGACTGCATAAGATAGATCAGGACAAGTATTCATCAAGTAAATGAAACATCCAATTAACTGTCGATATCCAGTACCATTTACAAGTCCCCCCCTTCAAACTTAGAAAGTTTTAAATTTTTCTCGATGGGAGTTATCGCTGGTTTACATTCCTCCATTCCAAACTTCTTCAATAATCCAAAAATGTGCTTATCTTGAGAAATAAATATGCTTCCTTCCCGTTGCTTTACTTCAACTCCAAGATAGTAATGAAGTAATCCCAAGACTATCATTTCAAAACCTGTTTGAAGTTCTTGCTTAACCTAAAATATATGATCATTATTGTTACATGTTATGAGAAAATCATCAACATACATAACCAAGATGATTAAGTTGTTTTCCTGGATTCGAACATACAAAGTATCATTTGACTTACTATGAAGAAAACCAACTTTCTATAGGTAGGCATCCATTTTTTCATACCAAGCTCTGGGAGCCTATTTCAATCCATAAAATGCCTTAACCAGTTTACAAACTTTATTTTCTTTCCCTGGAACCTCAAAACCAGGAGGTTGAGTCATATAAACATCCTCTTGCAAATCATCATTTAGAAATTCACTTTTTACATCCATTTGATGCACTTTCGATCCATTTTGTGTAGCTCAAGCTAGCACAATCCTGATAGTATTCCATTTTGTTGTTGGAGAAAAAGTTTCTTCATAATCAATCCCTTCTTTCTGAGAAAAATCCTTTGCCACCAATCTTGCCTTATATTTATCAATATCTCCATTTGCTTTGTACTTAATTCTGTACATCCACTTACAACCAATGGGTTTAACATCATGTGGACAATCAACAATTTTCCAAGTCTGATTCTTCATTACTGCATCATACTCACTTTGCATTGCTATTTTCCATTCATCATATTCAACTGCTTCATTAAAAGTAGCTAGTTTAACAACTGAAAGAGCAAAATTTTCTGAACCCATATTAGAACTCCTTGTACCTATCTTGCCTTTTTCATCAGACTTAACATCTTGAAGTAACTTAGTTGCTTATTTTGGTAGCTTCTTTTCAATGTCAACTTGATTTGAATCATCCAAGTTAACTTGCAAAGAATTCAAATTATCTTCAACCTGTTCCAAGCTGTCTTCAACCTACTTGTTATCTTGTACTTCTGAAGTGAAATCAAACCATTGTTCATTCCTTGTCTTGTTTAAGTGTTGCATCCTTATTTGTTCCTTAGTTACTTTTTCCTCTAAATGACTAAGTTGTTTTTCAACTTCTTCTACACTTAAAATTTCTGTTTCATCAAAAATCACATCCCTGCTGCCAATAAACTTTCCATCTGACAGAAGTCAATACCCCTTTTTCTCATCGGAACAACCAATCAACATGCACTTAACACTTCTAGACTCTAAGTTCTTTCACTTTTCTTTTGGGACAAGTGCATAACAAACTGAACCAAAAACTCTCAAATGTTTGACCATAGGTTTGAATCCATAGCAAACCTCAAAAGGAGTTATTCCATCAAGTGATGACGAAGGAGATCGATTCCTCAAATAAACTAATGTATGAACTGCTTCATCCCAATAACATGAATTCAACCCTTTGAAAATTAACATTGATCTAGCCATGCCCAATAAAGTATGATTCATCCTTTTTTATACTCCATTTTGCTGTAGAGTATAAAAAATCGGTCAACTGTCTTTTAATCCCTTTTTCCTGACAATAAGTCAAAAAATTATTTGATGTAAACTCATCACCATTATTAGTTCTTAAAGTAGCAATATTTTCCTTTGTCGCTGTTTAAACCAAATTTTGTAATGAATGAAACTTTTCAAACACTTCTGATTTTTCCTTCAAGAAATACACCCAAACCATCTTGCTAAAATCATCAATAAACAACAAAAAATATTTACAACCACCAACTAAAGTTTCCAAAGGACCACAAACATCACTATGAACAAGCTATAATCTTCTTGTTGTTGTCTAAGTGCTTTTTAAGAAAACTATCCTTCTCTATTTGCCATAAATTCAAGCTTTACACTTTGCATTTTCCTTCCGAAAAGTAGGCAACCCCTTTACCATTCCTTGTTTTTGGAGCTGTACAAGACTATCAACATTCAAGTTCCCAAAACGAATGTGCCACAATTTGATAGGTGAAACATCAGTTTCAACTAAACTTGCAAATTCCTTCAAATGTTCCTTTGATCTAGGAATGGTTATTCCCTTCATCCTAAGAAGCTTTTTGTCTTCATAACTTGTCATAACTATTTTGTATTTATCGTTTTTTGAATTAACCAAAAGAATACCATCTTCCATTACAATTTGATGTCCTAATTGGTGAATGACAACTAAAGACAATAATTTTTTTTTAAATGTAGGCACATACCAAACATCAGAAATCAATCTTTCTCTAATTCCTAGCAAGTCAACCTTGACTGTTCCTTTTCCCTATGGCAAATGAATAGAATCATCTACAAGGAAGATTGAATTTAAATGACAATCTTCATAACTCCAAAAGAAATATTTCCTGTGTGTCATATGCTGAGTAGCCCCTATATCCATAATCCAAGCATCTTCAAAATCAATTTTCAAAAATTAAGAAGACTGGACAAAATTCGCTGATTGCAACTAATGAACTTGAACAAAATCCATTGATTCCAATTGTCCAAGTGCTGTAAAAACATATTCATAATTTTCACTATCATTTGCATGAACATAATGTGTCGCTGATGAAGATTCTTTAGATTATCTTTCTTTTAGAATTTTTTCAAATGAAACTCTACACTCTGAAGCAAAATGTCCAACTCTATTGCCGCAAAAACATGTGAGTTGTTTATTACCTCTTCCTCTTCCAGAGACCTGTTGGTTTTCTGAACCTCTTCCTCTTCTAGAAAACTGTGATTGTGTACTTTCTGATTCTTTAGAGCCTATTCTTTGATTTCTTCCTCTTCCTCTTTTGTAGCCTCTTCCTCTTCCAAAACCCTGACCATGACCTCTGTTTGAATATTGAAAAGAATTTCATTTTTGTTCATTTGTTTTCTAATTATTTCCCTTTTGATGATTACTTGAAGACTATTTGCTAGTACTTGCAACCAAAACATCTTCTCCTGCTTGCTTTGTTTTACAAAAAGTTTTGTCATGTGTGGCAAATAATTCACTTAGTGCGTCAAAAGAAATATTATCCAATTTATTTGTAATCTGTAATGTTTCCAAAAAATGCTTATATGTCTCAGGCAATCCTGCGATCAAAATGGTCACCATCATGTTGTCCTCAATTTTACCAAAACCCGCTCTTGAAATTTCTTGTTTGATATTCTTCAATCTAGAAATGTACTCCATGACATCACCTCCTGAGACAATTTTTGTTGAAACAACTTCAATTGGAGATCGATTTTCTTAGCTTCACTTTGAGAATAAAATAAATCTTTCAATGTCTTCCAAGTTGACCACGCACCAGAACTATTTTCAATATGCACAAAAATATCATCAGAAACAGTACTGTGAATCAATGCTAAGGCCTTCTCATCTTTTAGTTCCCATTTTGCAAGATGATCAGGAATAGTCGGTTTGGTAGGATGAGCATTACAAACACCCTTCCACAATTCATTGTAAATAAGAGTGCTTTGAATATGACGACTCCAAACTTTATAATTTTTCGATCCTTCCAACTTGTCAGATTCATTAAAAAGACTTACAACTTTAGACATTGTAAAAAAAATAAACACCTTATAAATCTAGAAGATGTGTATTATGCAAAGCTTATAGCTCCAAGAATTAAAAAAAGAAAGCACCTTATGTCACCAGAATAAACAATCACCTTATATCACCAATAGAAGCACTTGAAAAAAAATTATGCAAAAAATATCACCACCAACACGAAAGCAAAATTACACATCAACAAGAGTCACCATGAAAGAAATACTGTAAGAAACACCAAACACCATGCAAAAGAGAGCTATAGGGGCTTGGCCTTGACCCACTTATAGCCTCAAGAAAAGAATTTGATAGAGCTTCACTTTGCTCTAATCAAACCTTATGTGAAAATACAAGTACTCCTTATGACGCCAACAATGATCCTTATTCCTCCAATGCCCAATAAAAAATGCACCTTATCACTCCAAAAGATAAAAAATCTTTCTAGGTGAATTGGAGAGATACAAGATTGTTGAGTGGGAGGTCACAAGCTCTAGTCCCATCAACTCCAAAAGTAACCTTTGGTTTTTTTTTAAGTTTTATTTCTCCACCTTTTTCTTCTTAATATAAAAAATCTCCAAAAATAAAAATGAATAATAAATTAAAATAATACATAAATCTTGAATTAAATGAAAAGTGTAAAAATTATACAAGATTGTGAACTCTTCTATCTCTACACTGGAGTTTTGCTAGAAATTACCTTATCTCTCCAAAACAACTTATTCACTTTTCAAAATATTACATAAATCTTGAATTAAATGAAAAGTGAAAAAATTATACAAGATTGTGAACTCTTTTATCTTTATGTTGGAGTTTTGCTGGTTCTTTTCAATGCTAGTTTTCTCTCTTCAATGCCTGTTGGTTCTTTTCAACGCTGGTTTTCTATCTTCAATGACTCCTCCAAAAAATTGTTGGGTTATGATGGTGTATGTCCTTCCTACGCTGGTGTATGTCCTTCCAACCACCGGCTATGCTATCTCTCTTAGTGAGTGAGTGCAATAAGAATGATTTTTTTTTATTTAAAAAAAAACAAGAACTTATATGTGTCTTCCTTTCTTTTTTTTTTTAAATTCTCTTCCACAAGATTTTAAATAACCCTTCCTTCCAAAAATACAATATTTTACTCTCTCCAAGTAAAAATGAAAAAATGAGTCAATAAAAAATCTTTTCTGCACAGATTCCTTTTTAGCCCAAAAAAATAGGAATCATTAACTTATGGTCAAAATTTTGCTATTCCCAAACCTTGAAAGTCACCTTCTTTAAACAACCTTTAGCACCTTCCAACCAGGTTCCAACTAGACCAAGCTTCAACCTCGTTCTCTCATACCACTTTGACAAAGTGTCCTCAGACACAAAACTTTATTAATGAAAAAGGAAAATAATTACATCACGGCGATGTGAGGGCTAAGTCCCAAAAGATTACGTCACATGGAAAACTTGATGTATTTAAATATCCAAAAAGTAACAACTAATTTACTGTTACTGAAACTAACATAGTGACACCTCACATAATCATGTGAGTGTGTAGATGCCCTTTTACATTTATTAAACTAAACTTCTAAACTTAACATTTTGGATCATAATTCCTAACAATAACAACACCTGTGAAGTAGATGGATTCTCACACGAGATGCTTAAGGGAGGGATGCATGTACCAAGCTTCTGCAGTAAAGAGGAGCAATTGTGCACTAATTTTCTCTCTGTTGTGGTGATAACAAGACATCCATATGGGGGTCTTAGAATCAATCATTCGTATTCAATCGCATAAAAAACCATTCGTTTCATTTTATTCATCACATCATCGTAATAATTCCACAAAGAGATAGATAAGTATGGAGTCATTAATCATGAAAAGGAATCTCATCATTCATAAGAATAAGTCATAATGCAACATTTATTTTTTTAGATCACATCATTTAAACCATAACAACAACAAACATAAGATCATAGACAAACACACAAAGTTTCCAACATCATCTGCTCATGTCATATTACTTCGTAGGTTAAAACATGGTTCCAAAATACACCTCCAGGTTGAAAATATCAATAGAACAGTTCACAAACAGAACAAAGATTCCAAAAACACCATCTCTTCGATAATTCATTGATTCATTCATTGCTCAGTTGATATCCTTCTACGACAATCCTAATTCTCTAAAAAGGCTTACACCTTTACAAAATGGTCCACATATGACAAACTACCTAACTAAATCCGAAAAAAATTACAAAATCATGACCAAGACGACCCTTGTTCACTTCTTCGCCTTGCACACTATTATTTGACTTTGGTTCGTTGCACACCATGTGAATCCATAACACTTGACAAAAGGCAACCAACACAATATTGTGTCTCCCACTCGAGCCACATCAAATTGAAATCGTATGGGTGTTGATCCAGAACTTGAAGTCTTTGTATTTCTTTTTCACTGCAAGAAATGCTTCCTTTTCCTAGGTACAAATATCTGCGCAATCATATGCATCATGCATCATTGGATGCTCTGTCATATTTTCAGCCACTTTCTTGCATCCCTCATTAGTAACTTGTAGTTCTCGCACAACCTTCATTGCCTATTTCTCATTGATGTACTCAGAATCATCCATCTTAGTTTCTCGGCATTGATGTCATTCCCTTTCTTTACTAGATGTCTATTGAAGTGTCTTGAACTATGAAGTTTTTCTTATGTACACTAGTGGTGGAATCATCTTGAGTGATGACCGCATCGCTGTTAGCTGCGCCTCTTCTTCATGGAGTTGCATGTCTAGTTCATGTAGCTTCTAATCTTGAACCACACTCATCCAAAACTATGTGGTTTTGTATGCCAACTTCTTGGACATATTCTCATAGTATTCAACTTGTATCGTTTCATCCTCAATTTTTCATTTGCACGCAGTGAGCTTTTCTGGTGGTGTAGTTGGAACTGCTCGCGCTTGTAGCTCTTTTTTTTCTCGCTTCAAAACTGTGATGATTTATCCAAGGCACATAATTTTTTCCTCTGCAAACATTTCATCTATTATCTTAGGGATTTACTGACATATCACTACAATAGCTTTCTCCATTTGTTCTATAGATATCTAAATCTTTTTCCTTAGCCCTCGACATCCAAATATTTTGGTATCCAGATCATCATCTTTCAACTTGTACAAGGTAGTAATACATTGCTTTTCATTATCCCTACATGCTTGAATGTATGTAGAGTTCAATCCCATTGCAAACTGTGTGATCCTTCGGTATTTGGTTGTTTCTCCCTGATTCATATGAGGAACCTTTCTTGTTGCATCATGCAACATATCCTAGTAGAGATAGAAATGAATAACATTATCAATCAGTCGCTCCCTCTCATTTATATACCAAAAATTCATATACCTTGTTCCCTTACATTCCTGGGTGACTTCAACTTCCATGCCTTGATAATATTTGGGCTACATCTATTCGACTAGAAAAATCAAAATCAACAACCACGAATAAGTAAAGGGGCGCTTATCTTCCTGGATGTGCATCATGTCCTTTGTTAACTGCTTCAACAAAAAGAGTGATCAGTTCATTTGTACACCTTTCACATAGTTCTTCACGCATGCAATGACCCCAAAATTACATTGGTTTTGTTGGTTTTCTCTGACCATATTTACCTCCAATATATTTGTTGTGACCCGACCAACTTTGTCATTGATTGTGATAATTACATAATCCCTCTTGTCTCGAACAACATCATATTTTTTATTTAACTTGGCTACCAACCTCTTTTCGTTGTCCTTGTTGCAAAAGTATTGCGATGGGTTAACCCCCTTCATAGGAGACCTCATAGCTTGAGAAATTAACTCAATGGTGACTAGGAATTTGATGTCAAGCCACAAATAACCACCATGGAAACAAGACAATAGTTTTTTATGTAGGAATTGGCCTCTCTTAGGAGACCAAAATGTGGCATATGCGTGAGGCGCCATAGCCCCGACCACTACAACCCCATGGACCATTGCTGTGGTGAGCAAACAATAGGTCCTCCATCTCCTTATTATTATGACTTGAATGTCTCAGCCTTACATTCTACATAGGCCAATAGGTTGTGACCAATGTAGGCCATGTTTTTAAAAAATGTCACAATCTTGAGTGTTAGGTGCATTCCTTGTGGTATCGTGGGAATATTTACACAATACTGATGAATCTTAGTTAGATTTACTTGCAGTTCCTTCCTGGGTGGTGTAAGCTCAGGGATGTCATCGACAGTGGCACACTTTATAGCCATAGAATCCTCTCCTCTAGTGGTTGTTGATCCAACATGGGATTCTACTTCAACTTTGGACCTTCTAGAAATTCTCGTGGTTTTCTTCTTTTGTGATGGTGACTTGGGCTGATTTGTGCCCCTCTTCTTTCATGTAATCTATGCTAGTTTTGTCTGTCGATCGTGCCTCTCCCCCACAATTGGTGTCATGATTGGAAGAGAGTCGTGAACACTACCACTTTATATACCTTGTGCCATTGCTGCAACTCAGTCACACTCCTTATCATGACTATTCTTAGCTAACTCTCCATGCTCTTCTCATCTCAACAATCACAATGGTTCATCCTACTTGCCCTTGTCCATTCTTATAACTAGAAAGCACATGTGCAAGAGATTTTGAATCATCAAGACCAAATCCTCCAATGATTGACCAAATCCACCACCAATTCTGCAAATCCAAGGGTCGAATTCCCCATAAAGGCACATCCTGTCCATTTGCATCATCGCTTGTTTGGTTTAATTGCTCTAATAATTTCCCGATTTGACCGTATTGTGTCCTCGTAGGCTTTACCAAACTGCTTAACAAATATTCTCTAGTGCTCTAGCCTTCTCTATAACACATATTATACCTTTTTTCCTACTTATCTGCATTTCCTTAAGCATCACGCCACACTTGGCTATCCTGGTAGGGATTTAGCTGACTTGCATTCACTAACCTAGGCATCACTGCACCATCTAGCTACTGCAACTATATTGCAGCTCCGTCACTAATGAAATGAATGACGTAAGGACCTAACCAATGCATTTGTAACTTACCAGGATGCTTTGCAAACTTGTTGTCATAGAGTAACGCCATATCTCCTTGTTGAAAGTATCAAGCTTTGATGTGTTGATCATGCCATGCATTTTGGTGATCCGTTTCAAGTTGTTGGTGAAATCCTATGACAAACCGATCTTCTTCAAGCTCTAGCAACTATGTCAAGCATTATTCCAATGCTCCTTCATTATCCATATCTATCGTCGCTGCAATGCGAAGGCTGGGAACAATATTTTCCATTGGAATCACCACTTCCAAACCATATACCAACTTGAATGGTGTATTCCCTGTCAAACGTTTGCAAGTAGTTCAATAGGCCCATAATATCGTAAGAATATTCAAGTCCCAATCGTAGCGGCTTGCATTGTAGACCTTGCTAAGCACATGTTCCAATACCTTATTGAATTCCTCAACCATTCCATTAGCTTGTGTATGATAGGGAGCGCTCTTCTTGTGCTGAATATTGAACTCCTTTGTCATTGTGATGATAGTGAGATTGATCAAGTCGACCCATTGATCGCTCATCAATGTCTTCAAACAACCAAACCAAATGACGACGTTGTCAAACAAAAACCTTGTTTTCGTCACAGCATTGCAATCCTTCACTAGTGATGCTTTCACCCATATTGTGAGATAGTATGTCATCGTGGTGATGTATCATGCAACATTATTTGAGGTACTAATGATATCTCATCTCAGTGTGATGTATTCCCCATCCTTTGGAAAACATCGCATATTTTTGCGTAATCTACAGCATCACTGTGCAATATTGGCCACCAAATACCAGCTGGAAGTGTCTTTGTGGTAGTTGTGTGACCTCCATAGCATCCTCCTACAACTCCATCGTGCACTTGAAATAATATCCTTTCTTGCTCATGTGGTAAAACATATCGACATAGAATCTCATTCAGTCCCATCTTATAGAGTTGTCCAACAATTCGCTAAAAATACGCAACTCAAACAACCAATTTCTTCTTCTGACTATTGGTGAAATCATCCTAGGCTTTCCCTATCAACAAAAACTAAATAATTTTCTCATAATGGTCATCGAGCATTCCACCTTTAAATAACTATGCATATTGTAATCCATCCTTGATGCCAGTTGGTTCTTCTCCTATCTCAATCCTTGACAAATTATCAGGTCCCACATTCAAGTGAATCAATTTCATGATGATTTCAAAATCAAACTCTTGGAAGAGTAGTATATAGCCACATATCCCCCCCCCAAAACAGGCTTGTTGACCAAGTATTTCAATGCAGAATGATCAGTGAAGATATTGAAGTCTACTCCCAATAGATAATGACATATTTTTTGCAGTGCATACACCATCACCAAGCCTTCACATTTCATCGTGGTGTAGTTTCATTCCGCAGATGAAAACTTCCTTCTTGCAAAACAAATCAAATGGTCAATATCTCCTTCACTAGGTTGTGCCAAATCCACTCCTAATGCGACTGATGATGCATCGAAATGGACATGAAATTAATTTGTCGAGTATGGAAAGACCAATATTGGGGCTGTGATCATTTTATTTTTGAGAGTGTGAAGACTCCATTGTCACTCGTGACTCCATTCGAATTGTGCATCTTTATTCAACAACTTCTCCATCAATGATGTGATCACTGTGTATCCTCATATAAACTTATGATTATATCCCATATGTCCCAAGGTCGCTCTGAGTTGTTTTTGATTCATTAGTGGTGGAATGTTAACAATGAGTGCAATATTAGCGAGATCTACCAACATCCCTTCCTTACAGACGATGTGTCCTAAAAAAATCCCAAACGACGCACAAAAGATACACTTTAGCAGATTCAATGCAATATGGTGTTGTTGAAATCTTTCCAACATGATTTGCATGTTTGTGATGTGATATTTACCCATTACATAAACAGTCCAGTTGTCCATGTATATCACAAAAAAATTCTAAATGAAGTCCTTAAATGCAATGACTATGATCCTTTTAAAATATCACAGGTGCATTTTTGAGACCAAATGGCATCATTGTGTACTGAAAGCATCCCCATTCCATCACATAAGTCATATTATGTCGATCTTGTTTTGCAATATTGATCTAGTGATAGCCTTAGAAACCATCCATGAATGAATAAACATCTTAACCACTGACATCTTCCAGCACTTCGTGATAAATGGTTTAGGGAACTAATCATGAAGACATGTGTCATTTAGCTTCCGGAGACCGACACAGATCCAGAATTCACTTGCCTTCTTATCTTGAAGGACCATTGGAGTGTTCCATTCCAATTCTTCAAGTGGTTCAATGATTCCATCATCCAACATTCTGTCAAGTTCAACCTTTACTCGCTCCTTGTATCGTGGGTTCAATCAATATAGACGTTGCTTCACTGGCTTCACATATGGATTGAGTGGAATTTTCATTTCTCCCAAGTCCCCTAGGATCCCTTTCTTTTCATAGAATTTGGTTAGAAATAAGTCTTAAAACTCATGCAACAGATCTATAATTTTTTCCATAGTAGCTTCATCTCAATAATCTCCAATTTTGGAGAACTTCGCTTCCTCCTCTGTCCCAATGTTGACCTTTTGAATCTTTAGCGGATGGTGAACTTTGTCTATCAAAATCTATGGTGCTGCGATATACCTACTTCCTTTAGATTATAGAATATTAATATTCCTTGGATCATCCCCATCGTTCGGTCCTCTTGTTACATTGTAACACTCCATCATCAACTGCATCATTGGCATCTCATGTGATTCCTCAGGAAATGCGACTGGGACTATTTCCAAGACAACATCATGGATGTGTTGAAGTGCACTATGAATCACTTGATCAACATCCACATATATGGAAGTATGGCTGAAATAGATCGTCAATTCTTCCCATGTCGTAATATCTATTCGGATCTCTGCTGATACATACCACTATCGTGGCATATCGTCCACCATGTGGAAAAAACCATGTACACACTCATCCTTTGGTTGTGATACCCATGCAGTATGACATGCGACCAAATGATCATTTTGATCATTCTGTCCATCATACTTCTCTACTTTATAGCACTATGTTTCGGCAAACTGAACTTCCATCAACTTGTGACGCAACGGACACCCATAAATCGATTACTTATGTGTCACCCACAATCGTGTTGTAGTGTCCTTCAACACTTCCTCCAATTCCAATAATCATTGAGGTGTTGATACCTTCTCTTCGAATTCATTGATGAAATCTATAAATTTCCATTATCCTTCGTATGTTTTTTTCTCAACAACCTTTATTTAAACCCAAGGTAGCGACTGAGTGACCCGTCCACACTTCTGAATGGATACTTCATGTAGTCTATTCTACCAATTTTGCAATGCATCATCAGAATCCGAGGATGCAAAGCTAGATATTTTCCAACCCAACTCCCCTTCTGTAGTGGGATGGATATATTCTTATGAAATATTATATCTATGGTCGCATCCCCCTATGAATTCCTCCATTACTGGTTCGACATATCTTCTAATTTCATTCGGATCCAATGGTACTATGACTTGAATATCAGGGTTTTCAAAGGTCATCACTCACTTCTTGAAGTTGATCACTGCTAGAAAGTCATTTTCCCACCCAATCCCCTGTAGTGTGGGATATGAGCTACCTTCGTTGACGATTTTAATAACATCAAAATCCTCTTATGTATTCATCCCTTCTAATTCCACTAGTAAACACGATACTCTCCCAACTGGTGAAACTATGGCCTAATTTGGAAATTGCATTTGTATTAGGGACCAAACCAACTACAGTTTTCCCATATTCTACCATGTATTATTTGTAAAAATGTTGACGTTTGAGCCTAAATCTAGAATGACAGAATCCACACCATAATCATCAATTCGGACATTCATTCGCATCTCCCTTCCAATTTTATTCTTCAAGGATTTCACTGCGTAGTCTTGTTGGCCTTTATCTAGTCGATATAGTAGACTTGCAATCTCAGCTAGCACATCAGGATCTTTTTCTAGAAATTTTCAGATTTCCCACCTTTTATGAAGGTCCTGCTACAAGTGTTGAATCAAAATCATTTGGCATTTCATAGATAGGTTTCTTACCCATATCTCCTTTGATGATGTACCTTGTATCAAAGAACGTATCTTTATCAGTGTTAACATCAAACTATATATTATTTAGAGCAACCAATTGGATCTACGGGATTGGACTATCATCTCCTGTTGTAGCACCTCCTCACATTATGAGTGCAACATCAGCAAGTTGTGTTCTGGGTTCTGCTGAAATCTTCCCTATAGTCAACCCTTGATTGTGATTTTGAGGCATATTTACAACCTGATTTGGGTTCTGGTTCACATTTTAGTTCTAGATCTGCGGTGGTGGAACATTCTTTCCTTTCCATTTTGGAATTAGATGCGAGAAATATTCAACTGTGTGATTTGCGTCAGTACAGTAGGTACATTACGACTGCATGCTTCGGAAATATTGATGATAATGCCCCAATACTCCACAACTGTAGCATTGCACAGGTCCATGACCTCGTCCTCCTCCTCGACTAAAACCTGTGTTTTGTCCTCCTCAGATTCCTCTACAAAATCCTCCTTATTGCTAGTACCACGGTTGATTAAACTGTTGTTGTTGCGGTACGACCATTGTGGATCACACTGCATCTACTTATATTGTGGCTATGATGAAGCGAACTATGGTTGTAGTTGCACAAACTATGGTGGATGCTATAGTTGCGGCCTCTCTGTTAATTGATTTTCTTCTCCCTTCATGTAGTATCCATTGTCCTTTCTTGGAGTAGTTCATATGCTCTACAATCCTTCTCTTCATCACCAATAGAGCAACAAAAGTCACAAAACAAATTTGTAGGTTTCGATACTACCTTTTGAAGATACACACATTCCTCATATCGATTTCTATGAGTTTGAAAAATTTGACACCATGGTAAACCACCTTGACTCAACATATTTGGATCTCCCAACTGCAATTAATTACGAAATTCCTTGCATTGATCCTTATGATGTCCTTTCGTGTGACATCGGGTAAACCATACTTCTTCATGAATTTATTTTCCCTTCTTGATATCTTGCAATTGAATCATCATATTCACCAATTGCAATTGGATCTAATTCATTCCAACTCCAGTTTCACTAACTGATGAAGCATCTAGCTTCATTTCAATCTTTAGAGCCTCGTTATGTGTCACGACCTTCTGCTGGATCAATGGAATTCAAATATGTGGTACTAATGTTGTGATGAACCATTCTTTGTTTTGTACATCATTGATTCTAAAACTAACTTTCGCTATCAGTTCCTTGAATCTCTAATTAAAATCCTAGACAGGCTCATCCGGATATTTCTTTATTTCCTACAATTCCATGATATTATGTGACTCAGATTTAGATTTCCTAAATTCCTCAATAAACCCTATTGTAATCTCTGCTAGAGTCTTCTATTTATTTCTTGTACGAACTTCATTTACCAATATAATGTGTTGCAAGTTGTCCTTTATTAATGTCTTCATCTTGGACTTGCTTCACAGTCCATACCAATTCACATAGAAACCAATATTTCTCAATATCCTTGGTCCTGTTTCAATGGAAAAAAGGTAATTTCACATCACCCACACTTTTGTGCCTTCTTCATGTGTTTTTTGATCTGCTCATATTATTGTGGTGATGACACAACATGCACTCTTGTGATGATTTTTTGTTTCTTCCTAAATGTGGCATAGTGCATGGAGGTGTAGGTACATTGTTTCTTTGGGTTGGTCCTTCCTCACACTCAGGTGTAGCCTAGTTGTATCCATCATTGTTGTAGGGTCACTTATTCCCTTGTGATCTTCTCTCGTATTTTCTTGTTATGGTCGAACCTAAACTCTCCTTAGTCCTCTTCCTCTTTTCTTGCTGGAGCCTCTCCCCACTTCATAGAATACCACACTCTTCCTCGACTTCCCTCACAGTTTCATCGTAACTCCCATCCATCTACCCGATATCATTCCATACAACCCTCATCTATGTATTACCCGTAACCGTCACACACTAGAGCTCTACTTGTCAGAGTTCATATTCAAAATACCCATTTCACACATAAGAATTTTAATCCACAATTCCAAATACGGTAGAAAACTACCTCTTGGTCCTTGGAAGAACTCTCTTTTTGCGTTTCTATAGGATTTTACCCTGTTGACAACAAAATCAATGATATATCCTTCCAAGATGTTGTCGAACCACACTTAGACATCTTGATGATGCCCTATTGTCTACCTCTTTAGCTGCTGGATCAGTTCAAGGGTCCAACAAGTATTTTCTCCTCCTTGGAAGTTTCTTTTGTGATTGGTCAGCTGTGCCAACCACCAATACAAGATAATCAGAAAATTGACGAAGAAATATTTCATGGATATCAGAATAGATATTCCTTGCCAGCCACTCTTATGTCGTTATTCTAGAACTTGGGTTTTCTTCTGCTACGAATTCTTGATCTTTTTGATCGAACCAATATTGAATCTCCAGTTTCATTGGATGTCACAATAGATCCTCCTCTTCCTCGCACTATGGTGCCTACAACAAGACCATTTTTTGACACAGATCTGTCGATAGGGGTTCACACTCTTTTGACGCCCTTCTTCGATGTCACTTCCTAAACATCGGTCTATGTAGGTCTAACCCTACCCAACAACGCCTGCGAAGTAGATGCAGTATCACCCAATATGCTTGAGGGAGGGTTGCAAGAACCAAGTTTCTATTGTAAAGAAGAGCAATTGTGCACTTAGTTTCTCTATGTCACGATGTTAACAAGATATCGATATGGGGTTCTTAGCATCAATCATTCATATTCAATCGCATCAAAGAAGCATGTCAACAGAGTGTAAACCCCTGTCGACATGTCTATGTCAACATCCATTATTAGCAGCAATGTATTCAAACCCGTAGTTTAATAACAATCAATGCAAATAAATATAAAATATCATTAATTTATTCCTATATAACGAATAGATTAACTTTATTTTAGATGAGACACAATGCATACAATTACATATAATTGATATGTGTAAGGGAATTTTATGTTTAAAGTTAGGGATGTATCATACATATATACAAGATAGAATGGATCCCCATAAGCAATGGTTAACAACCATGTTTAGCTATTTCTAAGAAGAAATTGAATAGATTATAAATGACCGGGATTCGATATAGAGAATTTGATTAAGATAGGAATAAGAGGTCACACAAATGAAATAAATTGACATCTCATCATCCATCGAAAATGAGACTAAAGGTTCAATGCACAACAACAATATGCAAGAACTAAGAAATGGAAATAAAAAAGTTATCTTTACGAGTCATTCAAGCAGAAGAGAAAAATTCCCTGACACTGTCTTATTTAAGTTTTGAAAAAATATGATATGGATCAAATTGGTTGGGAAGTAAAAAATGCAATGAGGAAATAATAGAAACTATGGCTACAAAGAAAAAATCCAAGATCTAGTGACAAAGCAAGAAGAGATCATTTTGAATATAGAAGAAGATATTGCAACAATGAAGTAGGTGATATTGATGTAAAAAATGGAAATATGGTTTTTTTTTAAAAACAAAGTCATTGAAACATTTGTGTAGTACACAAACACATCCTATCACACATATAAAGGTCGCAACTGATTCACAACAAAGATTGAATATTTATGCTACATCCTTGGTACTCCTTGCCTAAGAGATGCATGGGTTGACATTATTTGATGTAGAAATTATATTGTCACACTTACCCATGGACAAGTTCCATGTATTGCATACATCCATTGTGCAAGAAACATGAAGCTATAACAACTAATTAAATCAAAGAAAAAGGAGAAAAATACCCATTACAGGAGGGATGTTTGAAAATGAGAATGAAGAAAGAGAAAACTGCACAAAATAAATCAGTGTTAGAATAGAAATCAAAAGAAGAATGCAAAAAAGGTGATATTAAGATTAAAATGGAAGTAGAGGAAATAAAATAGAAGAACTCAAAACTACATAATCCCATAGGAAAAGAAAATAATACACTCCTACAAATTCAAATAGGAAAAGGAAATTCTCTAGAATAAAAAGAAAATAAAGATAGGTTAGGCCATTCAAGGCCTGTGCACTAAGATTGAGGATATTGCATTAAAGGAATCACCATGAACTCCTCTAGAGGTCATATTAGAGTGTGAGAATAGATAATAAGGAATGAATATTTTGAATGGTAATAATAGGACCCAAATATCACAGTTTTTAAAGCTCATCACTCTCTTCCTGAAGTTGATCACTACTAGAAAGTCATTTTCCAACCCAATCCCCTGCAGTGTGGGAGATAGTTACACATAAATCTCGTCATCATCATGTGATGAGGCCCCAAACACAGTATTTTTCTTGAATCTGAAGTCATGAATTGAAATACACCCCGCACTTTAATATTGCATATGAAAATCGAGCACCGCTCCTACCTTTAAGTCAAAGAGCGTTACTCCTTCAGCAACGCCTTTAATATCTTGATAGTAGGTGGTGCCACCACCTTTAACTCTTGTTCAAGGCATATTTATTCCTTATCACTACTCTATCTTAGTGTATTAGAAGCGGTGCCCTTGGTAACAAGCTAAAAAGAGAGGTTTCCAAGAAGCTTCTTGAAGGAAGGCTTCATGGCTCCCTTATCCCTACACTTGAGGACCGCTTTGACTCGAGATGCATCCTTTTGGGATCTCCTATCCACCTCAGCCACCATTTTCTCAACCATCTCTATCCTCCTAAGGCCTATAAAAGTAGGCTTATATACATGGTTGAGAGAGAGAAAAGTTATGTTGTTGCATTGACATTCTAGCCTAAATCAGTAGGGTGAGCATAGGAGGAGCAAGTTGGAGCTTTGGGGACAACATATTGGCATTGTGAAGGAGCACATCAACACTAAGTCAAAGGTTGTAGACTTATTCTTCATTCTTTAATGATAAATTGGTTGCTTTCCCATAAAGTATGCCATGTTATTATCATGTATTTTATTGTTGGATTCCTTAGTCACTGACATAGAATAGTGGATTATATTCTGGTGCTTTTTGATCTTTTTTGTTGGTTTCATGTGATTATCCAGGTACATCTATGAAGAGCTATCACTATAGGAAACAACTACACCATTTAATCAAAGAGACTCATTCTAGATCTCCATCCATTATAGGGAAAGTCTTCCAATTCTGTTGTTACTCATTTGTTCTAGATCTGAACCATTCAACCTAGAGGAACAACTCTTGTCTGCAAGAAGTGCATTTCTCCTAGAAACAAATTTGGAAAATATGTTGGGGAAGAGATTTCAACATATCTGATATTCCTTGGTCTTCGAATTCTTGTCCAAAATCCAAGCTCTAGGATTTCATTAGTTGGATCCACTAGCTGATCTAGTGAGATGTTGTTTTGGTATCATAAGATATGTTCATATTCGAGTCATTCTTACCTTCTGTACTTTATATTCCTGTAAATTCATGATTTTTATGCTAGTATTACAGTAGTTAACTTTGCTTCTTTCACCATTTTTTTTAAACATATATAGGACACTGCGCATGCACAGTGGGTAATAAGTGGTTCTGCCAACTAGAATCAGTGGCCAGTAAGTGGTGCCACTTCCTGTGTTCAACAATCAAGAAGTGGTGTTCTCTCATAACCACTCTATTAGTGACCCTCTAGAAGTGGTGCTAGGTAGTATTTTTAAGACTTTTCATTTCAAAGTTTGTTTGGTTTTGGGCTTTCAGTTCTATATGTTTGGGCTTATTAGCATAGATCCGAGTGTTTAAAATTCAAAATCTTTATCTAGTAAATGTTTTCTTGTCAAAATCAAATAAGCTAGGATAGGCTCATCTTTTTCATTGCTGGTATGTTTGGATTTTATTTTTGAAAGAAGTGCTTGGAAGCTTAGTCCAGTTAGGTCCTGTTCTTACTACTTGATAAGACTGAAAAGAAATACTTGCTCGTTGGTTTTTTTCTTTCATTTTTCGTTAAGTTTTTGAAAGACTTCTTTTTTCTTTGAAAAAGAAAAGAAATTGTTGAGATTTTTATTAGAATTTTTTTCTCAAAGATGGATTATAGGAACCCTGATTAACCTCATTAGATTTTAGATATCCATATTCTTCTTTCCATTTGCGTTCATATCTCCTCAAAAGAAAAAATATTAGTAGTTTTAAGTTAGATCTTTCTATTTTTGAAGAAAAATTGAAAAGTATTTAGTACGGCTTTGAGTGTTTTTTGTCTTTCTTTTTAGGAAATAGGATCTCATCCTATTTGCTTGCTTTCAAAAAATCAGAGTAGAAGTGTGTTTATTGTTATATTATCAGAAACCTTTGATTAGTTAGACTGTTTGGGAAATTTTTTGTTTTGAAACGAAATTGAAAAAAGAAAATACTCTCTCCTTCCCGTAAATAGGCATGCTTTGAATGGTAAAGTGAAAGAATTTGCATATCATAATTGCATGGTTTTACATTTCTGTCATAAATCCATGTATTCACCTAACCGTTCAACTTAAAATTAACATTAGCTATAGATAAAAAATATTGGTAATTTGAGTGATAGGTTAGAGACGTGTTTCGATGTCGTAAAATGTAGGAGCTGTTGTTTATTGCTTGCACTGCAACCTGGGACCTATGCAATTCTTCCATGTATTGTTGGTATATAGAATGTCCTTTCATGTATCCTTGAGGTATATTGAAAGGTACTTCACGTACTCGATTGTATATTGGAAGGCCCATTGTGAATGGTTTTGCATTAAACAACACTACTACAGATTTGAACTCCCACGTACCTTGTGTATATCGGGAGGCCCTTCTAGGATTCTTGAGACCCTATGAGAAAATACCTTTTGGTCTTTTTGTTGGTGCAATACACCGAGAACAACAATCAAGGAGATTACTACGCACGTGCTGTCCAAGTAGAGTTGGGTATTTAGGTGAGGGATGGTTGATCCTCCTCGTCGCACTTTAATGTTGGAACCTGCGGTATATAGAGAGTTGCAACAACTTGACAATCCTAGTGAGGAATGGTCTTGTTCATCCCCTCTTGTCACTTAAGTTTTCTTGTGGCCTATAGCTTGTGTAGGAGAATTTTTTGTGATTTTTCTAGTTTAGTGACCGTACAATCTAGATGAGTTTTAGTTGAGATGATATAGAAGAAACTAGGGCTTACCACCCAAATTTCCTCCTATTACAGGGGAGAGCCCAATGGAAGCCACAAACCAAGGAGCTACAACTAATTCCCATGTGGAAGGAAGCCCAGTTGTGGATAACAGAGACTGATTCACTTCTTATGTTAATCGATTGGTTTAACAACCTCCTATGACTAATACTTCCTTTCATTCATTGATGGAAGGTTGTACTGATAGTCCTATTGACATAGAGTGTAGCCATAATGCCCCTTTTGGGGGTACTTCTATGGGTCAAGCCATTTTCGAGTTTGGGGTCAATCATTAGAGGAAATTTGGGGTCTAAAATGGGCCTTATAAGAAAACGTGCCAAAATAAGTTTTTGTGAGTTGGAATTCAAGAACCAATAGAATTTCAATAAAATAAGTCAACCATAATGGTTGAATTGGCATATTTGTCATTAAAAAAAACTACTTTTTTTGTTCGTATTTTTGACATATCTCATTGTGTTTTTACTCAAATTTCGATCGGGATATCTCGTTGGATGCGGAATTTGATTCCGCATCCAACGAGTACCCACACTGCATACTTTTGATGGACCCCGCTATCCCAAAAACAAGAAATACATGAAAAAATGGAATCAAATTACGCATCCAACGAGCTCTCCCGATCGAAATTTGAGTAAAAACACAGGGAGATATGTCAAAAATACGAACACAAAAAGTAGTTTTTTTCTTTCTTCCTCCAAAATTAATTAATATTATTTTATTATTTTAACCATTATTTTATTATTTTAACTATTATTTTATTATTTTCCTTAGGAGGCCCATTTTAGACCCCAAAATTCCTCTAATGAGAGCTTCTTTGGAGAAACCTCCTCCAAGTGAGGATGAATATAGGAGAATTCAAGCTCTCTTGATCATGCTCAAATTTTTTTAGAGAGAGTATATAGAATTATTCCCTCTCCTATATCTTACAGAGAGCCTTTGTTGGCTCTTTTACCCTGTGTTTCAAATCCATATCCTTCTAGATTTCATTCACTTGCTGAGACATTGGATCCTATTGAATATATTATGGCTCACAGTGTGACTTCTCATAATATAGGTCAAACCTCCAACCCTACAGTTTCACATCCTAGGTCTCTTACTATTCCTCCCATACCTATTGTAGCCAGGGATGATTTTAGGGGCGAATTTTAGCCCAGTGGGCTATTTTTCCATGTTTTTATCCCAAAAAACATTCGCCATTTTGCATTTTTTGAAGCCCTGTTTCGCCCAATTTTGATGGGGTAAAATTTTTTCAACCCCAAAATCGCCAAATTATTATATAAATGATATAAAATCCTTGGAAATTAAAATAGTTTTTGAAAAATATCGCCAATCATTTTATAGTTGGTGTTTTAAGAATTGGTAATATTCGCCAATATTTATACACTTTTAAATAAGTATGGTTCCTTAAAATCATCCCTGATTGTAGCTGGGGGGCAATCCAGAGCTCAAGTAGTTTCTGTACATTCCAACATTGTGGGGAAACCTTGACGCAAGTTAAATCATCTGTTAGTGGAATCACTACTAGTTCTAGACAAACTGTGTCTGTAGAACAAACACTAGTGGTTCTTCCTCCCACAAACACCAATATGGTAAACCCGTTGTTTAGTTTAGGCTAACCATTAGGAGCACAACCTACAGTAAATAAGTCTTCTTGGGGATATGGTTACCCATGGAATCAACTACCTATAGGGAATACGAATTATTTCCAACACCGACAGGAACTATGTATCTTGGCATCCCTTACCCTAGAAATGCATTTACACCATGGGGGAAACCTAATTGGTCCTACATGAAAACAATGGGAGGAATTCCTATTATTACTATTGGAGGTGCCCGAGGATCACCTTATGGTGGCCCACCCATTGGAGGGCCACCGGGAAGAGGCCCACCTGGACGAGGTCCACCTTATGAAGGACCACCCATTGGGGGACTACCACTTAAAATTCCACCACCCAGAGGCCCACCTTTTAGAGGCCCACCTTAGTATAGGTCCACCACCTTCCAGAGGTCCATCACCACCCATTGGCCCACCATCTGGAGGTCCACCACCTCTGGGTGAATCTCCTCCTAGAGACCCTCCCCCTTCAAAAGGCTCTTCAAGAGGATAATTTTCTCATCAACCATCCCAAAATCCGATATATCAATAAGCTTATGGCCCTACTGGTACACATATGCCTTATCACTACCACCACTGTATCGAACCTAATTGACAACTTCCGTTCCTAGCAACTTTGGACTTTCCCAATTTGTCCAAGTTAATAAATGATCCCATTGAGAACAACCCTTCGTGGCCTACTATTCTAGTCAAGTTTCCATTAGACATCCTGAAGTTTGATGGGAAGTAGGGAGATGATCCCAAAAAATCATGTCATGACTTTTCATCTATGGTGTTCCTTGAACTCCTTGATGGATGACTCTATTCATTTGAGACTCTTTCAACAGAATTTGACCAATATGGCCGCAAAGTGGTATATTGAACTTCCACAACATTCGTTTGTGGATTTTTAGCTCATTGGAAACTATTTTTCTCACACACTTTCAGCTTCCCACTTGTTATGAAATGGGTATGGACCTTTTGACTTCGCTCCATCAAAATTCCTGCACCCACATATCGAAGCATATCCATGAGTGGAGATAGTAGAGATTACTTATTAAAGCTCCCATCCCAGACCAACTGTTAGCTGATTGGTTCATGAAATCCTTGCTGCCTCCTATTTCTTGAGATGTGTCTATGGGTGGTGATATTACCAAAGAGCAGGATATCAGTCGCACTCAGTGTCTAGACTTGGTATATTCCCAATATAAAACTTGGTATGACCTAATCCCTCAAGCTCCTTGTCCCAGCACAGACCCTACCAAGCCACCTACATAGACACTTGTTGATGGGGTTGTTGGTTCAATCTAGCCCTCGTAAATAGCCAAACCTGTCAAGAAATCTAGTTCTTGTGATACTACTCCTTCAACTCCTACGGTTTCCGTCAAGGTAAACTCTATCCAAAGTATGCCAACACCTGGAAATAATAAAAAAGGAAAAGGTAAAAGTAAAAAACCAGGAAATCAATAGGAGAATCCCAAGGTTACAACCTCAGAGAATGATAATAAAGGGAAGAGAAAAGCTAAGTACCCTTGCTTGTTATGTGGAGATGATCACTTCATGAAGGAGTTCCCTTGTCATGAAGAGATTAATAAATTTTTGAAGATTAACCCCACACCAGAGGAGCTAACTTATCCCTTCCTATCTCAACAACAATTGATAGAACACATGTCTAACCAAGGGACCTCTAGTTCCACAGAAGAAATCAGAATGATGTCCTCAGATACCATCAATTTGAACAGTCGTAGTCAATCATACGACAAACCTGCAGATACGAAGGATGAGAATTCTTCTTCCAAGAATCCCCCTTCCACTATTTCCCTTCCATATTCATCTAATGGTACCCTCGTGATCGATAAATCTAATATTTATTTGATTCTATGACCACCTAAGAGTACCCTTAGGAAGGTTGTTTTTAATCCTAATGCCTGAGCTGCACAATTTTATAATGTTGTTGAAGATCTATCTTAGGCACCTTGTGTTATGTCTACCCTTAAGGTACTCCAAAGCTCTCCAACACAGCATAAACATCTGTTAATAGCTTTTGGGGCATTAGACCCTGACAATACCAATCTCATTCATTTTAATGTAGAGAACTATAAATCCAAATTACCTCACCAAATCGCATTTCATATTGCCTCTAGAGTAGTTGGGAGAAAGGTCCATCAGACCATTCTCGATGAGGGAGCTTCAACCTCAGTTTTTTCTATAGCCTATTGGAGAGCCCTTGGTTCTCTTGAACTTACAAAATCTCCCACAACCTTAAAATATTTTGATGGAATAGGTTTCCAGCGTCATGGTCTGTTACCAGCACTTTTAGTCGAGCTTGGGGGAAACAATATTTCCATTCAGGTGGAATTATTTGATTCCCTATTGGATTACAATCTTCTATTGGGGAGAAACTTATTCTATGCTATGACTATCGTCACTTCAATAGTCTTGAAAAATCTCTAGTTTCCTCATTTAGGGAAGATTGTAACTATAGATCAACTTGAGTTTTGTTCACCAGATGTTACTACTCCCACCGTGAATAACATCCCTATGCTAGGTGAGTCCCCTCCTCCTAATCAGTCGATTGGGATAGGTATAATGAAGGATTCAACCCTTATGGGATTGTTTCCTTTATCCCCTCCTAGTACGGAAGTGGTGTTCATGAACATGATTTCCACAACTGGTTATAGTACCAAAGGAAAAGAAGTTGTTGAGTCATCTTCTCTTGGCCCTTATGAAGCACTTTATGATGTTTTCCAATATGCTGCTAATGTCCAACCAGATGACTTTCATTTGGTAGCTTCAAATGCTTACCACTTTCCTTATTGGCTAGAACCCTCTCTTCCCACTCTAGACTATCTCACCCAGAATTTTCGTTCGGACGAGTCTATTATGGAGATCATGAGTGTGAATGAACCCATATGGGAAGATCATCATCATCTATATTCTTTTTTTCCCAACATTAGTTCTATAGGTTTTGACCTTGAATCTCTAGACAATATTGATATTTTCACAAATCCAAAAAATCCTGTATTGTCACAAAACATAGATTCCGAATGAAATGTTTGCAACATCAATAAGACGACCCAAATTGACATATCAGTAAAGTCCAGAATTGTTGAGTATGTTCACATAGGCCAAAACTGCTCGATAATAGAAACTAAAAGTTATAGATAACTTTTCAAAGAATTCTGTGCTATTTTTTCATGGACCTTTTGAAGAAATGCATGGGATTGATCCGCCGATTCTTGTACATGAGATTAAAACCTATCCCATGGAAAAACCTGTCTAACAAAAAATGTGTCAAGTCCATCCTCAGAAAGCTAAGGCTATTAAAACTAAAGTGCAAAAACTTCTGAAGGTGGGGTTTATTTATCCCGCCCATCTGATGGAATGGGTATCTAATATTGTCCGTGTGGCCAAGAAACATGGCACTATTAGAGTCTGTATTGATTTTTGAAACTTAAATAAGGATTGTCCTAAGGAAAATTTCCTGACTCCACATATCAATTAGATCACCAATAACTGTGCTGGGAGCATCATCTTTTCTTTCATGGATGGTGTTATCTCCCAATATTTTGATAGTATGAAGAATTTAACTCATGCAATGAAGGATATGAATATCACTAACATTTTGAAGGCCTCTATTTTTTATTTGGATGAAAATTTTACAAGTTGTATCTTTCGGTGGCTTAGGAGAGGACTATCATAGCTCATTAGCCACCGAAAATCTATCATTCAGTGGCTAAACAATTCAACGTAGGCCAAAGGAGAACCACCGAAAGCGGTCTGAGCAAGTAGGGTCAAAGTAACACTTTTAGTGGCTTAGGTGAGACTACAGAAAACTCATTAGCCATCAAAAATGGGTGCTTTTGGAAGACTAGAAAGAGAGATAAAAAAAGGGTTTAAATCGCCGAAAGTGAGTGCAAGCAGCGTCAGGAAAGGTACATTTGGTGGCTTAGGTGAGGATTAGAACATCTCATTAGCCACTAAAAGGGTCATTTTTAGCAAATTAAAAAAGGATGCAACACATATGCTAACCACCAAAAGCTGGAAGACAAATATCAGGTGGAAAACCCTTTCGACAGTTTAGGCGAAAGCTATGGTATTTGTGTTGGCCACCAAAAGAACAGGTTTTCGGCAGTTAAAAAAGGGTTTTTGACAAAGTCACTATTTTCTAAAAACAGAAATTCACCATGGTGATGAGGTAAAGGTTTTGGCAGTTTAAGCAAGAAAGATAACGTTTATTTATCCACCAAAAGCCATCTTTTCAGTGGCTAGTTGACAAAATCATGAAGGATCTTAAACCACCGAAAAGGCCAAAAGAGGGAAATGGTTGGGAACTGTCACATCCACCCTGTAAGAAAGACAAAAGATCATTTTAGAGCATGATTACCCAATGAAAATATCTAGATCCATGTGACTGCGTGGGAATTGAGTGAAAAGGGCCATTATGCAAGTAGAAAAAACTAATATGACTGCCAACCTTCAGTTTTCCTCCACCTGTCCCAAGGGTCATCAAAATAACCACCAAATGCTAGGGTTGAGGTAGGGTATGGTTATCTGGGAAAATATATCTCAGGGATCGAGCTGCTGTGATCATTTGGGTGACCTCAGCTTCCATAAATGACAGAAAATCCCTCATAATCAGTGCCTTGGGTCTCCATCATATTTCATGTTCGAAATTGGCATTTTTTCACCAAAAAAATGACTCTGAGAGAGAAGCCTGCTAAATAACATTGTATAGAAGGTCTGGAAAGTTGTTTTTGCAGGTACCCAGGAGATACACCCATTAGGATGAAGAAAAGTGGACCATCTCTCAGACAGGAGCTAGGTGATGTCAGTTATTTAGAGGCCCATCCAAAGGTTTGCAGACTGTTCCAAGAGGTAGGCTACTACAAATACTGTAAAAAAATACAAGGTTTCATTAGTAGGTGGCTGAAGCTTTTTCCCTATCATTTGATGGTTCAAAAGTAGTCATAGGAAGGGAGGAATTTCTCATAGATGGAGCACTAATCTCAGAGGTGACTGAAATCCCTTGCATAGGATAGAAGTGGTTCAAGACCACCATACCCAAAGACGTGGAATTTAGATCATATCTCAAGACTAAGCATAGGGGAATAACATGGAAGAAGGCTCTGCCATCATCATGGCTGGAAGAGAAATGGAAGTATCTACTAAAAGCCATTGTGATCTATTTGACCTGTGAAGGGAGAAACAATAGAGCAATGATCTATCATTTATAACTCATGAACCACTTCACAGGTAAGAACCCTGCTCATCTACCCTTTTATTTACATAGGATTCTAGGGAAGATGGTACATCAAGTGAAAGCCCATCCATCCAAGATTGTTGGTAGGCTGTGCCACCATGGTCTTATCCAGCTATTGGTGCAGGAGTTGTTGAAGAGAAGAAACATTGCTTGGCCCTATTTTCTATTCTAGAATGGATTTGAGATAAGCCTTCAGCCAAAGGAGAAAGGGAAGTCTCCTGTCAAGAAATCCAACACTCTAAGGAGTGGGAGAAGAAGGAGGAGGGCCACTTCCCTAGCTGCAGCAACTGAACAACCTCCCTCCTCTAATACAAAGAAGGCAAAAAGGAATTTCAATTTCGATGAGAAAGTTTAGGAGGCAGAAGCACACCAAGAGAATGTCTTAAACCTACCCTATTCAAATTCTGAGGAAGAACAAGGAGAGGATGAAACCCTAGATCTACAAATTGTTCCATTCATTGAACCATTTCCATCCCCCACACCATAGGAACATGAGGACCTAGCAGAAAGGCCTTCCTCTAGCAAACCTAGAATCCAAAAGATCAATCAACTATTGAGGCAATTTTATGAAATGGAGGTCTTGGAAAGAGAACTGAAGAAAAACAATGAAACATTAACTAGGAGAAACAAGTTATTGCACAAGTCCTACTTGGAGCAGAGAGAGAGATACATTTTCTTGAAAAGGCTAAACACGAGGTACATGAAGGTCAATACCAGGTTACTCCAGATGGTGAGGCTCCAAAGGCTGCAGTTGAAAGAATCCAAAGCCAACCCTAGCAGCTGCCTTGCCTTATCAACCCTAGCTGAAGCAGCCATCAGTCTCCATCCTCCTGAAACGAGCCAGGCCCCAGCAAACACTCCAAACATGAAGCCCTCAGAAGAAGAAAGATGAGCATACGGGACTAGAAAGGCATTTTTGAGCGAAACCTAATAAATTTTGTGAAACAGGGATTTTGGTGGTTAAGCAGGAGCTAGAACAGTTTGTTAGCCTCCGAAAAGCTCCTCTTTTCGATAGTTAACAGTTCCGATAGACTCGTCGCTTAACCACCGAATGCGGGCAAAGATTTAAAAGCGATTTTTTGACAGACAAAATTGACTTTTGGCGACTGCAGATGGTTCATGGATGTGATCTAAAGACAAAGGGTGCTGAGGGATGCATCAGAAAAGGTCTGTGCGAGATTCACTACAACATAACCACGCCAAAGGATACAAAACCTAGCTGTCAAAGAGAAATCATGGGTCTGACTGACAGAGAAATAGTAGTAGTGATCACTAGCATTGCTTCAGTTACTTAATGTTCAGTCAGTGAACTAAATCTTCATTGTAGTTAGACAAGTAGCTAGGTAGGGTTTCAAACCCTAATTTGCAAAAACTGTCACTTTTGAGTATTTTTGTAAAAAACAAATCCAAGTTTTAGGATCTGTACTTTTTGTAAAAGGCTATAAAGCCTAAGATCGACGATATAATAAAGGTTCAGCTTCAGGGATTTATAATCCTATAATGCTTTCATGCTTCTCATTTTACTTATTCATGAATATAAGATCTTTTGTTATGATATGTTCAACCATCATCTCTTTCTTTGCTGTACTTATGCCTGAATGTGTATTTAGGTCATTTTCAGATTGATTAAAAAGATGATAGCTGTCATCCTATTGGTTTGTTAGTGAAATTTGATTTATAAGTGCCATCCTTATCATGATTTAGCCATTTATATGCATGTGTCTTGTATGTAAATCTGCCATCTTGATGAGTTCTTCATCCCTGCACTTTATTGTCAACTTCTGAGAAATTGTAACTAAAAGCCTTGTAACCGAGTGAGTTTTATGTAGGCCTTGAGAGTGGAAAGGTTATATAGGTCATTTGAATTGATCCATATAAGAAAACCCTAAAAACATTGCAAGTTACCAGGCATCCTTGAGCTACAACCTAGAGGAGTTTCCTGAAGTGATAACAAATTGGCGTCATTTCCAGGGAGAGGATACTGAAGCTCAGCTTCCCTAGGAGATGACATAGATCCTTGCTTTGATGATAGACAAAGCTTGGACACTATTCTGGTTGTGATCATCTATCTGGTGACTCCATTGAAATAAGGTGGCTTCAAGAAGACCAAGTACCAGAGCAAACCTTAAGGGGCCACTAGCAACACCAGTTTCAGATATAGAAGAAATTTTGAGAAGAGCTAGGGCTTTACTAAGACATACCAGCAGTGCTACACAAAAATCTAAATCATGTATTTAAAGAAATATTTTTGCTATTATTTCTTCTACTGAAATTCTTAATTCTGAAGAATTTTTAAATACATCAAAAAAATATAGGGTTGGGGCATCTTCAAGGATTGTTGCTTGTGAAGATCCAATCCCTGGTGACTCTGTTGGGATAAGTATACCACCACCTTCTCAGCAAGTATCTCCATCAGTACTACCTTGCTTAACCCTATCCATACCCATTTCCAATATGGCTTCCCCTCAATTGACCAAGATGGAAAGGATCCTGGTAGCAAGGTATGCACCCCTAATTTTTCCAAATCCCCTCTCATCCATGCCTACTAGGGATTATCTCAAGTATATGCCTAAGTTTATAGGGGAAGGGGATTTCATTGTTGAAGAACATCTAGAGGCATTTTACAGTTATGCTGAAAATATTAACATAGAGGAAGAAGATGTATGGACTAGGGTTTTTGTGCAATGCCTAGACGGCCAGGCTAGGAGGTGGTTTAAGGAACTACCTGTTGGATCAGTGGTAGGCGTAGAGGCCCTAGATGACATTTTACTAAAGCATTGGGGAGAAAGGAGAGACCACCTCTACTATATCACAGAATTCAGCAACCTGAAAAGAAAAAATGGGGAGTCTGTCTCCAACTTTACCAAGAGATTCAACAATATGTACAGCAAGATCCCTACTAAAATTAATCCCACTGATACCTTAGCTAGGATCGCTTATGGCAATGACTTTGAATCTAAATTCTACCTACTTCTCAGAGAAAGGAGGTCTGCCTCCTTATCACTCATGTAGGATGTTGCCCTAGAGGTAGAGTCAAACATTCTGGCATCTTAGAAGATCAAAGGGAAGATAGACAGGAAGAAATAGCCAGCAAACCCTAGTCGGGTTTCTGCATCAGAGAACAAGATTGACAAAATTACCAAACTGTTAGATAACCTAACTGCTGAAATTTCTAAATTGAAGGACCAAGGACATCTACGTGTGAGGGGTAAAGGGCCAAGTGAATTTTCTCCTCGAAACCCTAATTTTGTTCCTTATAGAAGAGGAAATCCCCCAGTTCAGATTCTAATAAGGGAAAGGAATCAAGGGGAAGATCAGAGAATAAGAGCTCCATTTCAAAATGTTGTATTAGAAAAAGAGCCAGAATTCATTGAAGAAGAAGGAGAAGCTGAAGACAATATCCACTGCATGGAGGATGAGGTGGACTGTTCTTTTCTGACACAAGCAGAATATGAGGAAGCCCTAATTGATGAGAATATCACTGAAGAGGATGTCTATCAGGATGATGGTTAGGGAGGTTAGAATATGAGGCCTAGGATGGTTGGTCCTCTTAAGAAGAATGTTGTACCTGCCAAGCAGCCTGCTGCACAAGCTAGAAAGGTTGTTGTTTTACCAAAGAAGGTGGCTGTCACATCCAAAGCATTGCGGAAACCAACACCTTCAGCCATACCTGATCAAGTCCAACTCAAACATACAGCTCATGAGGTAAGGTTTCCACATAGGATGCATTGTTCTTTCAACCTTGAGTCTGAATTTCAAAAATTGAAAATCCCTTTCCCTTTAATTGAGCTAATGAAGAATGATGGATTCAAGTCCTCCATTCTAAATTCCCTTCAGCCCAAGGTGCACATTGACACCAAATTTATGAACCTACAAGATGACAAGCCTGTTGTAACCCTAGCCCCCATGATCAAATACCTAAAGGACTCATGCCCACCATTCTACATATCCTTGAATATCCATGATAAAATCCTCCATAACTGTCTCTTGGATTTAGGAGCCTATCATAACCTAATGCCAAAGGTTACGATGGATGAGCTTGGCCTCAACATCACCAAGCCCTACCATGATTTATTCTCCTTTGACTCCAGGAAGGTAAAGTGCTTGGACCTCATCATAGACCTTGTTGTGAACCTAACTTAGCTACCTTCAAAAATCATCATGATGGACATTGTAGTGCCTGATATTCCTCCAAAATTTGGCCTCTTGCTGTATCTGTCATGGAGAAAAATACTAGGTGGCACCCTTCATATGGATCTCACATATGACACCATTCCCATGTTTGGAGGAGAGACTAATAGGCTGTATAGGGAAAATCAGCTGGCATACATTATAAGCAAGGAGAGAAACTCAGTGAATCACCCCATCTATGCAGTGGACACTAATTTTGGGTCATGCATTTTGCAAATAGATGATTCTCAGCAGACATCAATCCAGCTCACTAAGCCCACCTGTCAGCAGCACGAAGAAGTAACCACAATAATTTGGACCATGTATTTTGATGTGGATAGCACTCAAAGCTCAGCAGGTGTAGTTGTAGTATTGATCTCCCCATGTAAGGAAAACATCCACCTGTCTTATAAGCTTGATTTTAAAACCACTAACAACAAAGAAGAATATGAAGCCTTGCTGCTAGGAGTTAAAGCTTCCAAGGATATGGGGATCATGTGCATAAATGTTTTTGGAGATGTAGACCTCATCATACAATAGGTCAACAACACTTTTCAGACAGAAAATATCAGACTAAAGGCCTACAGGGACGAGGTATGGAAACTCAGAGACTCCTTCACATTTTTGGAACTGTCATATATACCTAGGGATTTGAATCACCTGGATGATTCCTAGGCTATATCTGCAAGTCTGTTTGTTCCTCCTTTACCCCCTAAACTCAACTATGATGTTCATGTCAAGTACTAACCCTCTCTACCAGATAATGTCAAATTTTAGAGGGTGTTTGAGAATGATGACGAGCTTAGTAAATTCCTGCCGTTAGTAGATGAATTCTTTGATATACACATAGACCAGGAAAACCTAAACATGGAGGAATCCAAACAGCTCAAGTTAAAAGATAAATTGGCTTATCAGAACATTTTCCAATTGCCTAGCAACTACATACCCCGAGGTCTAGTACCACTGGAAGAGTTGTTTGATCACAATGACATCCCTTTCAAGCCTACCAAAAAGGAGCTAGATCTTTCTATCCAAGAGAAAAACATAGGGAGCCAAAGCCATCCAAAACTGAGAAATATGTCCACTAGATTGAATGTTGATCAGAGTTCTAAATTTTGCAGCTTGATAAATGAGTTTTCTGATGTATTTTCCTGGGAATATAGGGACCTAAAAACTTATGACACCAATATCATCGAGCACAGTATTCCTTTCGAGAAGGACACCATTCCTTTTAAGTAGAAGCTGAGACCCATCAGCCCTCTCTTATTAACAATGATTGAAAAGGAAATCCACAAGCTCCTCAAATCCAAGATCATAATCCCCCTCAGGTATTCCAAGTGGATTGCAAACCTAGTAGTGGTAAGAAAGAAAAATGGAGAAATCAGGTTGTGTGTGGATTTTAGAAACCTAAACAAGTGTTCCAAGAAAGACAACTATCCACTGCCCAAGATGGAACACCTATTGCAGAAAGTCTTGGGGGCTAGGGTTATGTCCTTCCTTGATGGTTTCTCTGGATACAACCAAGTTACTGTGCACCCTGATGACCAAGAGAAGACTGCCTTTACCATCCCCTAGGTCACCTTCGTGTATGCTAAAATGCCATTTAGGCTAATGAATGCTAGGGATACTTTTCAGAGAGCCATGGACCTAGCTTTTGTATGGCTAAAATATAAATTTGTGCTGATATATTTGGATGACCTAACAGTTTACTTTCACAGCCATCATGACCACTTGCAGCATTTAAGGAAGGTATTTCTGAAGTGCAGAAGGAATGGAATATCACTGAACCCCAAGAAGTCTCAGTTTGCACTCAATGAAGGAAAGATCCTAGGCGACATAGTCTCAGCTGAAGGTGTAAAGATCGATCTGGTAAGGGTGGAAGCAATCCAAAAGCTATCAATACCAAGGTAAAAAAGATACATCCAGTCCTTTTTAGGCAAGATAAACTTTGTCAGGAGGTTCATTCCTAATTTCTCTAAGCTAGTGAAGCATATAACAGTCATGTTGAAAAAAGATGCAGAAATAAAGTGGACTGACCAGGAAAGAAAATATTTTGAAGACATTAAGAAAGATATCATGGAGGCCCTGACCCTAATTAGTCCTAACTACACCAAGGGTTTTTACATTTTCTCTTTTGCATCTTATGACATAGTAGCAGCTGTACTATTACAAAAAAATGAGGAGGGTCTTGATCATCCAATTACATTCTTACGCAAAACCCTAAGAGATGTTGAGATGAAGTATGACCCAATTGAGAAGAAGGCTTATGTGCTCATAAAATATTTGAATACTTTCATAATCTACATTCCCCATGCAAAGGTCCTTGCATATGTCCCTTCAGCTGCTATGAAGGATTTTTTGACTTAGCTTGACATTGATGGGAAGAGAGCTAAGTGAATAGCCAAACTCATTGAGTTTGATATAGAGGTGAAACCTACTAATATGGTAAAGGGACTACGTCTGGATAAATTCATGGCTAAAGAAAACTGTGAACTGATGGGAATAAATTTCACATGTGTCAAATCAGCAAAGGTGTAGACTATGGTAGCAGCAGAAACAAAGGTAAATCAAGATTAGAATGACATTCCATCAGCAATTGAAAACATATCTTCATGTGAGTGGTACTCAGATATCATTCAATTTTTACAAAAACTAGAAGTTTCTCCTAATATCACTCCTAACCAAGCATGAGCTCTTAAGTTGAAATCTGTTAAGCTCTGCATAATTGACGAACTGCTATACTAGAGAGATCAATCTGGAATTTTGCTAAGGTGTCTAGATAAAGAGGAAGCAGAGTAGGTCATGCATCATTTTCATTGTAGCACATGTGGGGGCGACCACTACTGGAAAACCATAGCCCATAATATCTTAAGAGGAGGATACTATTGGCCAATCCTCTTTGCTGATGTATGCACTTTTGTAAGGGCCTGTGACTATTGCCAAAGATTTATAGGGAAGCGGCAGCTCAAGTCCTTGCCCCTTAGGCCTATTGTGGTGAATGGGCCTTTCCAGAAATGGGGCCTGGATTTCATAGGTGAAACAAATCCATCTTCTAGTAGATAGCATAAATGGATCTTAGTATCCACTTACTACTTTACCAAATGGATAGAAGCAGTACCCACCAGGAATGCCACTCATCAAGTCACAGGATATTTTTATATGAGAATAGCTTTAGCAGGTTTGGCTTCCTAGTAAGGTTAGTAACTGATAATGCACCAACTTTCAAGGTTGGGGCATTAGTTAAAATGTGTGAATCAATGGGTATTCAACTGGTGCACTCCACATCCTATTATCCTCAAGGAAATGGCATGGCTGAGTCATCCAACAAAAGCTTAGTCAGAGTCATCAGGAAACTGCTGGAGACGAATTGGAAAAGCTAGGATTCAAAGCTTAATTTTTCTTTATGGGCTGATAGGGTAACAGAAAAAAGATCCATAGGGACTTCCCATTCAAGCTAATTTATGGCACTTAGGCCATTTTTCCTATCCAGCTCATCCTTCCAGTGGAAAATTGCTTCAGGAAGAGGAAGATGAACCAAATGATATGGTGAGAAGGATGATGAACTTGGTGGAATTACAACAAATAAGGGAGCAGGTTGTGGGAAAGTCAGAAGCCCATCAACAGAGGATAAAGGGCATGTTTGACAAAAGAGCAAAAGTAGACAACTTTTAGGTTGGATATTGGGTCCTCAAGTGGGATGTTGTCAGACAGGACAAGGGAAAACATGGAAAATTTGACTCTTTGTTGATTGGCCCTTTTGTGATAGCCCAAGTACATAAGAATAACACCTTCAAATTGCAGAATCTGGAAGGGGAAGAGGTATTTGATGGCCCAGTGAATGGGTGGTTCTAGAAACTCTATTTTATTTGAGGATTTGAGGCCTTATTAGTGTAAATTATTAGATAGTATGTTGTTTTTCTTTCAGAATAAACTCCATGCCCAATGGAATAGTAAATGATAGTGTTAAGTTACTTAGTTGCTTTTAGGGAAAGGCATTTTGGTTTGGGATTCTTGGGACCTCACTAGGAGGTTCCCATCTCCTAGTAGGAGCCAGATGTTATCTCCCAAAATAATTTATTTTGATAGTATGAAGAATTTAACTCATGCAATGAAGGATATGAATATCACTAATAGTTTGAAGGCCTCTGTTTTTTATTTGGATAAAAATTTTACAAGTTGTAGCTTTCAGTGGCTTAGGCGAGGACTATCATAGCTCATTAGCCACCGAAAAGGTATGTTTCGATGGATAAACAGTTGAATGCAAGCGAAAGACGAACCACCGAAAGCGTTCTGAGTAAGAAGGGTCAAAGTAACACTTTTGGTGGCTTAGGTGAGACTACAGAAAACTCATTAGCCACTGAAAAGGGGCTCTTTCGGTAGACTAGAAAGAGAGATAAAAAAGGGTTTAAACTACCGAAAGCAAGTGGCAAGCAACATTGAGAAAGGTACATTTGGTGGCTTAGGCGAGGCTTAGAACATCTCACTAGCCACCGAAAAGGGTTGTTTTCAGTAGATTAAAAAAGGATGCAACACATATGCTAACCACCGAAAGCTGGAAGATAAATATCAGGTGGAAAACCCTTTCGGTGGTTTAGGCGAAAGCTATGGTATTTGTGTTGACCACCAAGAGAACAGGTTTTCAGCAGTTAAAAAAGGGCTTTTGAGAAAGTCACCATCTGCCGAAAATGGAAATTCACCATGGTGACAGGGTAAAGGTTCCAGTGGCTTAAGCAAGAAAGATAACATTTAGTTAGCCTCCAAAAGCTAGCTTTTTGGTGGGTAGTTGAAAAAATCATGGAGGCTCGTAAACCACCGAAAAGGCCAAAATAGGGAAACGGTTGGAAACTCTCACATCCAACCCCGTCGGCAAGACAACAGATCATTTTAGAGCATGATTACCGACTGAAAATATCTGGATCCGTGTGATTGCATGGGAAATGAGTGAAAAGGGTCATTATGCAAGTAGAAAAAATTGATCTAATTGCCAACCTTCAGTTTTCCTCCACCTGTCCCAAGGGTCATCAAATTAACCATCGAATGATATGGCTGAGGTAGGGTACTATTATTTGGGAAAAAATATCTCAGGGATTGAGCTGTTGTCATCATTTGGGTGACCTCAACTTCCATAAATGACATAAAATCCCTCATAATCAATTCCTTGGGACTCCATCATATTTCATGCTTGAAATTGGCATTTTTTCTCCAAAAAACTGACTCTGAGATAAAATCCTGCTAAAGCACAATGTATAGAAGGTCTGGAAAACTGTTTTTGCAGGTACCCAGGAGATACACCCATAAGGATGAAGAAAAGTGGACCATCTCTCAGACAGGAGCTAGGTGAGGTCAGTTATTTAGAGGCCCATCCAGAGGTTTGCAGAATATTCCAGGAGGTAGGCTACTACAAATACTATGAACAAATATAGGATTTTCACAACAGGTGGCTGAATCTTTTTCCCTGTCATTTGATGGTTCAAAAGAAGTCATAGGAAGGGAGGAATTTCTCATAGATGGAGCACTAATCTTAGAGGTGACTGAAATCCCTTGCACAGGAGAGAAGTGGTTCAATACCACCATACCCAAAGATGTGGAATTCAGATCATATCACGAACCTAAGCATAGGGGAATAACATGAAAGAAGGTTGTGCCATCATCATGGTTGGAAGAGAACAGACAGCAGCTGCTAAAATCCATTGTGGTCTATTTGACCTGTGAAGGGAGATACAATAGAGCAATGATCTATGATTTCAAACTCATGAACCACTTCACAGGTAAGAACCATGTTCATCTGCCCTTTTATTTACATAGGAGTCTAGAGAAGATGGCACATCAAGTGAAAACAAGCTATGCCACCATGGTCTTATCCAGCTTGTTATCTCCCAAAATAATTTATTTTTATATTATGAAGAATTTAACTCATACAATGAAGGATATGAATATCACTGATCATTTGAAAGCCTCTATTTTTTATTTGGATGAAAATTTCACAAGTTGTAGCTTTCAGTGGCTTAGGAGAGGACTATCATAGCTCATTAGCCACAGAAAATCTATGTTTTAGTGGCTAAATAGTTGAACACGAGCCAAAGGCAAACCACCGAAAGTGGTCTGAGCATGCAGAGTCAAAGTAACACTTTCGATGGCTTAGGCAAGACTACAGAAACTCATTAGCCACCGAAAAGGGGCACTTTTGGTAGACTAGAAAGAAATATAAAAGGGGTTTAAACTGCCGAAAGCGAGTGGCAAGCAACACTGGAAAAGGTACATCTGGTGGCTTAGGCAAGGCTCAAAACATCTCATTAGCCACCGAAAAGAGTTGTTTTCACCAGATCAAAAGAGGTACAACATATACACTAACCACCGAAAGCTAGAATATAAATATCGGGTGGAAAACCCTTATGGCGGTTTAGGCAAAAGCTATGGCATTTGTGCTGACCACCAAAAGAACATTTTTTAATGGTGGTCAAAGTTTTATTCCTCTACAATGCCGACATTTTGGAGGGCTTGTCCTTTATGTCATCGACACTACGAAGAGTCTTGTGGTTTGAAGTTTCGACACATTAGTGGTTTGAGGTTTCGATGTTTTAGTGGTTAGTATTCCCAACCTCCGATGCTTAATAGTAGCAACTTTAGTGGTTTTAATCGCTGACACTGTGGCAACATTCAGGTTTAAAGTTCTGATCCTTAGTGTTTAGAGCTTCTAATCACCGACAAATTTTTTAGTTGTTTGTTCGATAGTTAAAAAAGGTTTTTTCAAAGTCACTATTTGTCGAAAGCAGAAATACACCACGGCGATGGGGTAGGTGTTTCAGTGGCTTAGGTAATAAATATAACGTTTGATTAGCCTCCAAAATCCTACTTTTTGGTGGCTAGTTGACAAAATCACGGAGGATATTAAACCACTGAAAAGGCAAAAATAGGGAAATGATTGGGAACTGTCACATCCAACTCCATCAGTAAGAAAAAAGATCATTTTAGAGCATGATTACCCACCGGAAAGATATCGAGCCATGTGACTACATGTGAAATGAGTGAAAATGGTTGTTATACAAGTAGCCAAAACTAATCTGACCGCCAACCTTCAGTTTCCCTCCACCTGTCCCAATGGTCATCAAATAACCACCGATTGCCATGGCTGAGGTAGGGTACGGATATCTGGGAAAAGATATCTTAGAGATCGAGTTGCTGTCATAATTTGGGTGACCTCATCTTCCATAAATGATAGAAAATACTCATAATCAGTGCCATGGGACTCCCTCGTATTTCATGTTCAAAATTGGCATTTTTTCACCAAAAAACTGACTCTGAGAGAGAAGCCTGCTAAATCACATTGTATAGAAGTTATGGAAAACTGTTTTTGTAGGTACCCAGGAGATACACCCATCAGGATGAAGGAAAGTGGACCAGCTCTCAGACAGGTGCTAGGTGATGTCAGTTACTTAGAGGCCCATCCATAGGTTTGCAGACTGTTCTAGGAGGTAGGTTGCTACAATACTATGAAAAAATACAAGGTTTTCATCAGTAGGTGGCTGAAGCTTTTGCCCTATCATTTGATGGTTCAAAAGCAGTCATAGGAAGGGAGGAATTTCTCATAGATGAAGCACTAATCTCAGAGGTGATTGAACTCCCTTACGTAGGAGAGAAGTGTTTCAAGACCACCGTACCCAAAGATGTGGAATTCAAATCATATCTCAAGCCTGAGAATAGGGGAATAACATGGAAGAAGTTTGTGCCATCATCATGGCTGGAAGAGAACTAGAAACAACTGCTAAAAGCCATTGTGGTCTATTTGACTTGTGAAGGGAGATACAATAGAGCAATGATCTATCATTTCAAACTCATGAATCACTTCACAGGCAAGAACCCTCTTAATCTACCCTTTTGTTTACATAGGAGTCTAGGGAAGATGGAACATCAAGTGAAAGCCCAGCCATCCAAGATTGTTGGTAGGTTGTGCCACCATGGTCTTATCCTGCTAGTGGTCCAGGAGTTGTTGAAGAAAATAAACATTACTTGGCCCTATTTTCTATTATGAAATGGCTTTGAGATAGGCCTTCAACTAGAGGATAAATGGAAGTCTCATGTCAAGAAATCTAGCACTCCAAGGAGTGGGAGAAGAAGGAGGAGGGCCATTTTCCCAGCTGCAGCAACTAAACAACCTCCCTCCTCCTCCAAAACCAAGAAGCAAAAAGGAGTTCAGATTTTGGTGAGAAAGGTCAGGGACCTAAAACACACTAGGAGAATTTCTTAAACCTACCTTATTCAAATTCTGAGGAAGAAAAAGGAGAGGATGCAGCCCTAGCTCTACAAATTGTTCTATTTACTGAAGCATTGCCATCCCCCACACCACAGGAACAAGAAGAACTAGCTGAAATGTCTTCCTCCAGCAAACCTAGAAGTCAAAAGATCAATAAGATACTAAGTAAGGTTTATGAAATGGAGGTCTTTGAAAGACAACTGAAGAGAAATAATGAAACATTGACTAGGAGAAACAAGCTATTGCACAAGTCCTACTTGGAGCAGAGAGACAGACACATTTTCTTGAAAGGGATGAACACTAGGTACCTAAAGGACAATACCAGGTTACTCAAGATGGTGAGGCTCCAAAGGCTTCAGTTGAAAGAAGCAAAATAAAACCCTAGCAGCCACCTTGCCTTATCAATCCTAGTTGAAGAAGCCATCAGTCTCTAGCCTCCTGAAATGTTCTAGGGCCCAGCAAACACTCCAAACATGAAGCCCTAAGAAGAAGAAGGCTGAGCAAACAGGCCTGGAAAGACATTTTGGAGCGAAACCTAATAAATTTTGTGAAACAGGGATTTCGGTGGTTAAGCAGGCACTAGAGAATTTTGTTAATCACTGAAAGTTCCTCTTTTCGATAGTTAAAAGTTCCAATAGACTGGCCACTTAACCACCGAAAGCAGACAGAGGTTTAAAAGCAATTTTTTGACAAACAGAACCATATTTTGGTGACTTCAGATGGCTCATGGATGTAAGCTAAAGATAAAAGGTGCTGACATAAGTATCAAAAAGGATATGTTTAGATCTATTATGGAAAAACTATGCCATAAATTCATCAACCCTAATTGTCAAGGATAAATCACTGGGTTAACTGACAGTGTATGAGCAAGAGTGATCATCAACAAATACTTTAGTTATTTACTATTCATTCAATGAACTAAATCTTCATCATAGTTAGATAAATAGTTAGGTAGGGTTTGAAACCCTAATTTGGAAAAACTGTCACTTTTGAGTATTTTTGTAAAAACAGATCGAAGTTTCAGGATCTGTACTTTTTGTAAAAAGGCTATAAATCCTAAGATCAATTTTATAATAAAGGTTCAACTTCAGGGATTTATAACTCTATAATGCTTTCAGCTTCTCATTTTACTCTTCATGAATATAAGCTCTTTTCTTATGATTTGTTCAGCCATCATCTCTTTCTTTACTGTACTTACGCTTGAATATGTATTTAGGTCATTTTTAGATTGATTAATAGCTAATAGCTGTCATCCTATTGGTTTGTTAATGCAATTTGATTTATAAGTGCCATCCTCATCATGTTTTAGCCATTTATATGCATATGTTTTGTATGTAAGTCTGCCAGCCTGATGAGTTCTTCATCCCTGCACCTTATTGTCAACTTCTGAGCAATTGGAACTAAAAACCTTGTAAATGAGTGATTTTTATGCATGCCTTGAGAGTGAAAAGGTTATATAGGTAAACTAACTTGATCCATATTAGAAAACCCTAAAAACATTGTAAGTTACTAGGCATCGTCGAGCTACAAACTAGAGGAGTTTCCTGGAGTGATAACAAATTGGCGTCATTTCCAGGGAGAAAAGACTGAATCTCATCTTCCCTGGGAGACGACATAGATCCATGCTTTGATGATAGACACAGATTGGACAATATTGTGGTTGTAATCATCTATATGGTGACTCCATTGATATAAGGTGGATTTAAGAAGACCAAGTACTAGAGAAAACCCTAAGGGGCCACTAGTAACACCAGTTTCAGATCCAGAAGAAATTTTGAGAAGAGCTAGGGATTTACTAAGACAGACCAGCAGTGTTGCACAAAAAGCTACATCAGGTATTTCAAGAAATATTTCTGCTATTATTTCTTCTGCTAAATTTCTTAATTCTCGGGAATTTTTAGATACATCACAAAAATATAGGGTTTGCACATCTTAAAGCACTGTTGCTTGTGAAGATCCAATCCTTGGTGACTCCACTGGGATAAGTATACTACCACCTTCTCAGTAAGTATCTCCATCAGTGTTTCCTTCCTCAACCCTGTCCATACCCATTTCCAATATGGCTGCCCCTCAATTGACCAAGATGGAAAGGATCCTGGTAGCTAGGTATGCACCCCTAATTTTTCCAAATCCCCTCTCAGCCATGCCTATTGGGGATTATCTCAAGTATATGACTAAGTTTATAGGGGGAGGGGATTTCACTGCTGAAGAACATCTAGAGGCATTTTACAGTTATGCTGAAAATATTAACATAGAGTAAGAAGATGTATGGACTAGGGTTTTTGTGCAAAGCCTAGATGGCCAGGATAGGAAGTGGTTTAAGGAACTGCCTGCTGGATCAGTGGCAGGCATAGAATACCTAGATGATATTTTCCTAAAGCATTGGGGAGAAAGGAGTGACCACCTCTACTATATCACAAAATTCAGCAACATGAAAAGAGAAAATGGGGAGTCTGTATCCAACTTTACCAAGAGATTCAACAATATGTATAGCAAGATCCCTACTGAAATTAACCCCACTGATACCTCAACTAGGATAATTATGCGAATTCCATTGAATATGACTTCTACCTACTTCTCAGAGAAAGGAGGTCTGCCTCCTTATCACTCATGCAGGATGCTGCCTTGGAGGTAGAGTCAAACATTCTAGCATCTCAGAAGGTCAAAGGGAAGATAGACAGGAAGAAGTAATCAGTAGACCCTAGTGGGGCTTCTGCATTAGAGGACAAGATTGACAAAATGACCAAACTATTAGATAACTTGACCGGTGAAATGTCTAAATTGAAGGACCAAGGACGTCTGCCTCTGAGGGGTAAAGGGCCAAGTGACTTGGCTCCTTGAAACTTTAATTTTGCTCCTTATAGAAGAGGTAACCCCCCAGTTTAGATTCTCAGAAGGGAGAGGAATCAAAGGGAAGATTAGAGGATAAAAGCTCCATTTCAAAATTTTGTATTAGAAGAGGATCCAGAATTCATTGGAGAAGAAGGAGAAGATGAAGACAATATCCATAGCATGGAGGATAAGGTGGATAGTTCTTTTCTAACATAGGAAGAATATGAGGAATCCCTAATTGATGAGAAAATCACGAAAGAGGTTGTCTATCAGGCTTATGGTTAGGGAGGTTACAATTTGAGTTCTAGGCTGGTTTCTCCTCTCAAGAAGAATGTTGTACCTACCAAGCATCCTGCTACACCAGCTAGAAAGGTTGTTGTTTTACAAAATAAGGTGGTCGTCACATCCAAAGCATTATAGAAACCAGCACCTTCAGCCACACCTGATCAAGTCCAGCTCAAACCTACAACTCATGAGGTAGGGTTTTCAGATAAGATGCATTTTTCTTTCAACCTTGTGTCTGAAATTCAAAAATTGAAAGTCCCTTTCCCTTTAATTGAGCTAATGAAGAATGATGCATTCAAGTCCTCCATTCTGAATTCCCTTCACCCTAGGGAGCATATTGACACTGAATTTGTAAACTTGCAAGATGACAAGCCTGTTGTAACCCTTGGCCCCATGATCGAATACCTAAAGGAGTCATGCCCACCATTCTACATATCCTTGAATATCCATGATAAAGTCCTGTTCGCCTGTTTTTCTGACCTTGCCCAACAAGGAGATTATGACCACACAATCAGCTTAAAGCAGCGTCTGGTGTGTTTGGACTAGCAAAATCTTGCAGGTTATGGTCCTGCTACCAGCTGAATTTTCTCTCAAGGAGAAACTAAAATTCAGCAAAAATCTATCCTAATGTTATTTCTGTCTAAATAGATCCTAAAAAATTATTTTCAACTACCTAAGTTGTCCTATAATTTCTTTCTTAAGGAAAGTCTTTGATTTTTGAAGATTTTTATATTTAATTTTCTAAGTATAAAAAACTATTAAAATTATTCTAAAAATTACACATATCCTATTTAACAACTGTTAAATAGAAAATATATTAAACTAATACTAATCTGAACTATCTTAACTATCCTATCTATCCTATCTCAACTGAGAGTGATTTTAAATATTATATTAATTATTAATTAATGTAAGATGAACAGAAAGATAAAGGGTAGGATCTAAATAGAAATATTTAAGCCATACACACTAAATCATTCTGCTACAAAATAACTTATCAGAAAAACTGAGATAACTAATTACTTCAAATTTTCTGAAGTGTCTAATTAATTAATAACTAATAACCAACATTAGATATTTGAATAAGAGATAATGATTAGAATGAAATAACTGTAAAAATACAAATGATATCTAACATACATAAATATATATCCTTATATCTTGAATTTACAGTAGAAACACTAGTAAATTTAGTCACAACGACATATTAATTCAAATATAATATTGGGCTGACAAAGTGAAATACTGATTAATAATCACAAGCATAACCAAGTACACTGTATTTATATTAAAATAGAAGATCATATACTGAAATATAAAGAGTATCCAAAACAATACCAGTCACGATATCAACTTGGAGACTTCCAGTCACATCCCATATCCAAAGATAAAACTTCAGCTAGGAACAAAACTAGCATCAAAATAGTATTTCAAGTATTTTTACTTCAGTCACTCCATCCCCCTTTACAATAAGTTTTTCAGAGTTTTATAACAAAGGCTAATAACTGCCTTTCCTCATTCTATGCAACTAAAGCTAAAAATAAACCATCAATTCCATCAACTATTGAACATCTAGGACTTAATGCTTTTAATTATCATCTTCTTCAATAGTGCACCTGCCATCTGAATCATCGATTCTGTAACTGCTTTCTTATCTTCAAATGTCAATTTGTCCATGCAACAACTGTTATTTGACATCTAGATCATTCGATCTTGGAACAAATTCATCATTTGCTAGCAAAATATAAATGATGAGAACATCATCAAAATCAAGGATCCATTTAATTATGACACCTGAACATTTGCTGGCTTAAAGGGATTGGCCAATTCGTGGCTGGTTCAAAATTCCAGTCCCTAATGAACAACCACGTCTCCCAACTGAAATCCAGGATATTAGACACGTCCTGAAACTGTGCAAGATAGTGATGACATGCCCACCTGTTTCAAACAAACAAAAGCATCTTATTAAAACTATTTATAACAGGAGAAATAAAAGAAACTATAATTTAAATGTGTGCCTGTAAAATATGCAATTTTACAGGCATGCACAAAAGGCTGTCATTACCTGTAAATCATGTAACCGAAAATGGAAATAATCATTAAGCTCTCTTTTACAAATCAACCACTTCGCCGATCGGGGTCAGAAAAAATATGACCTAAAATATGGGCAAGAAAGCTCCCAATCGGAATTCGAAAGGACATAGACATCGGCAGACTAGTGCTTTGCACAGCCACAACGATGGAAGATAAAAGACTACGGTCATGCAACTAAAATACCAGCCCACATCGGTGGGCGGCGCGCTTTACATTTTGTGTGATTAGTTGCTTTGGGAGCTGCAACGATGGAACGTAAAGGACATCACGCCTTGCCATGTGTGGTCTGAATCGGAAGAGAAAACAACTAAAGTATCAGAAATATAGTTCTTTCTGCGGCCGCAACGGCGGAAGATAAAAGCCAAGGATAGACGAAACAACAAAGCAGAGCTTGAAAGGTCAATACAATAATCAGGGGGTTCGTAGTTTGCCATCCGCAACTATGGAGAAAGTAGTAACAAAATGTTCCGATGTGAAAATCAAAAGTTGGCTGAAAATGCGTCAAAAACAAATATCGGGACTAAAGCTTATTACTTCTCCGCAATGGCGGGGGGGGCAAGCTAAGAATCTTCCGATTCAGTCATTTCAATGAAAGAAACATTGGGAAGCGCTGAAGTCATTTCAATGAAAGAAAAGTTGGGACCATTAACTGAGAAACTGGATTTGCTTGGTATGTTGAAGGTGTGTGGCACTTATGGTCGTTCCAATGAAAGAAACATTGGTCTTGTAGTCATTCCAAAACATTGGGACCATTAGCTAAGAATCTTCCGATTCTAACACTTGAAAACGTACTCAAAGACAAAAACAAAAGTGGATCATTTCAGGCATTAGAAACAGTCTTTTTGAAGAGTCATTAAATCAAATTAAATAAGAAAATCAAACCCATCTAAGCAAAAGGAGGGTCCCGAAATTGTTGAATTTTGGGAAAATGTTGCAGCTGCAACATATAGTTTTTAAGATTTTGAAAAATTCCATCCATTAATATCCTAAATTGAATTTGATAGGATACTAAGCTATAAAAATATAACATATTAATATTTCCAAATGATACTCATTTATTCACTAGCTATTTATATACAATTTTACAAAGTCATGGTAAGATATTTAAGTTACATATGGGGTGTGAACTCTTAGGTTTAATAAGAATTTTAATTTAATGATTCTCCTTTAGTTCTAGGAATTTAAGAACTTATAATATCTTGTCAATAACCATTTTAAAACAAATTCAAACTATGTTTTTTGTTGATCCTCAATTAGCATACCATCCCTTTAGGTTTCTTAACTCAACATATATAATCAAATAGATTAATAAATAAAATTGATTATATAAAAATTTATGAAACTTACAGCTGCTAACTATCAAGTTTATAAAAATGTTTTCATCAGCTTCTAATATGTTACCTAACTCTTCTACAAATGAGAGTACTTTCATAATCAAAGATTCTGAAGGTACTCTTTATAATTTTTAATAGGTAAATCATAAAAGAGAGTTGACCCCCCTTCATCCTAATGGGAAAAATGAAGGGGTTGTTGCTAACTGCCAACAAATGGCAATGACCTGGGTGAATCAGATATCTCTGCTCATACAACTTACAATGATATAAATAAAATCTTAAAACTTATTAAAAACAATCAAAAATTCTTTATCTAAATAAAAACCATTATTTTATTCATATTCATAAGTATAACTCAGAAATATTCCATCTTTTGAAACAGAAATCTAGTTAGGGATAAACTTAAAAATATCTTGATCAAAACAAAGTACTTCATAGTAAGAATAACATGCACCATCAGCATTGAGTAATAGCAATCTACTTTTCCGAACACTTTTCAGAATCTGTTCCACAAACATAATAATTTTCTTTTGTTTGCTTTCCTTTTCTTTAAACAATAATTCTAACTGAAGATTACTATCTAGGTATGGTGTCCCAATGTGATAGTATCATTCATGAGAGCTGTCTGGAATAGGCAAGCTGGCTCGTGATGAGACCTCTTGTCTTTTAATTTTAAATCAAAAGCCATCACCCTGGTGATCAGAAATGAAGTTATCCCAGACAGCACTGATGATCATGATTAGGCCGGCTCGTGATGAGACCTCCTATTCTTCAATCAAAATTTATATTTTCTTTGTTCACTTTCATCTTTTAAAGTTTATAAAATGAGAGATAATTACCCAGCATGGTGACCAAATGGTAATGTCAGTCATTAATATCACCAAAAAATGAATCAGCTGGCTTGTGATAAGACCCCTTATCTCTTGGTTTGTTAAACCAAAAGCCATTACTAGTTTTCTAATAATGTCATACTAGTGATATTTATGATTCTGATCAAACCAACTTATTACTAAGACCTTTCGTCTCTCATTTTAACATTTTATTGACTGGAACAAATTCTGAAAAGTTTTCAGATTGTAAATAGTTTTGGAGACTGATGGTAGAGATCTGTAAAAAAAATTCAAAAGTACAAGCTTCGAAAAAGACATTTAATAAGCTATCCCAACTTTTATAAGATATAAAAAGGAGAGGAGTAATCTGAGTAACACTTAAAAATAAAATAATGATAGGTCTTTTATAGATTTAAGAAACCTTGATCATCCTAAACAAATTTTTAAAAGATTTCCGTCTAGTATCATAATTTCTTAGGCTCATGAGCAAACTGACTTTTTAACTTGAAGATGTATTTATTTACATTTTATTTCTTTAGCTGCTAACTAAATATTACTGACTGATTATATACAAAAATTCGACAGTCTGAAATATTTGATTAACAGAATTAGAGCTGACTGTAATAATAGAATGATGTTTGAAAGGTACATGAGTTTTATGAATTTATCATCACCCTTTAGATTCCATGGACTAAATTCAGTTTATGTATAAAATATATATATATAAAGTTATTTACAAACAACAAACAAATTATATACATTTTAAGACAGAAAACATTAACAGAAATATTTTTTGAGGATCAGTCCATTCACTGGGAATGTTTCGGACTGACCTTCAAGTGTTTGCAATCGAAAGGTACTTGGACCTATATTATTAGCAATAACAAAGGGACCTAACCAAATCTTCTGAAACTTAGTATGATCACCTTTTTCCTCATGAACTTTATCCCACTTTAAAACTAAGTCTCCCACCTGAAATTCTCGATTGGAACTAAATGATTGGTCAAACCAAGACTTCATAATTTGTTGATGTTTTGTAAAATGTTGTTTTGACTTTTCTCTTTCTTCTTCAAGATTTATCAAAGTATTAATTCTCTTTTCCATTGCTGGGCATTGTTCATCTTGAACAGACTGAGCTAACTGTAATGAAGGTAAGAATAAATTCGGTGGTAAAATAGCTTCAGTTCCATATACTAAGAAAAATGGTGAGTTACCTATTGAAGCCTTAGGAGTTACTCTGTCTACCCAAAGGGCATTGACTAATTCTGTATGCCAGTCTCTATGGTGAACTGAAATAGTTATTTTGAGAATTTTCAATAAATTTTTGTTTGTTGATTCAGCTAAACCATTTCCATGAGGATGGTAGTTAGTTGAATACCCGATTCTTATCCCCTTTACTAAGGCAAATTGGGTTAACTCAACTAATGAAAAATATGAAGCATTATAAAAAACGAGGGATTCTAGAATACCAAATCTTGTTATGATAAATAATTCTAAAAATAATATAACCTGATTGGTATTTACAACCCTTAATGGCGCTGCTTCTACCCAACAAGTAAAATAATCAGTTGATGTTATTATATATTTATGTTGCTTAGATGAGGGAGGATTTATTGGCCCTACTATATCAATACCCCATTGCTGAAAGGGTCTTTCAACTGAAACAGGTTGTAAAGGAAAAGTAGGTTTTTTAACCCTTCCTGCAGCAAGTTGACATTCCTGGCATTTTCTAACAAAAGTATAGGAATCTCGAAACAAGGTAGGCCAATAATAACCAACCCTAAGAATTTTGTGCACAGTAGTTTCTCCACCAAAATGACCTCCTGCTGGTCCAGAATGTAACTCTTTCAGAATTACTTCTCTTTCATCTTTGTCTAGACATCGAAGTAATACTCCATCTGAATTTCTCCGAAAGAGAACATTATCAATTAATAAATAAGGAGCAAATTTCAATCGAAGTGCTCTTTTCTTTCTTGGTTCTAGGTAATCAGGAGCAGTTCCTGTTTCCAAAAGTATTCTTATGTCTGCATACTAGGAAGCTTGTGGTGGAGGATTAAAATAAATTTCTCTGGTAAGCAAAACCTCATCAATAACAATTTCAGCTTTATCATTAGGTAGATGAGCAGCTTCAGCAGCTAATTTACATAATCCTTGACCTTTAACTATTGTTGACGGTTTAATTTCTAAGTCATACTCTTGAAGGGTTGTCATCCAAGGTGCCCTTTTCTCACCTAAGTCCTTTTGTACTAACAAGTTTCTGACTGAGGAATAAGGGATGATTATTTTCGTTTTAGATTTCAATAAATATGGATGAAAATGTTTAACAGCTTTAAAAATAGCAAAAGCTTGTTTATCAACTTCATGATAATTAAGTTCAACACCTTTGTAATTTGAACTCATGAAGGAGATTGGAACTTCGTTATTTTGCTGATTTAATTGGGTTAAAACTGCTGCATATGAAATATTAGAAGCAAAAGTATATAATATGAAATCCTGTTGGGCTATAGGGCAGACCCAGGTTTTATGCCTTTAACTTCGCACCAACAAAAGACCCACAGAGTTGGCCCTTTCAGAAACAACCTGCGAACAGGTTGTAGTCTCACCCGGAACAGCTATGGGGTGCCGCAGAACTAGATTTCTGCAAGCAAAAGAGGGATATTATAGTACCTTAGCTTTTAACAGATTATAAATATAAATCATAGAGCTTAACATTCACTTATTTAGCTCCACGGTTAGATAAACAAACAGTGCCTTGTGCAACCCTTTACTGGGAATTCACAGCAAAGTTATTATCTAGCAGTGATCTTTACTTATCAGATATATAGATATTAATGCATGAAAGAACACAACATAAACAACACATAGAGCCACGACACAAGATATAACGTGGTTCACCCCCAGTGTAGGGGTTACATCCACAGAACCATGTTTTATTCAACTTTCTACAAAAACCATAGTTCTGATCTGCACACTCAGCTACAGATCCCTTCAATTCCTCAAATCCACGTACATAGCTGCAAGCCTCTGCGTACACAGCTGCAGATTTCCTTAATCACCCAAAAATCCTCTGTGCACATAGCTGTAGAGGTCGTCCATTCACACAGCTGGGACTTAACCTTTTCTCACAAAATTAGCCTTATCTTCGCATCAAATCCTTTACATAAAAGCCTAACCTGACTTATTTACAAGAGTGCCTATTTATACAGCGCACTATTACAAAACCATGGACTTAAACCATGGACACCCCGAACCCTAAACCATGGACTTAAACCATGGGCACCCCGAACCCTAAACCATGGACTTAAACCATGGGTTATTACAAAAAGAGGGCTTTGAATCAGCCCCGACACCCCTAAGACTATTTTGGGTCGTAACTTCGCTTACAAACTCTCGTAACCCCACGGAGTTACCTAACTTAAGGACCGTTGAGGTGCACGCCCCAACAAATCCTTGTTAAAATCTGGGCTTAGAAGGCTAGGAGCTTCTGAAATGGCTTCTAAATTTTTTTGAAATGACTCTTTTTCAGTTTGTCCCCAATTAAAAATAGCGTCTTTCTTAATCATTTTTTGCAAAGGACGAATGATTTCGGAGAAACTGGGAATGAATCTCCTAACAAAATTTATTTTACCGAGAAATTATTGCATTGCTTTCTTGCTACAAGGATAAGTTATCTTTGAAATGGCTTGGGTTCTTTCAGGATCAATCATGATTCCATGCTTTGAAACCACGAAACCTAGTAAAATACCTTCTGAAACAGTAAAAATTGTTTTTTTAGGATTTAAGGATATTCCAAATTTTTGACATTGTTCAAATACCTTTCTAAGATGATTAAGATGATCAGATCGATGTTTAGAATATACAGTAACGTCATCCAAATAGACAACGACTGAATGATTAATTAAGCCTCTAAAAGCAATATCCATTTCCCGTTGAAAAGTTGCTCCAGCATTGATTAACCCAAAGGGCATCTTGCGGTAACCATATGTTCCCCATGGAGTTCTAAAAGCAATTTTCAATTGATCATCTAGGGAGACTAATATTTGATTGTATCCTGAGAAACCATCAAGGAGTGATAGTATCTCAGCCCCAGACACCTTTTGAAGAATTTGTTCCATGGGAGGAACTGGGTAATTATCCTTTTCATAAGACTTATTCAAATTTCTAAAATCTACACATAATCTAATATCCCCATTTTTCTTCCTAACTGGAACTAAGTTTGCTACCCACTGAGTGTGCCTGATAGGAAAAATAATCTTGGCAGCTAACAATTTATTTAGTTCCTTCTTGATTGTCGGTTCTAGTGACGGGTGATATTTCCTTAGCTTTTGTTGAAAAGGTTTTGACTCTTGTTTAATTGGAATTATGTGTTGCATGACTTGTGTGTTGAAGGTTTTCAGGTTATCATATGTCCAATCAAAGACATCCTTGAATTCCTAAAATAATTTTATAAATGCTGTTTTTTCTGCGGGGTTGCAATCTACTCTTAGATTTATAGTTTGGGGATTCAGATATGTTCCTAAATTTATGGTTTCATACCTCATTTGAGAGCTTTTAGTTTTACAATCAGGGACAGATCTAAATTTATCCTGCAGATCAAAAAAAATTTCTAATCTTAGTATTGAATTAGGGACTGGTTTTACCTTTTCAAAAGCTTTTTCAACTGAACAAAAATCATTTATTACCAAAAAATCCCGCAGATTTTCGTCGTGAGTGACTTCATCTATGGCTGAATATTTAAAGGTATCCTCATTCATCAAAAAATTCAGTACCTGCACATCATTATCAAATACACGCCAGTTAAAAATATTATCAGGTATAGAAGGTCTAAAAATCAATTCAACTAAAAAGAAATCTGATGTAAGATTTTCTGACGGAAATAACTTTGATGCTACATTTTCCAACAAATCTGCTTCTTGATTTTGACTTCTAGGAACAAAAATTATATTAAATGCATCAAAATGTGAGATAAGGTTCCATACCTCTCGTTGATAACTTTGTAAATGCTTAGATAAGCAGTGAATGGAGTTACGAACTGTCTGACGATGATTTCAGAATCACCGTATGCAATTAACTCTTTGATGTCCAGATCAATTTCTTTTTTCAAACCTTGTATTAAAGCTTCATATTCCATAGTATTATTTGTACAATTAAACTCCATCCTACAAGCTATACATGTTTTATTTCCCTGAGGGTCTACCAACAAGCAATCAGCTCCAGCTCCTTCTTTGGATTTCGCACCATCAAAATATAAAGTCCAATAAAACTATTCACAACCACTTTGCTTTCTATAATATTCATAATATTCAGATTATCTACATCATTAATGGTTTCCTTGAATGAAGAGTTAGGAAAAATAGATGTCACATTTCTAATTTCAGATTGCTGTTTACTTTCGGAAAAGGAAAAAATTTTCAGCTTTAAAATTACCAAATCCCAATTCATACATGTAATTCCCCATAATGCAATCTGAAAATAAAACAGGTTCGCTAGGATCATGCAGTTCTGTGACAGTATGTTTCATATATATTTCTCTATTTATCTTTATCTGATTTGACTTTCCATTCTTAGGTAACCATAATGTTGACCAGTCCATGGCAAAGAATCCATTCAGTTGTTGAGACCAATCCCTACTTAAAAATAGCCCATATGCATCTGGAATATCTGCAACAACAATATCTATAATTTGATAAACCGAAGGGTTACAAGCAATCCTAACGAAGACATCTTTCATTTCCCCTACAACATTCACATTCGTCCTATCCAATTGAGTTATTTGAGAATTGGATGGAACATATTTCCCATTCAATTTCTTGCATACTGATAAAGGCATGACATTGGAGGATGCTCCGGAGTCTACCATGCAATTATGAACATTCCTATTGAAAATATCAAAGGTAAGTAAGAATGGAGGTGTGGTTGATTTAGAATTCTTACCTATAAGTGAGGCTTTGTCAGCCATTGCTTTTCCTTTTTCAGTTGCTGTTGAATCATTATTAGAATTATTTGCAGCAACATTTTGTTTTGCATTAGGAATAATGGAACTCATAGCAGGATTTATAACATGATTATTAGGCATTGGTTATATTTGAAGAAGGTCGTACATACTGATGTTTGCATGTGTCTTCTTTAAATCTTCAATTATATCATATTGTAAATCTAATTTTGGAGCACTTTGAATAGGTTGGGTAACTTTGGTTGATTGAGTCTGTTTGCCAGATTGAGTTTGTTTATTGGGTTGTGAATTATTGTTGTCATTATTTGTAGTAGAACTTGACGAAGCTCCTGGGGTGTTTGTGAATTCTCTACTACGAGTATTATAGGCATGTTGTCTTGTAGGTGGACTTTTACTCTCATATTCTTTCACAAGACTGTCCCAGAAATGACCGTTCACTGGTTGAGGTTCCTCTGATTCTTCCTCATTTTTTGATTCCTCTTCTTCTTCATTTTCTGTTATTTCTTGATTAGAAGGAGTCTCAAATAAAGATAAAATAGCTCGAATTGTATTGAAAATCTCTTCATTTGCTGCTATGTCAGGTGGTGTATTTTTATTTGTATTCGGGTTTTGTCTAAACTGATTTCTGAAATATCCCCTAGAAGGAGAAGCTTCAGAATTGGTTTTCTTTAACCCTACAACCTCATTGGTTAATGTTCGAATAGCATTTTGCAGCTGTTCTATGTCAAATGCTTTGTCTTTTTTTGAATTGAGTTTTTGAGTCTTCCTACGGGGAAAAGTGTCAGATTTCCCACTCCTATCTGGTTCATAAGACATAGAATCCTTCTTGACTTTAATGGCTTCCTCAAAAGTTTCTACTAACGTTGTTTTCCCAGCTCTCTTAACGAACATCCTAGAATATTTTGGTAAAGCTGACGTATAATTTTCAATAATTATATCCTCGGGTGGTTGAGAAGCAATTGGAATTTGGTTTTTTAATGTTAGAAACCTTTGATTGAAATCTTTAATCCTTTCTTTAGGCTCCATTTTAATCCTAGATAACTCTAGAGCTAAAAGAGCGGGTGTTTTATCTTCCCCAAATTTATCTAAAAAGGCTTTATTAAATTCACCCCAGTTTGTGATTGATCCCTGCACTAATGAAAAGTACCAGGTAGAGGCTCTTCCTTCAAAAGTTAAAGGAAACAATCGACAAACTACATCTTCATGCTGAACGTTCAAGGTCTAAACAGCCAACATGAATTTGTCTACATGTACTTCTGTAGGTTCCTTGTCATCTGGGTTAAACTTAGGGAGAAGTTTGTCAGAGTGTTTAGGAAAAGGATGTTGTACACCAGGGACAGCTACAGCAGCTGTTCTTAGCTAAGGGAGTTGTGGATTAGGTGGATTATGTGGAGGATTTCCTCCTCCCCTTACAGGTATGTTTCTTGCCATTGGACTTCTTTCAGAACTTGAAGAACTTCCTGAATTGGATGATTTTGGACTATCAGGAGGTGATTCAGGAGGAGAAGGTGGCTGATCGAAACCACCTTCTGCAGTGAGTCTTCTAGCAGTGTTTGTTTGAGTAATTTGTCTCTAATGACTTCTAATTTGATAACGTGGAGTTCTATCAAATTCTTGCAAATCTTGAGTAACTACGTTCAATTGTGGATTACGTTGTTGTTGTCTAGGAAGACCATAATATATTGGAGACACACCAAGTTGATTGGCATATGCTCTCGTAAGAATATGTCGTGATTCTTCCAAAGTTTGAGTGCTTTGTTCAGGAGTAAATGGAGATGTGATATGATCACGTTCAAGGATGCTCCTAACAGTGTCTATAAATGGTGATCTGCTGGTTTCCGGAGGATGTTGGATAGTTGAAAATTTATCATTAGTTTTCCCTACCATTAATCATTAACAGGCCCTCCTTCTAGCGCCATTTGTTGGCCTATTTTTATGGCCTTGGCCAACAAGGAGATTATGCCCACACAATCAGCTTAAAGTAGCATCCGGTGTGTTTGGAGTAGCAAAGTCTTGCAGGTTATGGTCCTGCTACCAGCTGAATTTTCTCTTAAGGAGAAACTAAAATTCAGCAAAAATCTATCCTAATGTTATTTCTGTCTAAATAGATCCTAAAAAATTATTTTCAACTACCTAAGTTGTCCTATAATTGCTTTCTTAAGGAAAGTCTTTGATTTTTGAATATTTTTATATTTAATTTTCTAAGTATAAAAAACTATTAAAATTTTTCTAAAAATTACACAAATCCTATTTAACAACTATTAAATAGAAAATATATTAAACTAATACTAATCTGAACTATCTTAACTATCCTATCTATCCTATCTCAGCTGAGAGCTATTTTAAATATTATATTAATTATTAATTAATGTAAGATGAACAGAAAGATAAAGGGTAGGATCTAAATAGAAATATTTAAGCCATACACACTAAATCATTCTGCTACAAAATAACTTATCAGAAAAACTGAGATAACTAATTACTTCAAATTTTCTGAAGTGTCTAATTAATTAATAACTAATAACCAACATTAGATATTTGAATAAGAGATAATGATCAGTATGAAATCACTGTAAAAATACAAATGATATCTAGCAGACATAAATATATATCCTTATATCTTGAATTTACAGTAGAAACACTAGTAAATTCAGTCACAACGACATATTAATTCAAATATAATATTGGGTTGACAAAGTAAAATACTGATTAATAATCACAAGCATAACCAAGTACACTGTATTTATATTAAAATAGAATATCATATACTGAAATATACAGATTATCAAAAACAATACCAGTCACGATATCAACTTGGAGACTTCTAGTCACATCCCATATCCAAAGATAAAACTTCAGCCAGGAACAAAACTAGCATCAAAATAGTATTTCAAATATTTTTACTTCAGTCACTCCATCCCCCTTTACAATAAGTTTTTCAGAGTTTTATAACAAAGGCTAATAACTGCCTTTCCTCATTCTATGCAACTAAAGCTAAAAATAAACCATCAAGTCCATTAACTATCGAACATCTAGGACTTAATGCTTTTAATTATCATCTTCTTCAATAGTGCACCTGCCATTTGAATCATCGATTCTGTAACTGCTTTCTTATCTTCAAATGTCAATTTGTCCATGCAACAACTGTTATTTGACATCTAGATCATTTGATCTTGGAACAACTTCATCATTGCTAGAAAAGTATAAATGAGGAGAACATCATCAAAATCGAGGATCCATTTAATTATGACACCTGAACATTTGCTGGCTTAAAGGGACTAGCCAATTCGTGGCTGGTTCAAAATTCCAGTCCCTAATGAATAGCCACGTCTCCTAACTGAAATCCAGGATATTAGACACATCCTGAAACTGTGCAGGATAGAGATGACATGCCCACCTGTTTCAAACAAACAAAAGCATCTTATTAAAAACTATTTATAACAGGAGAAATAAAAGAAACTATAATTTAAATGTGTTCCTGTAAAATCTGTGATTTTACAGGCATGCACAAAAGGTTGTCATTACCTGTAAATCATGTAACTGAAAATGGAAATAATCATTAATATCTCTTTTACAAATCAACCACTATGTCGATCGGGGTCAGAAAAAATATGACCTAAAATATGGGCAGGAAAGCTCCCAATCGGAAGTCGGAAGGACATAGACATTGGCAAATGAGTGCTTTGCACAGCCGCAACGGCGGAAGATAAAAGACTACGGTCATGCGACTAAAAGACCAGCCCGCATCGGTGGGCGGTGCGCTTTACATTTTGGGTGATTAGTTTCTTTGGGAGCCGCAACGGCGGAATGTAAAGGACATCATGCCCCGCCATGTGTGGTCTGAATGGGAAGAGAAAACAACTAAAGTATCGGAAACAAAGCGGATCTTGAAAGGTCAATACAATAATCGGGGGGCTTCGTAGTTTTCCATCTGCAACTGCGGAGAAAGTAGTAACAAAACGTTCCGATGTGAAAATCAAAAGTTAGCCGAAAATGTGTCGGAAACAAATATCGAGGCTGAAGCTTATACTTCTCTGCAACGGCGGGGGCGCAAGCTAAGAATCTTATGATTCAATCATTTCAATGAAAGAAATGTTGGGAAGCACTGAAGTCATTTCAATGAAAGAAAAGTTGGGACCATTAACTTAGAAACTGGATTTTCTTGGTATGTTGAAGGTGTGTGGCACTTATGGTTGTTCCAATGAAAGAAACATTGGTCTTCTCGTCATTCCAAAACATTGGGACCATTAGCTAAGAATATTCCGATTCAAACACTTGAAAACGTACTCAAAGAAAAAAACAAAAGTGGATCATTTCAGGGATTAGAAACAGTGTTTTTGAAGAGTCATTATATCAAATTAAAGAAGAAAATCAAACCCATCTAAGCAAACGGAGGGTCCCGAAATTGTTGAATTTTGGGAAAATGTTGTACTTGCAACATATAGTTTTTAAGATTTTGCAAAATCCCATCCATTAATATCCTAAATTGAATTTGATAGGATACTAAGCTATAAAACTATAACATATTAATATTTCCAAATGATACTCATTTATTCACTAGCTATTTATATACAATTTTACAAAGTCATGGTAAGATATTTAAGTTACATATGGGGTGTGAACTCTTAGGTTTAATAAGAATTTTAATTTAATAATTCTCCTTTAGTTCTAGGACTTTAAGAACTTATAATATCTTATCAATAACCATTTTAAAACAAATTCAAATTGTGTTTTTTGTTGATACTCAATTAGCATACCATCCCTTTAAGTTTCTTAACTCAACATATATAATCAAATAGATTAATAAATAAAATTGATTATATAAAAATTTATGAAACTTAGCTGCTAATTATCAAGTTTATAAAAATGTTTTCATCAGCTTCTAATATGTTACTTAACTCTTCTACAAATGAGAGTACTTTCATAATCGAAGATTCTAAAGGTACTCTTTATAATTTTTAATAGGTAAATCATAAAAGAGAGCTGTTCCCCCTTCATCCTAATGGGAAAAATGAAGGGGTTGTTGCTAACTGCCAAACAAGTCCTTCATAACTGTCTGTTGGATTCAAGAGCCTCTCATAACCTAATGATAAAGGCTGTGATGGATGAGCTTGGCCTCAGCATCACCAAGCCCTACCATGATTTATTATCCTTGGACTCCAAGAAGGTTGACTGCTTGGGCCTCATCAAAGACCTTATTGTGAACCTAACTCAGCTACTTTCGAAAAGCATCATGATGGACATTGTAATGGCTGATATCCCTCCAAAATTTGGCCTCCTACTATCTTGGTCATGGAGCAAAAGACTAGGTGGCACCCTTCAATTGGATCTCACATATGCCACCATTCCCATGTTTGGAGGAGAGACTAAGAGGCTATATAGGGAAAATTAGTTGGCATACATTATAAGCAAGGAGAGTAACTCATTGAATCACCCCATCTATGCAGTGGACACTGATTTTGTGTCTTGCATTTTGCAAATAGATGATTCTCATCAAACAATAGTCCAGCTCACTAGGCCCACATGTCAGTAGCCCGAAGAAGTAACCATAACAATATAGACCATGTATTTTGATGTGGCTAGCACTGAAAGCTCAGCAGGTGTAGGTGTAGTATTGATCTCCCCATCGAAGGAAAACATCCACCTGTCTTATAAGCTTGATTTTAAAACCACTAAGAACATAGAAGAATATGAAGCCTTGCTGCTAAGAGTTAAAGCTACTAAGGATATGGGGATCATGTGCATTTGGAGATGCAGACCTCATCATACAATAGGTCAACAACACTTTTCAGACAAAAGCTATCAGACTAAAGGCCTACAGGGATGAGGTATGGAAAATTTGAGACTCCTTTATGTTTTTTGAACTCTCATATATTCCTAGGGCTTTTAATCACCTGGCTGATTCCTTGGCTATCTTTGCAAGTCTGTGTGTTCCTCCTTACCCCCTAAGCTTAGCTATGATGTTCAGGTCAAGTACAGACCCTCTCTGCTAGATAATGTAAAAGTTTGGAGGGTGTTTGAGAATGATGATGAGCTTAGTAAATTCCTTCAGATAGTAGATGAATTCTCTGACATACACATAGACTAGGAAAACCTAAACATGGAGGAATCCAAACAGTTCAAGTTAAAAGATAAAGTGGGTGATCAAAACATCGTCCAATTTCCCAACAACTACATACCCTGAGTTCTAGTACCACTGGGAGAGCTCTTTGATCACAATGACATCCCTTTCAATCCTGCCAAAAAGGAGCTAGATACTACTATCCAAGAGAAAAGAATAGGAAGCCAAAGCCATCCAAAAATAATAAATCTATCCATTGGACTTACTACTGGTTAGGGGTATGAATTTTGTAGCCTGATAAAAGAGTTTGCTGATGTTTTCGCATGGGATTATAGTGACCTAAAAAAATATGACACAAACATCATCCATCACAGGATTCCTTTGGAGAAGGACACCATTCCTTTCAAATAGAAGCTGAGACCCATCAGCCCTCTCCTATTACTAGTTATTGAAAAAGAGATCCAGAAGCTCCTCAAAGCCAAGATCATAAACCCCCTTAGGTATTCCAAGTGGATTGCAAACCTAGTGGTGGTAAGAAAGAAAAATGGAGAAATTAGGTTGTGTGTGGATTTTAGAAACCTGAACAAGTGTTCCAATAAAGACAACTATCCATTGCCCAGGATGGAACACCTGCTGCAAAAAGTCTCAAGAGATAAGGTTATGTCCTTTCTTTGATGGCTTCTCTAGATACAACCAAGTTGCTGTGCACCTATATGACCAAGAGAAGACTGCCTTTACCACCCCTTGGGGCACCTTCATGTATGCTAAAATGCCATTTGGGCTAATGAATGTTGGGGCTACTTTTCAAAGAGCCGTGGACCTAGCTTTTGTAGGGCTAAAAGATAAGTTTGTGCTGATATATTTGGATGACCTAACAATTTACTCTCACAGCCATCATGACCACTTGTAGCATTTAAGGAAGGTATTTCTGAAGTGCAGAAGGTATGGATATCACTGAACCCCAAGAAGTCCCATTTTTCACTCCATGAAGGAAATATTTTAGGGCACATAGTCTCAACTGAAGGTGTACAGATCGATATGGTAAGGGTGGAAGGAATCCAAAAGCTATCAATACCAAGGTCAAAAAGAGACATTCGGTTCTTTTTAAGTTAGATAAACTTTGTCAGGAGGTTCATTCCTAATTTCTATGAGCTGGTAAAGCACATAACAGTAATGCTTAAAAAGGATGCAGAAATAAAGTGGACTGACCAGGCAAGAAATTATTTTGAATACATTAAGAAAGATATCATGGAGGCCCCAACCCTAATTAGTCCCGGCTATACCAAGGGTTTTTATGCTTTCTCTTTTGCATCTTATGACATAGTGGCAGCTGTACTATTACAAAAGAATGATGAGGGTCTTGATCATCCAATTGCATTATTCAGAAAAACCTTGAGAGATGTTGAGCTGAAGTATGACCCAATTTAGAAGAAGCCTTATGCTCTCATAAAATATTTCAAGACTTTTAGAATCTACATTCTCCATGCAAAGGTCATTGCATATGTCCCTTCTGCTGCTGTGAAGGATGTTTTGACTTAGCCTAACATTGATGGGAAGAGAGCTAAGTGGATTGCCAAACTCATTGAGTTTGATATAAAGGTGAAACCCACCAAGATGGTAAAGGGACTAGGTCTGGCCAAACTCATGGCCAAAGAAAACTGTGAACTAGTGGGAATAAATTTCACATGTGTCAAATCATGAAAGGTGCAGACTATGGTAGCAATAGAAACATAAGTAAATCAAGATCAGAATGACATTCCATCAGTAGCTGAAAACATATCTTCATGTGAGTGGTACTCAGTTATCATTCATTTTTTACAAAAAATAGAAATTTCTCCTGATCTCACTCCTAACCAAGCATGATCTCTTAAGTTGAAATCTGTTAAGTTTTGCATAATTCAAAAATTGTTGTGTTGGAGAGATCAGTCTGGAATTTTGTAAGGTGTCTAAATAAAGAGGAAGCAAAGAAGGTCATGCATCATTTTCATTCAAGCACATGTGGGGGCCACCACTACTAGAAAACCACAACCCACAAGATCTTAAGAGCATGATACTATTGGCCAGTCCTCTTTGCTGATGTATGCACTTTTGTAAGGGCCTGTGACCAATGCCAAAGATTTATAGGGAAACAGCAGCTCAAGTCCTTGCCCCTTAGGCCTATTGTGGTGAATGAGCCTTTCCAGCAATGGGGTTTGGATTTCATAGGTGAAATAAATCCATCTTCCAGTGGACAGCATAAATGGATCTTAGTAGCCACTAACTACTTTACCAAATGGATAGAAGCAGTACCCACCAGGAATGCAACTCATCAAGTCATCATGATATTTTTATATACGAATATCTTTAGCAGGTTTGGCTGCCCACTAAGGTTAGTAACTGATAATGCACCATCTTTCAAGGCTCAGGCATTATTTAAAATGTGTGCATCAATGGGTATTCAACTGGTGCACTCCACATCTTATTATCCCCAAGGAAATGGCCTGGCTGAGTGATCGAACAAAAGCTTAGTCAAAATCATCAGGAAACTGCTAGAGACAAATAAGAAAAGCTGGGATTCAAAGCTTAAGTTTGCTTTATGGGCTGATAGGGTAACAGGAAAAAGATCCATAGGGACTTCTCCATTCAAGCTAGTTTATCGCACTGAGGCCATTTTTCCTATAGAGCTCATCCATCCAGTGGCAAAGTTCTTTTAGGAAGAGGAAGATGAACCAAATGATATGGTGAGAAGGATGATGGATTTGGTGGAGTTACAACAAATGAGGGAGTAAGTTGTAGGAAAATTAGAAGCCCATCAATAGAGGATAAAGGACATGTTTGACAAAAGAGAAAAAGTAGTCAAATTCCAGGTGGGAGATTGTGTCCTCAAGTGGGATGCTATCAGACAGGACAATAGAAAACATGGAAAATTCGACTCTTTATGGATTGGCCCTTTCATGATAGCCCAGGTACATAAGAATAACACCTTCAAATTGCAGAATCTGGAAGGTGAAGAGGTATTTGATGTCCCAATGAATGGGTAGTTCTTGAAACTCTATTTTATTTGAGGCTCTGAGGCCTTATTATTGTAAATTAGTAGATAGTAGGTTGTTTTACTTTCAGAATAAACTCCATTGCCAATCGAATAGTGAATGATAGTGTTAAGTTACTTAGCTTCTTTTAGGGAAAGGAATTTTTGGTCTAGGGTTCTTGGGACCTCACTGGGAGGTTCCCATCCCCAAGTAGGATCCATATGTTATCTCCCAAAATAATTTATTTTGATATTATGAATAATTTAACTTATGCAATGAAGGATATGAATATCACTGATAGTTTGAAAGCCTCTATTTTTTATTTGGATGAAAATTTCATAAGTTGTAGCTTTCGATGGCTTAGGAGAGGACTATCATAGCTCATTAGCCACTGAAAAGCTATGTTTCGGCAGCTAAACAGTTGAACGCGGGCCAAAGGAAAACCACCGAAAGCGGTCTGACCAAGCAGAGTCAAAGTAACACTTTTGGTGGCTTAGGAAAGACTACAGAAACTCATTAGCCACCGAAAAGGGGCACTTTCGACAGACTAGAAAGAAAGATAAAAGGGGTATAAACCGCCGAAAGTGAGTGTAAAGTAGCACCAAGAAAGGTACATTTGGTGGCTTAGGTGAGGCTCAGAACATATCATTAGCCACCGAAAAGGGTGGTTTTCAACAGATTAGAAATAAGTGTATTATCTCCCAAAATAAATTTATTTTCATTAAGTTCACACAAAATAATCTATTTCGATAGTGTGAAGGATTTAACGCATGCAATGAGGGATATGAATATCATTGAAAGTTTGAAAGCCTCTGTTTTCTAATTTGGATGAAAATTTCACCATGATGTAGCTTTCAGTGGCTTCGGCGAGGATCAGAACATCTCATTACCCATCGAAAGTTGGGAGATAGATATTAGGGGGGAAACCTTTTCGGTGGTTAGGCGTATTGCTGAAAATTTTTGAACACTAGTGGAACAGTTTTTAACAGTGATTAGAGGTTTTAAGGACTATGGATCGGTGACTTAAAGCTGAAATTTTTTGCAGTGTCGACGTTAGAACTTCAAAACACTAACCATAGGCGAAATAGTCCACTGCGGAGCCACAAAGGTGGAAGAAAGACTTACTGCGGGTTCTGAAATAATACAGACTCATCAGCGATCATAGGTTCTAAATACTAATCGTTGGTGAATTAGTCCTCTGAGGAGAAACAACTGTGGAAGAAAAATAAACTAGAGGTTCCGCAAGCAGACAAAAATTTCAGCGTTGGAACTTGGAATCACTAGCCGTCGGTGAGCTTGTTTCATAAGGAGCCGCAACGACAGAAAACAGGAGGACTAAATAGCGGTGAGTTAAAGCTAAAATATTTTGCAGTGTCAGCATTGGAACTTGAAAGGACTAACAATCGACGAGATAATCCACTAGGGAGCCACAACGGTGGAAGAAAAACAAACTAAGGCTTTCAATAAATGAAAAAGCTTTCGATAGTGCGACAATAGAAGATCATCGGTGATCAGAAGACGTACAGAATACGGATTAGTGAGTTAGTCCTCTGAGGAGCCCCAACGATGGAAGAAAGACAAATGTGGGTTCCGAATACAATACATACTCATTGGCGGTCGGAGGTTCTAAGGGCTATAGATCGGCGAGATAAAGCCAAGCAGCTCCGCAGTGTCGGTGAGGCAACGAACAAGGCTTCTGATCAATCATGAAAATCATTCCAAGTAACAGTTGCACGCATCGGCGAATAACAATACTATCCATCGGCTACATAGAAGACTAATTCCCCGATTCCTTTGTCAATCGACTTCCAGAAGCAATACAATTAGTTTGTTTCACCTTTGAAGCTACGACAGAGTTCAGATAAAAGGTTTTGATGCTTAAGTATTTCAGCTCTAGAGCACTGATGAGTTGGTGATTGAGAGTGCTAGCACTGAGATTTGGAGTGTCGATGGCATAGAAGACAAAAATCCCAATCAGTGACTACGACAACAAGATAGAGGAAAATCCAGCGGATTAAACAAGAAAAATCGCTTCAATTAACTGTCAAAACACTGGTTGTTGGCGACAATTTCATAGTGAACCAGCAGTGGTGGTTACAAGTGCCCATTTCAGTTATTTAAAATTTTCTCACTGAACTAGATCTTCATATTAGATAGACAAATAGTTGGCAAAGGTTTGAAGCCCTAATCTTGAAAAACTATTACTTTCAATTATTTTTTGTGTAAAGAGATCTGATTTTTAGGGTTTGTGATTTTTGTAGAGGGATATAAATCCCATGATTAAATTATTAATAAAGGGTTCGACTCTGGGGATTTATAATCCTGTTGCATTATCAAGTGTCTCATCTATTTTATTCTAAATATAATATCTTTTGTTGTGATTTGTTTGCCCATCTCTTTCTTTACTGTGTTTATCCCTGAATGTGCATTTAGGTCATTTTTAGATTTATTAAAAAGCTTATAGTTGTCATCCTATTGGTTATTTAGTGATATTTGATTTATAAACACCATCCTCAACAGGATTTATCCATTTATATGCATGTGTTCTATGTGTAAGTCTGCCAGCTTGGTGAGTTCTCCATCCCTACACCTTTTTGTCAAACTATTGAACAAGTTGTAACTAAAAGCCTTATAATTGAGTGAGCTTCATGCATGTCTTGAGAGTGAGAGGTTATATAGGTTATCCAGCTTGATCCATATCGGAAAACCCTAAAAATATTTTAAGTTACCAGGCACCATCGAGCTACAACCTAGAGGAGTTTCCTGGAGTGATAACAAAGTGGCGTCATTTCCAGGGAGAGGGGATTGAAGCTCGACTTCCTTGGGAGATGACATAGATCTGTGCTTTGATGATAGACAAATCTTGGACACTATTATAGTTGTAATCATCTATCTGGAAACTCCATTGATATAAGATGGCTTCCAGAAGACCAAGTGCCAGAGCAAACACTAAGGGGCCACCAGCAATACCAGTTTCAGATCCAGAAGAAATTTTGAGGAAAGCTAGGGATTTACTAAGACAGACTAGCAGTGCTACACAAAAAGCTACATTGGGTATTTCAAGAAATCTTTCTACTATTATTTATTTTGCTGAAACTCTTAATCCCCAGGAATTTTTAGATACATAAAAATAAATAAAATAAATAAATAAATAATTTAGGGTTGGGCATCTTCAAGCACTGTTGCTTGTGAAGATATCATCCCTGGAGACTCCATGAAAGACGAATTCAGTGGCGACTCCACAATATCAAGATGTCAAAATAATTTGCTTCTCTTTTGGCTCAGAGTTTTGCACCTCTTGACTTCTCTTCCATTCCTGGCTTCCCACATCCAGTGCCTGATATGTCCGAATGGGGAGATTTTTTACCTGTCTTCAAGGAGGAGGAAGATACAATCATGCAGAACATCTCCTCAAGTTTCACAAATGCATGGATATCTTAGATCAGTAGCATGAATATGTTCATGTATTCATTATATGGTGATGCACGTCAGTGGTATTTTTCTTTACCTCCTTCCAGCATTTCATCATTGAAATATTTTCACCGAGCATTCACTGAGCATTGTAAAAGGTACTATTCAGAGGAGTTTGCATTTGATAATTTTTGTGAAGAATATAAGTTGCATTCTCAGGATGAAAGGGTAAATAGAGAAGAATATCTCCCTCAAGAGCTACCTCATCTCTCTTATGATCTTCACAATGAGGTACTTTCCCATAAACATAAACTAGAAATGAATTATAAAGGAGTTGGATTTTTTCCTACCATCATTAAATCTAATTGTGATGAATCTGAGGGATTGATTTCTTTAACTACACATGGAAATGGTCAGCTTTCTTCTGGCTAAACGATCATTGAAATTAGTCAAGATAGCTCACAGTTTCCATATTTGCAAATCAAGGAAAGTTACAGTAACCAAGAGGAGAAATATTTCCAGGGACTATCTAATCTCCAGCTATAACATCAAGAAGTTCTTCATTCTCCTTATGAACATGTTGCTTCAAATCATGACAAGGAACTAGGTAATATTTTTCCAGAATTGTTTCAAAATTTTATTGCTGATACTCATATACAAGAACCTTCATCTCTGTCATTAGGATCTTATCTTGATGCTCCTATATTCAACAAATACAGTGATGAAGAAGAAGAGGTTAAAATTTGTGAAGACTTATTGTTTAATCAAAGTTCATCTAGTTCTTCTTTTTAGCAGAGAGATGATAAAAAATGTGGGCATGCTGTGATAGATGCTTGTTATGAATCTGCTGCTCAAAAGTCCAATACAAATATTTTTAGTTTTGGTATATCCTATAAAGATATTATTGTGGAAGAGAAAATTGTTAGCTGTGATAAGCCATCCTATCATCATGATGAATTCATATGATGTGAAGGGGAGAAGAAAAATTTAGATCAGTTGTTGAGCTTGCATTTTTATTAGACAAAGGAAGAAGGAAAAAGATATGAAGAGGAAGATGATGATTGAAAAGTCCAGAACAGCGGGGCATAACTCATCCTTCCCAGTTAGAGGTTGAGCATTCTACAGTTACCGTAGTGATCACTAAAGGAAGCTAGTAGCAGCATTTCATTAAGTTGGAACAACAACATAAAAAAGGTATTTCTTGTTAACTTTTATGACCCTATTGCTGACTATCTAGAACTTATGAGCAGCATAGATATTAAAATATTCTTGTTAGATGATAGCTGGTTCTGTCACCCTCTGAAACCACATCGTTCCACAATAGGGTTTCATTTATTTTTTGGGTGAAGATGAAGGATAAGTTCAGCAGATCAGCTTCTAACCTCGCTTCATTGGAAGCATGATGTCACATGATAAGAAGGATCTACTGATTAGAATTAGGAGTAGGAGTAGATAGGAAAATAAGCTCTTAATATGAGAAGCTAGGTCATTTTCAGTTGTTTTTGTGAATAAGCAAAGTGAGCTACAAGAAGATTGCAGGGTATCAGTTATAGAAGACAAATGACTACATGCCCAATGGAACACTAGAAGATAGCTTCAATTATTCTTTTAGAGGAAAGGCATTTTGGTCTAGGGTTCTTGGGACCTCATAGGGAGGTTCCCATCCCCGAGTAGGAGCTAGATGTTATCTCCCAAAATAAATTTATTTTCATTAAGTTCACACAAAATAATTTATTTCAATAGTATAAAGGATTTAACGCATGCAATGAGGGATATGAATATCACTGAAAGTTTGAAATCCTCTGATTTCTGATTTGGATGAAAATTTCACCATGATGTAGCTTTCGGTGGCTTAGGAGAGGATCAGAACATCTCATTAGCCACCAAAATTTGGGATATAGATAACAGGCGGAAAACCTTTTCAATGGTTAGGTGTATTGCTGAAAAATTTTGAACACCATCGGAGCATTTTTTTAACAGCGATCGGAGGTTTTAAGGACTATGGATCGGCGAGTTAAAGCTGAAACTTTCCATAGTGTCAGTTTCAGAACATAAAAACACTAACCATTGGTGAAATAGTCCACTGCAGAGCCGCAATGGTAGAAGAAAGATTTACTGTGGGTTCCAAAACAATATAGACTCATCAGCGATCGAAGGTTATAAATATTAACCATCAGTGAATTAGTCCTCTGAGGAGCTGCAACTATGGAAGAAAAATAAACTACGGGTTCTGGGAGCAGACAAAAATTTCAGAATCAGAACTTAGAATCACTAGCCATCGGTGAGCTTGTTCCCTAAGGAGCCGAAACGGCAGGAAACAGAAGGACTAAATAGTGGTGAGTTAAAGCTAAAATTTTTCACAGTGTCAACATCAAAACTTGAAAGGACTAACTATCGGCGAGACAATCCACTAGGGAGACACAACGGCGGAATAAAAATAGACTAAGGCTTTCGATAAATGAAAAAGCTTCTGATAGCATGACAATAGAAGATCATCGATGATCGGAAGACGTACAGACTATGGATCGGTGAGTTAGTCATCTGAGGAGCCACAATGGTGGAAGAAAGACAGACTATGGGTTTTGAAGACAATACAGACTCATCGATGATTGGAGGTTCTAATGGCTTCCAATCAATCACAAAAATCATTCCTAGTAACAATTGTGGGAATTGATGAAAAAACAATACTGTCCATCAGTGGCATAGAAGACTAATGCCCTGATTCCTTCATCAATCAACTTCTGAAAGCAATACAATTAGTTTGTTTCACCTTCGAAGCTACGACAGAGTTCAGATAAAAGGTTTCAATGCATAAGTATTTGAACTCCCGAGCACCGATGAGCTGGTGATGGAGAGTGCTAGTGCTGAGATTTGGAGCACCGATGGCACAGAAGACAAAACTTCTAATCAGGGGCTATGGCGACAAGATAGAGGAAAATCCAGCGGATTAAACAAGAAAAATCACTTCAGTTAACTATCGAAACAATGGTTGTTGGTGGCAGTTTCACAGTGAACCAGTAGTGGTGGTTACCAGCGACCATTTCAGTTATTTAAAATTTGCTTAGTGAACTAGATATTCACAGTAGATAAAAAAATAGTTGGCAAGGGTTTGAAGCCCTAATATTGAAAAACTATTACTTTTAGTTATTTTTTGTGTAAGCAAATCTATTTTTCAAGCTCTATGATTTTTGTAGAAGGATATAAATCCCATGATTAAATTATTAATAAAGGGTTTGACTCTAGGGATTTATAAGCATGTTCCATTATCAAGAATCTCATCTCGTTTATTCTAAATATAATCTCTTTTGTTGTGATCTGTTCATCCACCTCTTTCTTTACTATGTTTATTTCCTGAATGTGCATTTAGGTCATTTTCATATTTATTAAAAAGATTATAGTTGTCATCCTATTGGTTATTGAGTGATATTTCATTTATAAACACCATCCTCAGCAGGATTTATCTATTTATATGCATGTGTTATGCATGTAATTCTTCCATCCTAGTGAGTTCTCCATCACTGCACCTTTTTGTCAAAATTCTGAACAAGTTGTAACTAAAATCCTTATAATTGAGTGATCTTCATGCATGTCTTGAGAGTGAGAGGTTATATAGGTTATCCCGCTTGATCCATATCAAAAAACCCTAAAAATATTTTAAGTTACTAGGCATCCTTGAGCTACAACCTAGAGGTGTTTCTTGGAGTGATAACAAGGTGCAACATATACACTAACAACCGAAAGTTGGAAGATAAATATCGGGTGGAAAACCCTTTCGGCAGTTTAGGCGAAAGCTATGGAATTTGTGTTGACCACCGAAAGAAATTTTTTGACAATGGTCGGAGGTTTAGTCCTCTATGATGCCAACTTTTTGGAGGGCTTGTCCTTTATGTCATCGACACTACAAAGAGTCTTGTGGTTTGAAGTTTCGACGTATTAGTGGTTTGAGGTTCTGATGTTTTAGTGGTTAGTCTTCCCAACCTCTGATGCTTAACAGTTGTGACGTTAGTGGTTTGAATTGCCAACACTATGGCAGTGTTCATGTTTAAAGTTTCCATCCTTAGTGTTTAGAGCTTACGATCGCCAACAAGTTTTTTAGTTGTTTGTTCGGCAATTAAAAAGGGTTTTTTCAAAGTCACTATCTGCCGAAAGTAGAAATACACCACGGCGACGGGGTAGGGTTCCGATGGCTTAGAAAATAAAGATAACATTTGATTAGCCACCAAAAGCCATCTTTTCAGTAGCTAGTTGACAAAATCATGGAGGATCTTAAACCACCAAAAAGGACAAAATAAGGAAATGATTGGGAACTTTCAGATCCAACCCCGTTAGCAAGACAAAAGATCATTTTAGAGCATGATTACCCATCGAAAAGATATGGATCCGTGTGGCTTCATGTGAAATGAGTGAAAAGGATCATTATGCAAGTATCCAAAACTGATCTGACAACCAACCTTCAGTTTCCCTCCACCTGTTCCAAGGGTCATCAAATAACCACTGAATGCCATGGCTGAGGTAGGGTACGGTTATCTGGGAAAATATATCTCAGCGAGCGAGCTGCTATCATCATTTGGGTGACCTTAGCTTCCATAAATGATAGAAAATCCTCATAATCAATGCCTTGGGACTCGCTCATATTTCATGTTCGAAATTGGCATTTTTTCACCAAAAAACTGACTCTAAGAGAGAAGCCTACTAAAGCACATTGTATAGAAGGTCTGGAAAAATGTTTTTGAAGGTACCCAGGAGATACACCCATTAGGATGAAGAAAAGTAGACCAGCTCTTAGATAGGAGCTAGGTGATGTCAGTTACTTAAAGGCCCATCCAGAAGTTGGCAGACTCTTCGAGGAGGTAGGCTGCTACAAATACTGTGAAAAAATACAGGGTTTTAATCAGCAGGTGGATGAAGATTTTTCCCTATCATTTGATGGTTCAAAACTAGTCATAGGAAGGGAGGAATTTCTCATAGATGAAGAACTAATCTCAGAGGTGACTGAACTCCCTTATGCAGGAGAGAAGTGGTTCAATACCACCATACCCAAAGATGTGGAGTTCAGATCATATCTCAAGCCTGAGCATAGGGGAATAACATGGAAGAAGGCTATGCCATCATCATGGATAAAAGAGAACTGGCCACAGCTGCTAAAAGCCATTGTGGTCTATTTGACCTTTGAAGGGAGATACAATAGAGCAATGATCTATCATTTCAAACTCATGAATCACTTCATAGGTAAGAACCCTCTTAATCTACCCTTTTATTTACATAGGATTCTAGGGAAGATGGCACATCAAGTGAAATCCCAACCATCCAAGATTGCTGGAAGGTTGTGTCACCATGGTCTTATCCAGCTATTGGTCCAGGAGTTGTTGAAGAAAAGAAACATTGCTTTGCCCCATTTTCTGGAATGGAATGGCTTTGAGATAGGCCTTCAGCCAGAGGAGAAAGGGAAGTCTCATGTCAAAAAATCCAATAGTCCCAGGAATGGGAGAAGAAGGAGGAGGGAGATTTTCCCAGTTGTAGCAACTGAACAACCTCCATCCTCCTCCAAAACCAAGAAGGAAAAAAGGAATTTGGATTTCGGTGAGAAAGGTCAGGGGGTAGAAGCACACTAGGAGAATGTCTTAAACCTACCTTATTCAGATTCTGAGGAAGAACAAGGAGAGGATGCAGCCCTAGCTCTAAAAATTGTTCCATTTACTGAAGCATTGCCATCCCCCACACCACAGGAACATGAAGAACCAAATGAAAGGGCTTCCTCCAGCAAACCTAGAAGTCAAATGATCAATCAGCTACTAAGGCAGGTTTATGAAATGGAGGTCTTGGAAAGAGAACTGAAGAGAAACAATGACAAATTGACTAGGAGAAACAAGCTATTGCACAAGTCCTACTTGGAGCAAAGAGAGAGATAAATTTTCTTGAAAAGGCTAAACACTAGGTACCTGAAGGATAATACCAGGTTACTCGGGATGGTGAGGCTCCAAAGGCTACAGTTGAAAGAAGCAAAAGAAAAACCTAGCAGCCACCTTGCCTTATCAACCCTAGTTGAAGCAGCCATCAATCTCCAGCCTCCTAAAACGAGCCAAGTCCTAGCAGACACTCCAAACACAAAGCCCTTAGAAGAAGAAGGCTGACCAAACAGGCTTAGAAAGGAATTTTGGAGTGAAAACTAATAAATTTTGTGAAACAGGGATTTTGGTGGTTAAGCAGGAATTGGAGCAGTCCGTTAGCCGTCGAAGGTTCCTATTTTCGGTAGCTAAAAGTTTCGATAGACTGGCCCCTTAACCATCGAAAGCAAAGGAGGTTTAAAAGCGAGTTTTTGACAGAGAGAACCAAATTTTGGTGACTATAGATGGCTCAGGGACGTAAGTTAAAGATAAAATTTGCTAACAAAGGTATTATAAAGGGTCTATTTAGATCTATTATGACAAAACTATGCCATAAAGTCATCAACCCTAATTGTCAAGGAGAAATTGGTGGGTTAAATGACAGTGGACCAGCAGCAGTGATCATCAGCAACTACTTCAGTTATTTAATATTTAGTCAGTGAACTAAATCTTCATCATAGTTAGACAAATATTTAGGTAGGGTTTGAAACCCTAATTTGGAAAAAATATCTTTTGAGTATTTTTGTAAAAACAGATCAAAGTTTCAGGATCTATACTTTTTGTAAAATGGCTATAAAGCCTAAGATCGATTTTATAATAAAGGCTCAACTTCAGGGATTTATAAGCCTATAATGCTTTTAGCTTCTCATTTTACTCTTCATGACTATAACCTCTTTTGTTATGATCTGTTCAGCCATCATCTCTTTCTTTACTGTACTTATGCCTGAATATGTATTTAGGTCATTTTCAGGTTGATTAATAGTTGATAGGTGTCATCTTATTGGTTTGTTAATGCAATTTGATTTATAAGTGCCATCCTCATCAAGATTTAGCCATTTATATGCATATTTTTTGTATGTAAGTCTGCCAGCCTGATGAGTTCTTCATCCCTGCACCTTATTGTCAACTTCTGAGCAATTGTAACTAAAAGTCTTGTAAAGGAGTGAGTCTTATGTATGCCTTGAGAGTGAAAAGGTTATATAGGTCAAATGAATTGATCAATATCAGAAAAACCTAAAAACATTGTAAGTTACCAGGAATCCTTGAGCTACAACCTAGAGGGGTTTCTTGGAGTGATAACACAACTATTGGTCTAGTAGTTATTGAAGAGAAGAAGCATTGCTTGGCCTTATTTTCTATTTTGGAATGGCTTTGAGACAGGCCTTCAGCTAGAGGAGAAAGGGAAGTCTCTTATCAAGAAATCTAACACTCCAAAAAGTGGGAGAAGAAGGAGGAGGGCCATTTCCCTAACTATAGCAACTGAACAACCTCCCTCCTCCAAGACCAAGAAATCAAAAAAGAATTTGGATTTCGGTGAGAAAGGTCAGGAGGAATAAGCACACCAAAAGAATGTCTTAAATATACCCTATTCAGATTCTAAGGAAGAACAAGGAGATGATGTAGCCCTAGATCTGAAAATTATTCCATTCACTAAAGTATTGCCATCCCCCACACCACATGAACAAGAGGAACCAACATAAAGGCCTTCAGCAAACCTAGAAGCCAAAACATCAATCAGCTATTGAGGCAGGTTTATGAAATGGAGGTTTTGGAAAGAGAATTGAAGGAAAACAATGAAACATTAACTAGAAGAAACAAGCTATTGCACAAGTCCTACTTGGAGCAAAGAGAGAGATACATTTTCTTGAAAAGGCTTAACACAAGGTACCTGAAGGACAATACCAAGTTACTCAGGATGGCAAGGCTCTAAAGGCTATAGTTGAAAGAAGCCAAAGCCAAGCCTAGCATCCACCTTGCCTTATCAACCCTAGTTGAAGCAACCATCAGTCTCTAGCCTCTTGAAATGAGCCAGGGCCTAGCAAAAACTCCAAACATGAAGCCCTCAGAAGAGGAAAGGTGAGCATATGGGACTGGAAAGGCATTTTTGAGTGAAACCTAATAAATTTTGTGAAATAGGGATTTCAGTGGTTAAGCAAGCACTGGAAGAGTCTGTTAGCCACCGAAAGTTCATCTTTTCAGCAGTTAACGGTTCCGATAGACTGGCCGCTTAACCACCGAAAGCGGATAGAGATTTAAAAGCAAGTTTTTGATAGACAGAACTGAATTTTGGTGATTGCAGATGGTTCATTGATGTGATTTGAAGAAAAAGGGCACTGAGGGATGCATCTGAAAAGCTCTGTGTGAGATTCACTACGACATAACCACACCAAAGGATACAAACCCTAGCTATCAAAGATAAATCAGGGGTCTGACTGACAGAGAACCAAAAATAGTGATCACTAGCATTGCTTTAGTTATTTAATGTTCAAACAATGAACTAAATCTTCACTGTAGTTATACAAGTAGTTAGGTAGGGTTTCAAACCATAATTTGCAGAAATGGTCACTTTTGAGTATTTTTGTAAATAACAAATCCAAGTTTTAGGATCTGTACTTTTTGTAAAAGGATATAAAGCCTGATATCGATGATATAATAAAGGTTCAAATTTGGGGATTTATAAGCCTATAATTCTTTCATGCTTCTCATTTTACTTATTCATGAATATAAGCTCTTTTGTTATGTTCTGTTCAGCCATCATCTCTTTCTTTGTTGTACTTATGCCTGAATGTGTATTTAGGTCATTTTTAGATTGATTAAAAAGTTGATAGTTGTCATCCTATTGGTTTGTTAGTGCAATTTGATTTATAAGTGCCATCCTTATCATGATTTAGCCATTTATATGCTTGTGTTTTGTATGTAAATCTGCCAGCTTGATGAGTTATTCATCCCTACACTTTATTGTCAACTTCTGAGCAATTGTAACTAAAAGCCTTGTAATTGAGTGAGTTTTATGCATGCCTTGATATTGGAAAGGTTATATAGGTCAACTGACTTGATCCATATCAGAAAACCCTAAAAGCATTGTAAGTTACCAAGCATCCTCGAGTTGCAACCTAGAGGAGTTTCTTGGAGTGATAACAGATGGATTTTCTGGCTACAATCAGATAGAGATTCTACCCGCCAATCAGCACAAAACAACATTTATTTTCCCGTGGGGAACCTTCACATATTGGAAGTTACCTTTTGGCCTAAAGAAGGCTAGAGATACATTCGAACAAGCCATGTAGTATGATTTTTCACGATATCAAGAAATTACTAGTCATACCTTGATGATATTCCTGCTCATTCATAGCAGCGGGAGGACTACCCCAGGAACCTTAGAGACATTTTCCTTAGGTATCGTCATTATAATATTCATCTTAATCCACACAAATGTGTCTTTTGTATTGAGACCAGAATCCTTCCTGGATTTGTGGTTTCCAAAGATGGAATCCGGATTGATCCATTGAAAATTGTTGCTATCCTGGCCTTACCTGCCTCGACAAACATTATTGATATCCAAAGTTTGCAAGGGAAGGAAAAATTTATTCGTCGTTTCATGTGCAACTTCACAGAGAAAACACACAGTTATATGCATATCCAGAAGAAGGACACTCTGTTATTCTAGGATGACCAAGCCCAATGAGCCTTTGATAATATGAAACATGCTCTGACCCATTCACCCATGATATCCACCACAGACTATTCAAAGGAATTTCTCTTGTATATTGTTCCCTCCATTACTACCATTGGAATGGTTATAACATAGGAAAATATCAATGGCCAAGAACACATGATATATTACATGAGTAAGAGTCTCATTAACTCTGAAACTCATTACTCGCATGTGGAGAAGTTAGCTTTGGACATGGTCATTGCTTTACAAAATTTTCATCATTACATTCTACTTCGTACCACAACTATACTCACAGATCAAAACCCCATGTACTACATTCTGACCCATCAGGTGCTTGGGGAAAAGTATTCCTGCTGGATTATTATCTTACAGGAATTTGATCTTGAGTTCTCCAAGGCCACTTTGAAAAAATACTTGGTTTTCACAGAGTTGATGTGCGACCTTCCCTGTGCTTTGACAGAAACTGAGCCCAACGATCCATTTCCATATGAATTCTTGTTTTTGATAAGAACCACTAATCCATGGAAGGGAGATTTGAATATCTATCTCCAGACACAGATATTTCAACCCAACATTTCACGTGATTATTGTCGTTGTATACGTCACCATGCAAAGTACTATCTCATTTTGAGTGATACATTGTACCGACGTGGTATTGATTCTATCCTTCGATGATTCCTTACACATGAAGAGGCTCAAACATTTTTGAATCATTGCCACTATAGAGCATGTGGCAGTCATATTTATGAGATGGCTACAGCCTAGAAAATCCTTCATGCTGGGTATTTTTGGCCTTTGATATTCAAAGATTGTCATGAGGTAGTTAAGAAATTCCCACCTTGTCAACACTTTTATCTGAAGTGCACCCACCCTGCTCCTTTACACCCCATCATTGTGGTTGGCCCTTTTTCAAAATCGGGTATTGATTTTATGCATTATGAGACTACCCCAGCCGAGGGGCATGGTTACATCATTGTTTCCATCAATTACTTCACAAATGTGTTGAGGAAATGCCTACATTTATAGAGGATGGTAATGATGCCACCCTCTTTTTATTTAACAATGTGATAGCTAGGTTTGGAGTCCCACAGTCTAAAGTCACTAACCAGTGATCTCATTTCTAAAATTAGATGATGACTGAGTTGAGTGCTAAGTTTCATTTTTTCCATGAAAAATCAACTCTGTATTACCTGCAGGCTAATGTCTAGGTCGAGGCCATTAACAAGGTTTTAAAAGCTATGCTGCGAAGGATGGTTGGAGATCACAAATCCAACTGGAAATTGACTCTCTTCTCCACACTTTGGGATTAGAGGACTTCAGTAAAAAAACAACTAGTTTCACATCCTTTCAGCTCGTTTATGGACTAGAAGTCATCCTCCCTATCGAGTGTCAAATCCCATCATTTAAACTTGCAATAGAAATTCTCCCCAGCACTTCTGTCGAGGAAGAGAGATTTTTATACTTGAACAACCTTGATGAGAATAGAAGAGATGTTTCCTTAGCTATAAACGAGGCACACAAAAAATGCATCAAGGCATAGTATTACAAATATGTTCAACCTCGTGTCTTCAATGAAGGCGACCTAGTCCTGAATTATGATCAGAGACATGATAAACTAGGGAAAGGAAAGTTTGATTCCATGTGGTATAGTGCCTTTATTGCTATCAAAGTTTTAGAGAAAGGGAATTATGAGCTCGTAGATTATGACAAGATACCCTCGGGAAACCTCACAATGGGTTGTACCTGAAGAGGTACTATGCCTAAGAAATTTATGTATGGTACCTTGTATATATGTATATTTGGATTTCATTGTGTTTTGTCATTTTCAATATGGTTTTGAGTTTGATGTCCATGTTGTTTATACCATGTTCTGGTTATGCAGGTCAGATGGTGTTCTATGGTTTCACTGATGGTGCATGCCATCACACCTTGAACCTTGCTTTGGCTGCTTAGGTGTTGTATTCCCCAGCTACCAACAACATTGTCGAGTATCAAGCAGTGATAGGTTTACTCACCAAGGCTGCATCTCAAGACATTCATGATTCCCAGTATTTATGGACTCACAGCTAGTGTTTTTCCATTTAAACCATGTCTACATTATATGGAACCCTGTACTCCTCCATCTCTTTTGAGGAGTACATTTTTTGGAGAGGTCATTCAATTTCATTATCTATAGGAATATCCCTAGGTCTGATAATATGATTGTTGATTCATTGGAAAATTTCATTCTAGACTGACATATTTCTCATTCATAACTTTTAAAATTAAACATGGTCAATCATAAAGTAAAATAAATGGTAAAATACACATAAACTCATGTAAATATAATTCATCCATTTGAAACCACATGTAAACACCAGAACCGAGTATGTATGTGTGTGTGTGTGTGTGTGTGTGTGTGTGTGTGTGTGTGTGTGTGTGTGTGNCAAGTGTTGTTACAAAAAATATGGTCACGAGGCCTCATCTGAAGCATTGTATCTTTCAAGCATACAAAATGATACAAAAATCTTGAAGCTAGAAATATTTTAAGGATACATCATGCATACCACTCTAATGGTGCTCATGGTAGAACATAATGGCCCTTGCTACCCTACATAGCAAGCGACTGAATCAGCTTGATACTCTCATGGTATGTCTCTAAAACCTCCTAGGGAGGTCATCTATGGTAGCATCTGGGATATCCAGAGTCAATCGATCCAGGTTTTCCTCTAGCTTCGTGAGCTTATCATTGCCTATGTGAACAAAGCGAGATCCTGCTCACCTATTCATCGAGGAGGATCCCCTAGGTCATGCATCACCAACATCTGCATGTAAAATTTGAGTCTTGTTATCATACATAATAATCCTAAAACATAAAATACAAAAACACAATCAAAATCTTGAGTCTTGATTCTTATTGATGTCACCCCATTGAGCACCAGGTGGTAGTGGTAGATCACGGTCTCCTCTGAAGTCGGTCCCTGCATATGCATAATCCTCAATCATGAGGATCTAATCACTTAGCCAATGGAAAAATGTAGCCTCAAACTTCACCTTGTCCCCACCACCTCCAGTGCGAACCATAATCTCCACCCACTGCAACATGCGGGGGTATTGAGCTCTGATCTCAGTGAATACTACCTGGGGTCTTATCAGAGGGACCGTCTCAAAAAAAATGCATGCCAATATGGTCCCATACCCGAACTATTTCAACACTCCTTGCCGACATTTTGTGATGTGATCCTTGAAAAAAGGAAGTAGTGCCTCGGCCTAGCTATATACCGTGGATTCCATAGCTTCTAGGGAATACAACATATGTGCCCAAGATGTATGGTGGGTCCCTTGGCTCCTAGACACCATATACATGGTAAATAACATGGTCCAAATTGGTGCATCCCTCACACCCTTGATGGGGATCTTCTTAACTGACATATTTGTTCCTGGAAAGAAATGACAATTAATAAGCTCCTGTGAAGTGATATTCCCTCCTCGGGAACCAGTCAGAGAAATAGGAGCTCCTTCTATCGACATCCGTGTCAGAAAATATATGTCCTCCACCTCCATAGTCACAATATGAGGTCCCACCTCAAGATGTTTCTATTTTGGATTCCACATCCATAGGATGTACTACAGTAAATAGGCATGTGAAACCATGCTAGGAGTGTGTAAAAAATTCAGGAGGCCACAACCTTGTAGGGAAGACACACAACCCACATCTCTTTTAACATGGGCATCATCATCATCATGTTGTATTTCCTTCCAGATTACCATTTTTGACCAAATGACCTGTCAAAAATCATTAATGAACCATTTAGAAACACATTCCACCATTGGAGTTGCTAAAAAAACTTTTATGTGGCTAGGGCATGTAGTTTTTGGACCTCATGGCCGGCACCATGCTTTCCTAGTTGAGATAGAGCAGTGCCACTGCCTGAGAAATCCTTCAAAACCACAGTTTTCATTAGGCACTGCCTTTCCCATAAAGGCGAAGCACAATTCCCACCGTGCTTATTTTAAGTTTCTCTTAAGACTCCAAAACTCAACTAAATTGAAAAAATGGAAACCATAGAAATGAAGGGAAGGGTTCTATCTTTTACCTGAATCTTACAATGTGAAAAATGGAGGGACGATGACTCCACAACCTCCTGTTGAAATTCGTACACCAATTCTCCCAAAATGCTCTCCAAGGTTTGGTAAATGGTAAATGACTTATTTTTTACTATTTACTTAGCTTTTATAAAGTATTTTTTGGATTTTTTATTATTTTAATGTTTTTGAATCAATGCTATCAAATATACCCTTTTTCATAGTTTATAAAAGTCATTTTTAAGAATATTTTGGGAAAACTAATAGCCTTTTAAGAGTTTTGCAAGGACAAAAATTAACAGTATTGTCTATGGTGAAGTTTGTTTTTTGAATTTTTCATACTTTTAAAGATGGAAAAGGTCCTTGAGTGTTCATTTCGATACATTGATCATGCTCCTGAAAGCCAGTATCAAATTTCTGAGCCCTTTTCCAATTATTTTCAGGCTCATAAAACCTATTTATCGTGTAAAAGAAACCTATTGGAGTCTTATTGAAACTCTTTTCTGAATCCCTAAATGTGAAAAGATTGTCGAGCGAACTTGTCTTCTTTACGCTCCTTAAAGCACTAAAAGATTCGTCTTTTCAATTGCATTTTATCTCTTTTTTTGGTTTGGATTGACTATTTTACAAAAAAGGACCCTTTGGAGTCTTCTTTCATTTTCATTCAGACTCTCTAAACATGAACAATACTGAGTTAACTTTCATTGTACTCGTTAAATCAAACACCAAGAGACCCCCTTTTGGGAACAAACCCCTCCTTTCTTAGGTTCATGAAACATATGAGAATGGACTTGTCTTCAGATGAGCTAAACTAAGTGTTTGTTACCCTCTTTGAACTCGTAAAAACAAAAAGAGGCAATCCTCAATCATGGTGGGTAAATTAAGGGAAGTGAATCAATTCATTTTGCAAATAATATGGTAGTGTGTAGTCACCTTTGAACATGGAACTTGTCTACATTTCATTTATTCAATTGGGTATTCAGCTTTTCTCTAAGTTGATCCACTTTCATGAGTCATGTCATTTTTTGAGTCTTTCAAGGAATGCATTGTCCACTGTCGTACTCTATTTTTCCTTGTTTGATTCAATTCTTCCAAGTATTTTGTCATGTCACCCAATGTTCAAAGGGAAGTTGAGAGTTTACCTCTGCAATCAAAACATCCCTTGTGTCTGTACCTTTTGAGTCATTCCTATGGTTGCATCATCTACAACATTCAATAACTGTGTTCCTAGTTTCATGTCGTTGATGTGGGATTCATCATGGCCCTAATTCGACGAGACTATTCCTGTCAACATCAACTCATTATCCAGAAATTAGTCTTAGAAACAAATTTAGTACCTTGAGATCTATATGCCTCAATGATAGAGTCTATCACTCTCGACATAGTTTCACATCATTGACCTTTGATCGATAGACTCGACTGAGTTTTTGACATCATATCATGTATTCACACTCACTAGATTGTACTAGGGTACCTTCGGAATCATCGACATCAATGACGATCTCCCTCGCACTTGTTAACGATTCACATGATTGACCAGTAATCAATTGGTTTCTACCATGTTCAACTTCAGATCATTGTAATCACATGGATAGAATCGTACTTTGTGGAAGACGACACAAATACCCTCAGTATCTGTTGAAAAGAGCTCATTTCTTTCACCCCAGGTTGTGATGGAGTATATTGCATGAACTCCCATCATGGATCCACATTTGTATGATCATAGATGCTCTCAAATTTGTGTTCATTCGACATAGATCTAAAATGTATTTATGGTAGCTATGTCCCAAGTTTGAGTCCTCTATCACATGGATCTATGTAGTATTCTAGTAGCCATGGTTGTTAATATCTCCATGGATCTACCTTGTATTGGTCTGCAGCCATGATGAGGACACATTTTCTCATGAGTCAAAAGTATGATGTAATGCAGATGCCTAGTTGATGATAATCTTCGATCAAGTCGATTCTTCCTCAAAGTGATAAATTTGTCTTTCAAAGCTCTCCCATATCATATTTCTCTAGCCCCATCCTTTGGGGGGAATTCCGTTACACATAAATTTCATCATTAGCATGTGATGAGATCCCGAACACTGTATTTTCCTAGAATCCCAAGTCATGAAGTGAAATACTAGTCCAGACTTCAATCTTGCATATGAAAATCCAGCACTTCTCCTACGTTTAAGTCAAACAGTGTTACATACTTCAACAATGCTTTTAATCTCTTGAACGTAGGTGGTTCCACTGCCTTTACCTCTTTTTCAAGGCGTGGTTCTTCCATATCACCGCTCTGTCTTAGTCTATTAGAAATAGTGCCCTTGGTAAAAATCTAAAAAGAGAGGTTTCCACGAAGCTTCTCGAAGGAAGGATTTTGGCTCCCTTATCCTTGCACTTGAGGACCACTTGGACTCGAGATCTATCCTTTTGGGATCTCCTATCCACCTCACCCACAATTTTCTCAACCATATTTGTCCTCCCAAGGCCTATAAAAGCAGGATCATATCAATGGTTGAGAGAGAGAAAATTTGTGCTATTGCATTGACATTCTAGCCTAAATCAGTAGGGTGAGCATAGGAGGAGCAAGTTGGAGCTTTGGGGACAATATATTGGCATTTTGAAGGAGAACATCAACACTAAGGAAAATGTTGTAAACTTATTCTTCATTCTTTAATGCAAAATTGGTTTCTTTCCCATAAATTATGTTGTGTTATTATCATGTATTTTATTGTTGGATTCCTTAGTCACTGACATAGAATAGTGGATTATATTCTGGTGATTGTTTATCTTGTTTGTTGGTTTCATATGAATATGTAGGTACTTATGTGAAGAGCTATCACTACAGGAAACAACTACACCATTCCATCAAAGAGACTCATTCCATATTTCCAACCATTCTAGGGAAAGCCTTCGAAATCTATTGCGACTCATTTGTTCTAGATCCGAAGCATTCATACTAGAGGAACAATTCTTGTACGCAAGAGTTCCATTTTTCCTAGAAATAGAGATGAGCTACATTTGTTGATGATTTCGATAAAATAAAAATTTGCATATGTCTTCATCCATTCTACTTCCTCCATTAAGCACGGTACTCACCCAATTGGGGATAGCCTTTCCCAATTTATCAATCGTAGTTGCATTGCAGACCAAACCAACTCCACTTTTCCCATCTTCTCCCATGTATTCTTTGTAAAAATTTAGGAATTCGATCCTAAACACAAAATGACAGAATCCACGTCATAATCACCAATTAAGACATTCATTTGCATCTCCCTTCGATTTTTCTTCTTGTGGAAGGAGTTCACTGCAAAGTCCTGTCGGCCTTTCTCTGGTCGATATAGCAGACTTGTAATATTGTTTAGTGCATCGGGATCTTTTTCTAGAAATAGACAACTTCCAAAGAAATTTTGTAGAGTTCCCACCTATGAAATTGCTGCCACAAGTGTTGAATCAAAAGCAGTTGACATTTCATAGATAGGTTGCTTACCTGTATCTTCTTTGATGATGTCCCTTGCATCAAAGAACACATATTTCTTAGTGTTGACATCAAATTATACCTTCTTTCAAGCATCCAATCAGATCTACATGATTAGACCATCATCTCTTGTTGTTGCACATCCTTGCATTATGACCGCGAAATCAGCAGGTTGTGTTCTGGGTTCCGCTGAAATATTCCCTACATTTGACCCTTGATTCTAATTTTGAGGCAGATTTATAGCCTGATTTGCATTCTGGTTCTAGTTCTACAGTGGTGGAACATTCTTCGCTTTCCATTTCAGAATCAACAGGGGGGAATCTTCAACAATGTGATCTGCAATAGTACAGTAGGTACATTGCGACTACAGGTTTGGTAAATATCACTAATAATTCCCCAATACTCTACAATTGTAGCATTACATAGGTCCATGACCTTGTCCTCCTCCTCGACTTAAACCTTTGTTTCTTCCTCCTCGTAATCCTCCACAAAATACTCCTTGTTGATGGTACTATGGTTGACTAAACTATTTTTGTTGCAGTGGACTTGACTATGGTTGGACATACTATAGTTGAGTATAATGCATATGAGTATACTATATGTGTTGTGGACCATACTGCATCTGATTATACTATGGCTACAATGGAGCAAACTGCAGTTTAGGTTGTGCAAACTGTGGTGGTTGCTGCAGTGGAGGCCTCTCTATTGATCGATGTTCTTCTCCCTTCACATAGTACATTTCCATTGTCCTTTCTTGGAGGAGGTCATATTCTCTACAATGCTTCTCTTCATCACCAACAAAGGGACAAAAGTTATAGAAAAAATTTATAGGTTTCGATACTACCTTTTGAAGGTACACACATTCCATGTGTCAATGTCTATGAGTTTGATAGATTCAACACCATGGTAAACCACCTTGCCTCAACGTATTTGGAGCTCCCAACTATAATTAATTACGGAAGTCCATGCATTGATCTTTACGATGTCCTTCTGTGTGACATTAGGTACACCATACTTCTTCATGAATTTATTTTTCCTTCTTGATTTCTTGCAATTGAATCATGATATTCTCTAGTTGTGATTGGATCTTATTCATTCCAAATCCATTTTCACCAACTAGTAAATCCTATAGATTCATTGTAATCTCCATGCCCTGCTCTATGTCGCAAACTTCTGCTGCATCAATGGAATTTGCATATACGGTACTAATGATGCGATTAACCATTATTTGTGTTGTACGTCACTCATTTCAAAAATGACTTTCATCGTCCATCTTGAATCATTAATCGAAATCCTAGATTGACTCGTTTAGATATTTCTTTATTTCCTTCAATTCCATGATATACTGCAACTCATATTTAAGTTTCCCAAATTCCTCAATCAATGGTTCTAATCTTTGCTAGATTCTTCTAATTATTTCCTATCCCAACTTGTACCAACTTCATATACCCATCTAATGCACGACCTCAGAAAGTTACCACGATTTGTCCCTTCATAATGTCTTCATCTTGGAATTGCTTCACATTCCATACCTCTTCACAAAGAAACCAATATTGCTTAGGATCCACACTCTTGTTCCAATGAAGCAAAGGTAATTTCACATCCTCTCCCACCATTTTGGGAATTCTTCTTGTGTTCGTTGATACGCAACTCTTATTGTAGTGATGACACAATGGGAAATCTTGTGATGATCTCATGTTTCTTCCTGAATATGGTGCAATGCATGTAGGTGTAGGTACGTTGTTGCTTTGGGTTGGTTCTTCCTCAGAATCGGGTGTATCCTATTCATATCCTTCATCGTTGTAGGGTCGCTTAGTCCCTTGTGATATTCTCTTGAAGTTTTTTGTTGTTGTCACACTAGGACTCTCCTTAGTTCTTTGCCTCTTCTCTTGTCAGAACCTTACCCCACTTCGCAGAAGACAACACTCTTCCTCAAATTCCCTCACAGTTTTGTCATAACTCCCATCCATATACCCCATATAACTCCATCCAACCCTCATCTCTGCAATACCCGTAATATCCACAAACGAGAGATCTACTTGTTGGATTTCATCTTCAATATACCCATTTTAGAGTTAATCACTTTAATCCATAATTGCAAATACAGTAGAAACCTAGCTCTTAGTCCTTGGAAGAACTCTCTTCCTGCATAGCTATAGGATTTGACCATGTCGATAGAAAAATCTATGATATATCCTTCGAAAATGTTGTCAATCCACACTTAGATAGCCCGATGATGCCCTGTTGTCTGCCTCTTTTCGTTGTCAGATCAGTTCAAGGGTTCAATAAGTAGGTTCTCCTCCTTAGAAGATTCTTTTCTGATAGGTCAGCTGCGTGTTGTAATCTCACAGATCACATAAATTTACCAATAATACATACTAAAACATACATATAAACAGAGATAAGAGACAAGAACAGATAGGATAGAACAGAATACTTTATTATAATGAGTTCATACAAAGCACAGAACTGAACTGAGTTCTTGTGTGGCTCAATAGCCTAATATATACAAGTTACAAACAGTTAGAAAATAACTACCTGTCTCTGTTAGTGAACCGACACGACTGTTAGTTAGCCGACTTAATTAACTAGTTTAGTCGGGCGACCGACTTAGTCGGTCCATTGACTTAGTCGGCTGACTAAGTCGGTCTTCATTCAAGTCGACTTATGTCGACTTGCTCCTTCTACATATCCCCCACGAACAAAACGTTTCTTCATCTCGAAGAAACAGGGAGGTACAAAACTTGTTAGTGTTTGTCGGACCCTGTAAAACTGCTACTGAGGTGGACTGTGCAGACGGATAGGTACAAAACTTGTTAGTGTTGGTCGGACCCAGCAATGGAACCAATGTTGTAATCTCACAGATCACATAAAGTTACCAATAATACATACTAAAACATACATATAAACAAAGACAAGAGACAAGAACAGATAGGATATAACATAATACTTTATTATAATGAGTTCATACAAAGCACAGAACTGAACTGAGTTCTTGTGTGGCTCAACAGCCTAATATATACAAGTTACAAACAGTGACAAAATAACTACCTGTCAGTTCGGTGAACCGACACGACTGTTAGTTAGCCGACTTAATTAACTAGTTTAGTCGGCTGACCGACTTAGTCGGTCCATCGACTTAGTCGGCTGACTAATTCGGTCTTCGTTCAAGTCGACTTATGTCGACTTGCTCCTTCTACATTGCGCCAACCACTCATACAAGATAATAAAAAAATAAATGAAGAAATATTCATGGATATCAAAAGAGATATGCCTTAACACCCACTCTTCTATCGTTATTCTAGATCTCAGGTTTCCTTCTACTCTGAATTGTTGATCCTTCTGATTGAACCCATCGAGAATCACTAATTTCGTTGGATGCCACAATATATCCTCCTATTCCTTGCACTATGGTCCGGGAAACAAACACATTTTTTGACACAGACCTATTGACAGAGGTTCACACTTGGTCGACACCCTTGTTTGATGCGACCCCCTAAACATCTTCCCAGGTAGATCTTACCCTACCCAGCAACACTTGTGAAGAAGATGCAGTCTCACCCGAGATGTTTGAGCGATGGTTGCAAGAACCAAGTTTCCATAGTAAAGAGGATTAATTACACACTTAGTTTCTCTATGTCACGGTGTTAACCAGAGATCCATATGGGGGGTATTAGCATCAATCATTCATACTCAGTCACATCGAAGAAGGGTGTAGACATTTTTGTGTCAACATCCATTATTAGAAACAACGTATTCAAAACTGTGGCTTACTAACAATAAATGCAAATATATATAAAATATCATTAATGTATTCCTATATAATGAATAGGTTCACTTTATTTTAAATGAGACACAATGCATACAACTCCATATAATTGACGTGTGTAACGGAATTTTATGTTTAAAGTTAGGGATGTATCATACATATATACAATATAGAAGGGATCCTCATAAGTAATGGTTAACAATCATGTTGATCTATTTCTAAGAAGAAATTGAATAGATTATAAATGACCAGGATCCGACATAGTGAATTCGATTAAGATAGGAAAAAGAGGTCATACAACCGAATTATACTGACATCTCATCCTCCATAGAAAATGAGACTAAAGGTTCAAAATTCCCACTAAAGCCATACAACAATATGCATGAACTAAGAAATGGAAAGAAAGGGATTAGCTTTGAGAGTCATTCAATAAGAAGAGAAAAATTACCTAACACTGTCTTTCTTAATTTTTGACAAAATATGATATGGATCAAATAGGTTGGGAAGTAAAAAATGTCAATGATAAAATAATAGAAACTATGGCTACAGAGGAAAAAATACAACATCTCATGACAAAACAAGAAGAGATCATTTTGAATATTGAAGAATATATTGCAACAATGAAGTAGCTGATATTGATGTAAAAAATGGAAGAAGGATATATTTTTTTGAAAACAAAGTGTTACCTCCCAAAATAATTTTATTTTGATAGTATGAAGAATTGGATTAATGTAATGAAAGATCTGAGTACGATTGACAAATTGAAAGCCTTTGTTTTTTATATGGTTGAAAATTTTAAAAGTTATAGCTTTCAGTGGCTTAGGCGAGGATTTTTATAGCTCATTAGCCACCAAAAAGCTATGTTTTAGCAGCTAAACGGTTGAACGAGGGATAAAAGTGAACCACTGAAAGCGGTCCGAGCAAGCAAAATTAAAATAACACTTTCGATGGCTTAGGAAAGACTCCAAAAGACTCATTAGCCACTGAAAAGGGTTACTTTTGGCAACTTAGAGAGAAGACCAAGAAGGATTTTAACTGCCAAAAGCAGGTAGCGGGCAACATTGGTAAAGATGCATTCGGTGTCTCAGGTGAAGAAGATACCAGTTCATTAGCCACTGAAAGGTGATACTTCCGGTAGCTTAGGGAACAATTCAATGCATATTTTAACCATCGAAAGCAAGAAGATAAGCCCCGGGAAAAAGTGCTTTTGGTGGTTTAGGCAAAAGCTCGGGCGTTTCATTAGCCACTAGAAGGATGGGTTTTCGGCAGTTAAATAGGTTTTCTGGCGAGGCCATTATCCATCAAAAGCAGGATTTCACCGTGATGATGGGATGAAGGATTCAGTGGCTTAGGCGAAAAAGACTTCAATTCATTAACCATCGAAATCCAACTTTTCGACGGCTAACTGACAAACTCTTAGAGGCTATTAACCACCAAAAAGGCAAAGTGAGGAATTGGTTAGAAAACAACCAAATCCAACTCCATCAGCAAGATGAACAATTAGTGGAGGGCATGACAAACCATTGAAAATACTTGGGCCTGCATAACCGCATGTGTAAATGAGTTAAAAAGGTCATTAGGAAACTGGCAAAGGACTGATACGACTAGAAACCCTCAGTCTCCTTCCACCTATCCAAAATAATAGCAAAGAACCCACCGAATACCCTGGTTGATGTATGATATGATTGCTTGGGAAAGGAGATCAACAGGATCAGCTGTTGCCATCATTTTATGATCTCAGTGCCCATCATGGCAGAAAAAACCCTCATAATCAGTGCCTAGATACCCCATCAAATTTCATCTTTGAACTTACCATTCTTCTCCACCATAAAAACTAGCTTTGAAGGATCAGCCTGCTAAAACATTGTATACAGAACTGAGAATTGTTTTGCAGGTACCTAGGAGAGGCACTCATCAAGATGAAGAAGGGGGGACCTACTCTCAGGCAGGAGCTATGTGATATCAGTTATCTAGAAGCACATCCAGAGGTCTGCAAACTCTTCCAAGAGGTTGGCTGCTACAAATTAAGTGAAAATATACAAGGCTCCCATCCACAGGTGGCTGAAGCATTTTCGCTCTCATTCTATGGTTCAAAAGTAGTCATAGGCAAAGAGGAGTTTCACATAGATGAAACCCTAGTAATTGAGGTGACAGAACTCCCTGGTATAGGAGAAAAATGGTTTAAGACCACCATACCAAAAGATGTAGAATTTAGGTCTTACCTAAAGCATGAGCATAGAGGAATGGTATGGAAGAAGAGTGTGCCATCATCATGGATGGAAGAGAAGTGGAAACAATTGTTGAAGGCCATTGTGGTATACCTAACCTGTGAAGGAAGATATAACAGAGCCATGATATACCATTTCAAGTTGATGAATCACTTCACAGGTAAAATCCCTCTCAATTTTCCCTTTTACTTACACAGAAGTCTGGGAAAGATGGCACACCCATATGGGGTTTACTCAGTGAACTTGTTACATAGCATGGTCATTCGTGAAATATTAAAGAATATCCCTAATTTCACTAAATATTAGAAAATTCCACCTAAAATTGTATTGTTGAACCCCCCTCGCAATACAATTTTCCAATTAAGAAAACCCCTAGTTTCATCATATATTGTAGGTATCCAATTTTATCAACCCATTTTTAATACCCCCTTTATATCATATTATCAATTTTTAACGAACAAGATATCTAACGCATCTTAGTGTAACAAACAAGATGTTAAATAAAATAATAGTATAATGTTAATAATGATCACATCAGATTGAAGGGGCGACTAATCAATTTGTAGCATTGGATAGTGGAAGACCAAGCAAACTTTAGAAATGGGGAAGGAAAAATGTGTAAAATCCAAGTGAGTCAAGAGATCAATGTAATGAAGAATGTGAAATACCAATAGCACAATAGTTAGTGCAATGCTTATAAAATATGAGAATGATAGATGTTTCACACCATAACATGCCATTCTACCAATTTTATATGATGCAAAATACAAGTATAGCCATAGAGAGATCATGTTTTCTATAAGCTTAATAAATTAAACACCATACAAATGCAAAATTGGAACCCTTTCTTGGATGGACTTCCCTACATTTCATTGTATTTTATTTATTGAGACAAGATGTCAAGAAACATTTGATTTTTGCTAAGAATAAACTACAACAAATAAATAGTATTAATTCATGGGGAAAATGTATTAAGAATATTTTAAACATGTTTAAAAAACTTGAAACAATCCGTTAACAAAAATATAAGTCTTAATGAAATATTTCTTATCCGTTGTGCTAACTTTCCTCTACCCTAATTGACCATCTTGTATAAAGTCACTTTCTACATTTAACTTTACTTAACATTTCATAAAACTCTATTTGACATAAATATTAAATAATTTAAAAACAATATCAAAAAACAGATATCAAAAAATCCTATTTCGCACACACACACACATACTCTCTCTCTCTCTCTCTTTCTCTCTCTCTCTCTAGATAGATAGATAGATAATAATAGGAATAAGCTAATATTATAAAAAAATAGTAATTGAGGATGAAGTTGACACCTGTAATCCCTGCTAGTGGAGCATGGCTATTAGCATCTCAACCCAAAAGATTTTGTAGTTCCTTATTGTTACCTAGGAATAGGTTGCCGATAAGATTCGATGAGGAATCTGATAAGGCGCAGACTTGTGTGACATATAGGAGGAATTGGTGGGAATGTAGGTCTTTGTGGGAGGCCTCCAAATATATGAATATTAAGTTATATATATAAATAATTCCCATTATTTTCATTGTATTCCTCATCCCACCCAAATAAAATAACCCCTAATATTTATATTACTATGTCAAATTAAAAACCCCCCTTAACCCCTTAATATGAGGCAGTATATTTTTTTTATCTTTTTAGGAGTATTCAAACCCCGATATGAATGGACATGATATGATATTCCCTCACTGGTGAACCTCCCATGGGCACACCAAGTGAAAGCCCAACCATCGAATATTGTTGGCAGGCTGTCCCACCGTGGTGTTATCCAGCTATTGGTCCAGGAATTGTTGAAAAGAAGGAATATGACATCGCCTTATTTTCTATTTTGGAATGGATTTGAGACAGGCCTTCAGCTTGAAGAGAAAGGGAAGTATCCTACCAAGAACTCTAGCACACCAAGGAGTGGGAGAAGAAGGAGGAGGGCCATTTCCCCAGTAGCATCAGCAAAATATCCTCCCTCCTCTTCCAAGACCAAGAAGGTAAAAAGGAACTTTGATTTCGGTGAGAAGGGCCAGGAGGCTTAAACACACAATGAAAATATCCTAAATCTACCCTACTCAGATTCTGAAGAAGAGGAAGAAGAAGGTGTAGACCTAGCTCTTCAATTGTACCAGTGTCTAAAGCACTACCATCCCCCACACCATAGGAGCAAGAGGAACCAATAGAGAAGGATTCCTCCAACAAGCCTAAAACTCAAAAGATTAATTAGTTACTAAGGTAAATTTATGAGATGGATTTTTTGGAAAGAGAAATAAAGAAAAATAATGAAATATTGACTAGCAGGAACAAGCTACTACATAAGTCATACTTGGAGCAGAAAGAAAGATATATCTTCTTAAAAAGGTTGAATACAAGGTACCTAAAGTATAATACTAGATTATACAGGATGGTTAGGATCCAAAGGCTGCAGCTAAAGGAGGCTAAAGAAAACCCTAGCAGCCACCCCATCTTGGAAACCCTAGCTGAAGCAACAGTTAGTCTCTAGCCTCCTAAAACTAGCCAGGGTGCTGTTAACACTCCTAGCACGAATCCTGTAGAAGAAGAAAGTTGAACAAATAGGCCTAAAAAGACATTTTTGAGAAATAACCAATATTTTTTACAAAATAGGGCTTTTCGTGGCTTAGGTGGACATTGGGGTAGTCCATTAGCCATTGAAAGCGCCACTTTCGATAGCTAATGGTTCTGATAGGCTGGCTTCTTAACCATCAAAAGTGGACAAAGGCTTGAAATTTTTTTTTGGCATACAGGACTGCTTTTGGGTGACTATAGATGGCTCAGGTATATAGTTTGAAGATGAAGGGCGTAGAGGAAAGCATCAGAAAATGGTCTGTTTCAATTCTACTATGACATAACAGTGCAAAGGGCCACCAACAGCTAGCTGGTAGGAGAAATCAGTGGCTTAACTAGTAGAGAGTAGTTACAGTAATTATCAGCAATTGCCTCAGTTATCTAAAGGTTCATTTAGTGGACTAATTCTTCAGTTAAGTTAAACAAGTAGTTAATTAGGGTTTTAAAACCTAATTTGCAAAAAAATATTAATTTTTTTTTTTTTTATAAACAGATTCAAGTTTTTAGGATCTGTATATTTTGTAAAGGCTATAAAGCATGAAACTGATTTTATGAAAAGGGTTTGACTTTAGGGACTTATATACCTATACTATTGTCAGCTTCTCATTTTGCTCATGATTTAGTATAAGCTCTTTGGTTATCATTTTTTTCAGTTTCCATTTCTATCTTTTCTGTGCTTATGCTTGAATGTGTACTCAGGTTATATTTAAGTTAATCAATGACTGATAGTTGTCACCCTATTAGCATGTTGATGTGAATTGAATTATAAGTACCATCCTTATCATGATTTAGCCATTTATATGCATCTATTTTCTATGTAAATCTGCCATCCTGATGAGTTCTCCATCCCTACAGTGTATTGCTAACCTTTGAACAGTGGTAACTAAATCCTTGTACTTGATTGAGTTTCATGCATGTCTTGAGAGTGGAAGGTCATATAGGTCACCTCACTTGATCCATATTAGAAAAAAACCCCAAAAACATTTTAAGTTACCATGCATCCTCGAGCTACAACCTAGAGGAGTTTCACTCACAACAAATTGGCGCCGTTGCCGGGGACTGGAGACTGAAGCTTAGCTTCCCTAGGAGATGACATAGATCCCTGCTTTGATTATAGACAAAGCTTGGACATTACTCTAGTTGTAATATTCTATCTGGCGACTCCATTGTAATAAGGTGGTTTAAAGAAGACCAGGTACCTAAGAAAACCCTCAAGGGCCACCATCAACACCGGTTTCATATCTAGAAGAAAGTTTTAGAAGAGCTAGGGCTTCACTAAGGCAGACCAGCAGTGCTACAAAGGAAGTCACACGAGGTATTTTAAGAAATATTTCTGCTATTATTTCTTCTGCTGAAACACTTAATTCTCAAGAATTTACAAATATATCAGAAAACTATAGGGTTTGGGCATCTTCAAGCATTTTTGCTTGTCAAGATCCAATCCCTAGTGACTCCACTGGGAGAAGTATACCACCACCACCTTCCCAGAAAATAACTTCATCAGTGCTTCCTTCCTCAACCTTTTCCATACCCATTTCCAATATGGCTGCCCCCCAATTGAGCAAAATGGAAAGGATCCTGGTAGATAGGTATGCCCCCCTAAATTTTCCAAATCCCCTCTCGGCCATGCCTACTGGAGATTACCTCAAGTACATGCCTAAGTTCATAGGAGAAGGGGATTTCACAATTGAAGACCATTTGGAGGCATTTTGCAGCTATGTTGAGAACATTAACATAGAACAAGAAGATGTATGGACTAGGGTTTTTGTTCAAATCCTAGATGGTCAGGCTAGGAAATGGTTTAAAGAACTGTCTACTGGATCAGTGGCAAGAATTGAGGCCCTAGGTGACATCTTTCTAAAACATTTGGGAGAGAAAAGAGACCACCTCTATTATATCACAAAGTTCAACAACTTGAAGGGAGAGAATGGGGACTCTGTCTCAAATTTCACCAAGAGGTTCAATAACATGTACAACAAGATCCCCACTGATACCTCAGGTAGGATAACTTATGCAAATGCCTTTCACTTTGATTTCTACCTCCTTCTCAAAGAAAGGAGGTCTACCTCCTTATCACTCATGCAGGATTCTACCCTTGAGGTAGAATCAAACATTGTGGCATCTCAGAAGGTTAAAGGAAAGATAGACAAGAAGAAGCAGCCAGCACTGAGAAGACCCTATTGGGGATTCTTCATCAGAAAAAAAGATTGACAAAATGACCAAACTATTAGATAACCTGACTACTGAAATGTCTAAGAAGAAGGACCAAGGGCAGATACCTGTGAGGGGTAAAGGGACTGGTGACTTTGCTCCTTGAAACCCTAATTTTGTCCCTTATAGAAGAGGAAACCCCCCAGTGTTGGGCTATAGGGAAGACCCGGGTTTTATACTATTATCTTCGCACCAACAAAACAACCCACAGTGTTGGCCCTTCCAGCAACAACCTGCGAACAGGTTGCAGTGTCACCCGAAATAGCTATGGGGTGCCGCAGAACCAAGTTTCTGCAAGCAGAAGAGGGATATTACTATACCTTTAGCCTTAACAAATTATAATCATACAATACATAGCTTCTATTTGTACTTAAATAGCTTTGAAGTTAGATGAAAAAACAGTTTCTTGCTTAACCCTTAACTGGGAATTCATAGCAAAGTTATTATTCAGCAGTTATCTTACTTTGTCAATTATCTACTTATCAATGCATAAAATAAAACCATAATAGAAACAACACAAAAGAACCACAACACAAGATATAACGTGGTTCACCCCCAGTGTAGGGGCTACGTCCACAAAACTGGGCTCTTATTCAACTTTTTACAAAACCACAGTTCTGATCTGCGCACTCAGCAGTAGATCCGTCCTTCTAGTCTAATTGTGCACTTAGATGCAGTTACTTTCTTACAATATCTAAGCTATGCACTCAACTGCAGTTCCTTTCTTACAATCTCTAAGCTGCTCACTCAGCTGCAGTTCCTTTCTTTACAAAAACCCTCTACGCACATAGCTGCAGAGGTTGTCCACGCACAAAGCTAGGACTTGACCTTAAAACCCGAAAATAGATTTAACTTCTTCACATCATCTGATCCTAATTTCATTAGATGATCTTGACATCTTTAAATGAGTACCTATTTATACAAATGCACTATTACAAATCATGGGCTTATACCCGAAAATTATGGACAATTACGATAAGAGGGCTTTGACTCAACCTTGACACCCCTAAGACTATTTTGACACGCAACTCCGCTTACAAGCTTCCACAAAAACCGCAGAGTTACCAAAATTAAGGACCGTTAAGGTGCGCACCTAAACAGGCCCCTAAGACTCACCAGTGTCCCGTCCCGGGACACTCTGCTGCTTGTCTGGTGGGAGAATTTTGTTGGTGAAGATAGAAAAATGTTTGTTGAGGCCACGCATGATATCGTCGGCTGCTTGATCCTTCTCCACCATCTCCTTTAATGCTGCTGCTGATGCTTCGCTAGCCTTTTTTTGTGCAAATGCATCATACTCCTTCAGAAATTTGAGCTGGCTGTCCATAGCAGTACTCAACTCCAAGGCCTCGTTGATAAGGGGCTGCATATAATTTTCCAATCGTGTTGCTCTCATTTTGCATGACTCAATTTCATGCTGGAGTTCATTGCTTTGCTTGACCTTAAGCATCTTCTGCATAGGAGGCAGAGTCTTAATTTCCACTTTTACTGCATCCAGCTCTGTCTGTCACTGCTTGATAGTTTCTTACATCTTCTCTACTTCTATATTTTCCTGCAGGTTTGCCCAGGCGTCGACGGTTTCATCTAGCAGTTTTGATGTGCTGCTCATGAGATCTGATATCTTCATGGCTGAGGCCTGAATATCTCTACGACGCTGCTCCCTGATCTCTGGCGGACTCTCCGGGATGATGCGAAGTTGAAGCTCCGCAATCTGAGCCTCATGTTCTGCTTTGAGCTTCTCTATTTCATTGCGAGATTGCTATGTGTAGTCTTTCAACTTGGCTATTCTTTGCTCTGGCTCTTCCTCAACCTGTATGTCGAGGTCAGGGAGACTTCGACATGCCTCATCCAAGACTCATGCCAGTGTAGCCTGCTTACGTTCTGCATCCCTCTTCCTCTGCTCCGCTTCCTTCAACTGCGCTGCGAGGCTCTCACTCTGCTTCATGGTATTTTCCAACTGCCCATGCAAGAAGCGATCTCATTCTTGGATCTCCCTCATGATTGCCAGTTGACAAAGGTGCAGCTCCGTCATAGAAAACTTGGTGTAATCTATCCCGACTATCATGCTCATCTTCGAGCGAGATGTTGCGTCCGTTATTATGAGGGATGCACTTGACACTTGTCCTCTGTTATCTCTGGATAGCCATTTCCTTGTGTCTGGCTGCACACTTACTGGGACACTGCTTGCTACAGCGCCAGTTGCTGATTTTTCAGCTAACTCCTTCAGTTCTGAAATGTGATGTGTTACGTCGGTGAGGTCACAAGATGCATAGTTGCAAACTGTGACCATTTGTTAGTTAGTGCTTCTATATACTTTGATAGAGCCTGGTCAAGCTCTTCCATCGTCATGATGGGCTCTTCAATGATATTTGTACCTTTTGACACCTTCGCTTTCTTTCTGAACCGAGGTTTGGTCACTTCCTCTGCCTCTGGCAACTTGCGCTTATCCAGTCGATTGGGGTCTGAGATGGTTTTGACCGAATCTTCTTCTTCTTCCTCATCTCCACTATCTCCACCCTGGTCATTTTCACTTTGCTGCGACCCACTTTGTTCTTCACTTTCTTTGAGTGGGTCATTTTGCTGCGTCTGATTAGGGCTTGCGCCCACATTGGTGACCGAAGGAATTGGAATGTTGGGCTTTGTCCCTGCATCCTTCATCCATTCAGCCAGCCACTGCTGAACTACTGTGAGGGTGTCTTCTTGGGTCACCACATATGGCAACTTCTAGCATGCATGTTTATCATCTGCGCAGGCCTGGATGAAGACATTGTGCATGTTGGCCTTAAAGCTGGCCACTGTCGCATACTGAGAGAATAGCACATTACTGAGCCGTGGTGTTTTTATGATCTCATATGAGATACTCATCATATAAAAGGCAAACACATAGTTCATCATCTGTTGGGATGCTTTGTCCTGCGACACCCAAAGGGATGCGTACCTTGCTACACCAGGCATGTTCGGAGGCACAGTAACAAACTGCGCCTCGGTAGGTTCTTTCCATCCTATGAGTGCAATAAGCACTATCAGCCATGAATAGTGAAAGGGTCTACCTTTCTCCTGCACATCGCGGACATCTTCAAAGAATTTCTTGGCAATGTACTCTACCCATTTGTAACTATAGCCTTCGGCATAGTTCGCAGCAATACCGACAATCGGGGCAGCTACTTCATTTGGTTTGCATTTCCTCATTAATTTGCAGGCTAAGAGCTCAGCTGTAAATCGAATGTTTTGATGCTAAATGGTCGAGGTTTGATACCCTCACTTTCCTTTCATCAGCCCGAAGTGTTCCTTCATGCTCTGTGCTAGCTTTGCGTCTTCATGTTTTCCCATAAACTCAATGCTAGGATTAGGCCCTTCCTTTGGCAGGCCCGTAATCCGGTGAATGAGTTCTCCATTGATAGCGATTTTCTAGTTTCCTATCCATAGGTGCCCATCATGCACCAATGCCAATAATTTCTTGACCACCACAGTCACTTGCGTGCTGTGACTAAAGTGGGGAACATCGATCATCTTCAATAAACCAGCTTTCTCCAAGCCAGCAGCCCACTGTTTTACTTCTAATAATGTCGCTCTAGTCTCCTGATAGTGGACAGAGTGCAAGTATGGCCTAGGTGTGAACTGTGGAAATTTCCCATGATAATTTGTATCGTGGTCAACGTACTTGATCCGGTCTACTTTCCCTGTCATTGTCCCGACCAACTACACACCCGGTGGCAGCGAAGGGGTGCGTAATGTGAACTTCTTTGTCCACTGAGGTAGTTGAACTCCTGGTCGAACAGGCAGAAGATATGGTGCACGCTACGATGCAACATTTTCATCCCCTTCAAGTGGGATCTCTGCTGAACCAGATGGCTTCATCTCGGGATCCTTATGTCTGTCTTCGTTTCGCTTAGAGCGTACTTCTAGTTTAAATTTCTTCCTGGTAGATCATGTCTGCATTGGTTGAGGCGGTGCTGGGGGAGTTTCTTCACGGGGTATAGAGGTAGGTGGATTGCTCATAAGGTTCTGCAAACCCGTATGTTCAAATTCTCTCAACAGTTCGCGATCAGCTAACATGGACTCAATTGTAAGACTCAAGGAAATGCGTAATGTGATTTCCGCAGGCCTGGGTGTCTTTGTTGGGCAGTAGGGCAGACCCGGGTTTAAACCTTTAGTGTCGCACCAACAAAAAGACCCATAGTGTTGGCCCTTTCAGCAACAACCTGCGCGCAGGTTGCAGTCTCACCCGAAACAGCTATGGGGTGCTGCAGAATCAGGTTTCTGCAAGCCGAGAGGGGGTTAACTGTACCTTGGCCTTTAACAATATTATTAATCAATACTATAAAAGCTTTACCATTCATTCACATACAACTTCGCAGATAAATAAACAGTCATTACTTGCTCAACCCACTACAGGGAATTCACAGCGAAGCTAAATATTAACAGCGATCTCAACTTATCAGATGTATACAGTTATTAATGCATAAAAGACAACAGAAACACAACAGCACAAGAAACCACAACACCGGATATAACGTGGTTCACCCCTAGTGTAGGGGTTACATCCACAAACTGCGGTCTATTCAACTTTCTACAAAATCCACAGTTTGATCTGCGCACTTAGCTGCAGATCCCTTCAATCCTTAAAAGCCGCGCACACAGCAGTAGGCCCCTGCGCACTCAGCTGCAGGTCTTTCCTCAATCTTCCTTACAAAATCCCTCTGCGCACACAGCTGCAGAGGTCGTCCACGCACACAGCTGGGACTTAACCTTTCCTTACAATATCAGCCTTAGCTTCGTCTTAACCTTTCTTTACATCAAAAAAACCTAACCTTTTCTTATTACAAAAATGCCTATTTATACATCGCGCTGATACAAAACCATGGCTTCAAACCATGGGCTCCACAAAAAACCCTAAACCCTGGATTTAAACCATGGGTTTATTACAAAACAAAGGGGTTTTGACTTACCCTACCACCCCTAAGACTATTTTGACCCCTAACTCCGCTTACCAACAGCTGCGAAGTTACCTGACTAGCGCGCCCCAACAGGCCCCTAAGGCTCACTAGTGGCCCGTCCCGGGACACTCTGTGAGGACTCTAGTGGGAGAATCTTCTGCGCTAGGATCTGGAAGTGACTGGTGAGGTTGTGTAGTATATCATCAGTGGCTTTCTCCTTTTCCACCAATTCCTGTAATACTGAAGATGAGTCTGTATCGGCCTTTTCCTGTGCAAAAGTGTCATAGGTCTTCAAAAGTTTGAGTTGGCTTTCCGCCGTATTGCTCAATTATAACACTTCATCAACCAGGGGTTGTAACGCATTTTATAGCAGCATTACCTTCGTCCTACAGGACTCGATTTCCTGCTGAAGTTCCTTGCTGCGCTTCACTTTAGCCATCTTCTGCATAGGTGGCAGCGTCTTGATTTATATTCTGACTGCATCTAATTCATCCTGGCGCAACTTGATGATTTCCTAGACCTTACCTACATCTGGATGGTCCTGTAGGTTCTCCCATGCTTCTATGCTGTCTTCCATTAGTTTTGCGATGTTGGCCACATTATCTGCTATTTTCGCTGCTGAAGCCTTGATGTCCTGCTGGCGCTGTTCTCTGACCTCTGGTGGAGTCTCAGGAGGAATGCGCAGTTGAAGTTCTGCAATCTGGTGCTGATGTTCTATCTTCATCCTTTCAACCTCGCTACGAGACTGCTAGGCATAGTCTCTCAGCTTAGCGATTCTCTGCTCTGGTGCCTTTGCTCCCTGTATGTCGGAGTCAGAAAGACTTTGATATGCCTCATCCAATGCTCGCATCAACGTAGTTGTTGTATGTTCAGCCTCTTTCTTCTGTTGTGCGAGTTCTTCTAGACGTGCTGCAAAGGTTTTGTTTTGTTTAATGGTGTGTTCCAATTGGGTTTGGGACAATTGGGTTCGGGTATGGATCTCCTTTGTAATCGCCAGCTGGTGGAGGTGCAACTCTGACATAGACATCTTCGTATAATCAAGTCCCGCGGTTGTATCCGTCTGGGGTCGGGGATCTGTGTCAAGCTGTATCAGAGTTGCGCTTGATACCTGTCCCGGGTGATCTCTGGGTGGCCATTGTCTGATATCCTGCTGTGCGGGTGCTGTAGTGCTACTTGTCGTAGTACTATGCGCTGATTTTGCTGCTAGCTCCTTCAGTTCCGATACCCTGTTTTCAATACCTGAGAGCCTAGCCAGATGCAGTGCCGCAAACTCTGACCATTTTTTAGTAAGCGCTATCGTAGACTGTTCTAGAGCTTGTTCCAGCGCATCCAGCGTGACAGTGGCTTCTTCCTCAATATCTTTGCCCTTCGACGCCTTTGCCTTTTTGCGGGGCTGCGGCTTGGTTACCTCGGCTACTTCTGGTGACTTGTGCTTCGTTGGTGGGTTAGGATCTGATATATTCTTGACCGATTCCTCATCCTGTTCATCCTGTTCATCCTGTTCACTGTCTCCACCCTAGCCATCGTCATCCTTCTACGAATCACTTAGGTCTTCGCTATCTTCCAATGGGCTCTGCTGCTGCGCCTGACTAGTACCTGCACCAATATTGGTAGCTGGGGGAACCAAAATAGAGGGTTTTTTTCCTAAATATTTCAGCCATTCGGTCGGCCAGAGCTGAACTATCCACCTGATATCTGGTTCGGTGACTACATAGGGTAATTTGAAGCATTGCCGTTGTGGATCTGCACGAGCTTGAATGAAAACATGGTGCATATCGGCACTAAAGTGCGCAACGCCCTCGTATTGAGAGAACACTTCATTGGTAAGTCAAGGCGTTCACACAATCTCATAGTGAATACTCATAGCATAAAAGACAAACACAGTGTTCGTCATTTGCTGCGCTTCCTTGTCTGAGGATATCCATAGGGAGGCATACCTCGTTGCCCCTAGCATGCCGGGGTTTAATTCTATAAACTGGGCTTCAGTGGGTTCTTTCCACCCAACTAATGCAATAAGGATTAAAAGCCAGGAATAATGAAAAGGTCTACCTTTTTCTTGCGCATCACGGGCATCCTCCAGAAACTCCTTCGCAAGATATTCGGCCCAATTATAAGTATACCCTTCCACGCAGTTCATAGCAATCTGAATAACCGGAGCAGGTACTTCAGTTGGCCTGCATTTCCGTATGAGTTTGCAAGCTAAGAGTTCAGCTACAAAGCGAATGGGCTGTTCCTGAATGGCGGAAGTGTGATACCCCCGTTTTCCTTTTGTCAGGCCAAACCGCTCTTTCATGGTTTGCGCGAGCTTTGTATCATCATGTTTGGACGAAAATTTAGTTCCCGGATCAGGTCCTGCCATGGATAAACCTGTGATCCTATGGATGAGGGTGGCATCAATAGGAACTTGCTGGTCCCCTATCCATAAATATCCGTCATGTACTAGCGCTAGTAACTGCTTGGCCACTACTGTCACATGTATTCCATGACCAAAATGGGGAATGTTAAGTATCTTGAGTAGGCCAGCGTTGTCCAGGCCCGCAGCCCATGGTTGCACTTCCAGTACTGTGACCCTATGATCCGGGTACTTGACGCAGTGCAAGTATTGTTCTGGTTCAAACTGTGGAAACTTGCCATGGTCATTGGTGTCATGGTCGCTGTACTTAAGCCGATCAATCTTTCCTGTCATACTTCCTATCAACTGCACTCCCTGTGGCAGTGAGGGTGTGGTTAATGTAAACTGGTTCGTCCGACAGGGTAGCGCGGTACCTGGGCGCACAGGTGGTAGATATGGTGGCCGTGGTGGTGGAATATTCTCCATTCCCCCAGCCGGGGTCTGTGCGGAACCAGAGGGCTCCATAGGATGAGCTTCTGGTGTTTGCCCTGTTTGTCGTTGCCGATCTTGGTTGCGCTTGGTGTGAACTTCAGTGCTGGACTTTTTCCTGGAAGACCGTGTCTGCATCGGCCGTGGTGGTGCTGGGGGGATGTCTTCACAGTGAGCTAGGGTAGGTGTCCGATTAGAACAGGGGATCAGACCCTCTTGCTCAAATTCTCTGACCAACTCGTCAATCTCACGTTCAGTGGTCATGGGTTCACTCAGAATTCTTGAAGAAATGCGGGATGCAATTTTTCCTAATTGGGGCATCTTCTTATACACGCCATCAATCAAATCGGGCAGGACAGTGTATTGAAGGCACCAAGTCTGATGAAAATCTTGTCCGCGAATGCCGGTACTGGTCTTAGTACAGTCATTTAAAGAAATTAAAACTCTGCCGCCGCAAAATTGGCTGCTTCCCAACGGTCGGATTTTGAGCCGCGCTATGTTTTTGGGCCTCGGCAGAATCATGGTTGAAGCTTCAGGGCAATAAGCGACCTCGGCACAATAGTGCCCTTCGACCTAACCAGGTAATGTCTGCGACAGGACTATTTTATTTGGGGGGATGGCATCTTGGCTCTGCCCCTTGGTGTGGTCTTCCCTTCCTGCATAGTTCTACCTCAAATGTCGCTGAAGACTAGTCATCCCCTTGAGCTTACTTCACACCGCTGGAGCTTGAATTATAAATCTAGGGCGTAGGAATTTCTGGGAGGTTCCTCATGCTGCTGTAGCTTCTAGTGCTATTTCCAGACTTTGGGAGTTTTGTGACTGAGGTACTCGTTTTGGCACAGGTGCAATAAATTCTCCCGGTTCTGTCATCCCCACATGCGCAGGCAACTCTCTAGGCTATGCATGAAGGCACTTAAGAGACTGAGCGATCTGCGCACATCTATGGCCATGTAACTCATACAGTCGATTCTTCCAATTCTCCAGACCATCGTCGGAATCAGACATGCATGAGCTATCACATTGCCAATCCATTACACCTTCATCATCAGGCTCGACATAATCTGCGTCCTTGGCTGTGATGTTGTATATGTGATCCAGAGTATCCTGCTCCCCTTCATCTCTGAGTGGTTCTGTATATCTTTCTCCTTGGGATGGGTCGAGGGGTATAATAACGCGCAGACCATTTTCTTCGAAGGTCATCTGTCTCCTTTTGAGGTTGATGACTGCAGCATTGGCCATGGCCCACTCAATTCCCAACAAAGCTAGATAAGGATTGCTGTCATCAATGATCTCAATAACTTTAAAATCTGCCAGAGTACTGACCCCATTGATGTCGATTGGAACACTAAGAAGTCTCCCTAATGGTACAATCCTTTGCTGGTTAGCTAATCGCAGTTGTATAGGTGACCAAACCAATGAAGGCTTTCCCGTTTGTCCCCAGGTCTATTTGGGTAGAACATTAACATCTGATCCAAGATCCAAAATGACGTCGGTCATATCATATTCTCCGATCTGAACGTTCAATCTCATTTCCATTCCCATTCTCTGGACACGACTAACAGTTTTCTCCTGATCAATTCCTCTCTGAGGGTCTGTGACAGCAAGAACTTTTTGCAGCTCTTTTAGAGCGTTCTGATTCCACAAGAGTTTCATACAGCTCTACAAGAAAGAGGATAGTGTACTTACTTTATCCGTCGAGGGCTCGTGTAGCTGCGAAGCCAGCTGAGGTTGCCACGTAGGTGCTTCCACGGTGTGAGGGTCCACAATATCGCACTGGGCCTGCTGGACTGGTACTTGGTCCTTCACAGGATCAAGGGTTGGAATTTTCTCGGAGGCCTTACGTACGCACACCGTGGCAGGTTGCTTTGGCGAGTTTTGAGTATGCGTCGTAGCTCCACTCTGGGTGACCACATTGAGGGCTGGGGCAGGTCTTTGCTCAATGGAAATCAACTAAATGTTTGGAGTGGGGCCATGGTTGTTTTCCTGGATCTTGACAAGGAGCTGGGGGCACTATTCAATCACATGGTCCACTGCGCGACAATACCGACAGGTCGTAGTGGGGTTCCGACAGTCACGAGCCAAGTGACCAACTTGGTTACAATTGTAACACACGACCTGGCCTCTACCTCTTCCGGTCATCCCACCACGGCCGCGACCGCCAAAATCACCTCTTCTGGGGGCGCCGCCATGGTAGCCATAGCCATTATTATTCTGAGCTTCATTGTGGACTCGGTAGGTGTGTTAACACCCAAAAATGGTTAACTACCTCATCTACCCCATTTCATGGCTCATTCGTCCATTTACCTACCATATTTCCCTGAAAATCCCACTAA